>CM040425.1:87892629-88245452 GCA_022702705.1 Papilionanthe hookeriana x Papilionanthe teres
GTTAATTTAGAACCACTCAAAATACTTAAAATTTTCATTAATATAATTATAATTTTTTTACTTCCACAAATATTTTATTTATTAACATGTAATTTGCAAATTGTAATGTTTATGAGTTCGTTAAAATTTTGAAATTTATTTGCTAATTGAATTCAATTGCTTTAACTTGAGGATGGCTAATGTAAATCTAGGAAGATTGAATTCGGAACTCGATATATATACACATAAAGGCAAATTAGATTCTTAATGATTCAATGCAATTCCCTACGTTCACTTTGAGTCGAACTCCTCAAAATACACTATACATGTCCAATACATGATTATAATAACACATTTTAAGAAGAGCACAATGGGGGGGAGGGGGGGGGGGGGGGGGGGGGCGGAGAGAGAGAGAGAGAGAGAGAGAGAGAGAGATTCTAATAAATGATATTAGTGTTTTACTATAGTAATCTCCAGCAATTGATATCATCGAGGTATCTCAAACAGTTTCACAATTATAAGAAAATATTGTGTGATGTTGATTTGATTAACCATTAATCCAAGAAGATTACTAGATTTAGCTCATAATGAAGCATTTTATTCTATATAGACAAGTGTTCCACATAGAAGGAAGGCTTATCCTAGAACAACAGAGGACAGCATCCACTGTGATAGCACCTAAAGTTCTTAATAGTAGAATTGCATAGTGATGAAGAGAACCTTGGGTTAGAAAGCGTTTGACGAGCATGTTAACCCAATCGACTACAAACGCAAGCCACTTACTATCCAAGGAACAACATGTGCATGATTGAGAGGATATTATAGAGTTGGATTTGAACTTGTTTAAATTTTCTCTCATTTTAGAACCTTATATAAGCTTTATGTGGTATTGAAATCTCACTGTCATCTAACTTTTTTCGTTCTCGGAATCCATTGATCCTATAAATATTCATTTCTACAATGGCTCCAAAAAAAAAAAGGGCTTGTGATTTATATTGTTCTACTTAAAAGAGAAAATATAAAAAATGCATGTTGATTGATCCTTTAAGGAAGGTGATAGCTTTGATGATAGGAGTGAGATAGGGGAAAGGAGTAGTGACAATGATTATGAAGCCAATGAAGGTATAAAGAGAGGAGTTTGTTGATATCCTAGTAATAGGCATGATTAAGGAGTTTGGTCTTATTATTTAAAGTGAGATAAAGATAAGGGAAAAAGCTATTAGTTATGATAAACATTTCAACATTAAATATGACTTTGTGGATGCTCATAAAGAATCTTAGTTGGAAGGAGAATTTATGCCACAAAAGCCATAAAGAATACATCAACTTAAAGACTTCATTGATAACATTGGAGAAAGTTGAATGGATGTAACCAGTGGCTAGAACAAACTCTCTATTATGAGTCCTAATAATGGAGAGTTAGCCGATCAAATAGAGTCTCATTCGGGGGTAAAAAAAATTAATGTACTCACATGCATAAAATTTCTTAAATGATTCACTTTTTTATCTTCCTTATATTAAAATTAAGAAACTGATAGAGATAAGAATCATAACGCAACTCAATGAAAGCCATCATATCTTTTTTTATTTTTTCATAATCTATTTAAAAAAAGGATAATTTATTTCAATATTCACAAATACTATTATTTTTATATCATCAAATAAATATTAAATAATAAATAAAAATATCAATCAATTTTCATCATATCACAAATTATATGAAAAAAGAAAGAAGCACAATGATATGGCTATCAATATATATATTGGATCTAAATTAGCAAGGTATCTAAAGAAGCTAGGCTCTCAATAATAACAAAATAATTTCTTCTCAACCTGAGTTTTATCTTTTTTTGAAATAATACACATAAATAAAAAAATAAGGGTTGGTAATCATATATCACAGAACAGGTTCGGAAAGTTATACACCCGACAATGAGAGCTGTCAAAACTGCTCGTTATTCACAAATAGCATGTATTTGGCTCGTTTAGTAGCACATGTTTTATTCCTTCGCTAAGCAAATGTGCCAAACATGAATATTTTTTTGTGATTGAGATATAAACATGTCAAACACAAAGTTTTGTTCGTTCGTATTTGGTCCATTTTTTGCTCGAAATAATTAAATTATATATATATATATAATATTATTTTTAAATAGTTTAGTTGACTAAAAGGCTACAATCAATTAAAATATTAATTAAAAAATAAAATAAATATATATTAAGTTCTAATATTTTAATATAAATAACAAGATTTAAATCTCGCCCTCACCCTTAACATCTTACGCATGACAAGATTATCAAAATAGCTCGTGTTCGACTTGCTAAACAAATGAGCTGAACATGAACAAATTTTTTGAGCTCAATATATAAACGAGTTGAACACATACAATGAGATTATTTAACGGCCGAAAATGAACCGAGTTTGTGCTCACTCAAGTTCGGCTCATTTACACTCTTACCAACAATACAGAGCGTTATGAAATGAATTGAACTTATTTTATATTTTCAAAAATATATATATATATATATGCAAATAATAACAGGAATAACAAGAAATATAAATTTTATTTATAATCAATGGTCAACTAATACAGAACTAACTAGATCAAAACTGAAATTATGGCAACAATAAACAACTACTCAAATATATATATATATATATATATATAATAGACAAAACAAATACTGAGAAAAATACCCAAAACAGGAAATCATTTTAAAGATGTTATCTTTAAAGTTTCTTTCCATAGAATGCAGATCTTACCAATTTTATGTGAATTTCTTTATATAACATGCTTAACCTATTATTGCTTAACCCCTCTAATAATGCGACACTTTTATTTAAAATCTTTGAGGTAAAACTTCAAGTTAATAATTCGCAATGCTTGAACCTTCTGCTACACATTTTCTAAATATTTAGAAGTTGTCTTTTTTTTTTTTTTTTTTCTTTTTTTGTCGTCGTCATCGTCGTCGTCGTCATCATTGTCGTCGTCAAGCTACTTACCTTCTAATCATTGAGCTATTTTATCAAATATAAGGCTAAGTGAAGGTAGATACTGGCAAGAGTAATATGTATTAATATTGTATTAAAGGTCATAAGAGGGTGATTTCTCTAGCAATTGTAGAAGTGGTATGCTAAGCATAGAGAATAATTAGTAGCTCATGAGCCTTGAGCCCCTCTCTATGAATTAGTTTTCATTTTAGAATGTATTTATTTGTCACTTTAACTTAACCATTAGTATATAGATGGCTGACAAAGATAATTAATCTTTAAAGTTGAATCTATTCGTATTTTGGAATATTAAGATTTGTTGACTTAAGAATTGCAAGTCATTATTTGTACTTAAAACGAACAAAATTCTAAAATAGGTAAGAAAGTAAACTCAATCCGCTTTGTGTTGAACTCGTTGGTTGAAATTAAAGTGAATAATCACCGGGTCAGGTTCAAACCCTTGCCTTGCCAAGATAAATAAATAAATAAATAAATTATTAAATATATTCTCTGTAATAATCAATGATTAAAAATAATAAATATTTTCTATTGAGAGGCCATATGACAAGGCATTGATAAAGCTTATCCTTCAAATGGTGGAGGGATAAGGAGCACTGACTAGATAAGATTATTGACTAGGTCAGTGTAGAAAAAATTAGATTGATTTGGAGCTTCACATATTTATTTGAGTAATATGTTACATCATGATGCATAATGGATCTTGATGATATGGTACCTTTCTCATCAAAGACTCCCCTAAAAATTTGAATTGAACTTGCCTAAGTATACCTCTTCAAGCAATTCACATTCCTCTTTAATATAGTAGCATTGTTGGTTAATGTTAGAGTAAGACTTCATGCACAATGTGACAAAGTACAAAGAAGTGGCAATGAAAAATCAACAAGTGCTAACACTTCCCTAATTAAGCTAGCAATATTTTCATCTCATATAGGGAAGAAAATTTAAAATCCTCCACAAAGGTTGCATATGGGTAAAGGCGTTCCTAGTGAGTCAACTATTTGATGTTCTTCCATAGGGACAAATGAATTCAAATTTATACAGTGTTGATGTGTTTAAATATTATATTTTCTTCATTCCCAATTTCCTTTCAAATGGATAATTATTTTCAAAAAAATATCATTTTAAACTAGGAGATTTACTATCTAAATAAGTATTTAGAATTAAGATTAAGAGCAAGGGTTGGAGATCAAGAAGAAACCCAAAAGAGCTTGGATTTTCAGCAATTAGGCTTATCACCAACTGGAGGTAGAATATGAATCAATTACTTCTTTTTTCTCTCACATATACTGATATAATCCCTAAGCTAAGTTTAGGAATTAAAGTTCCTACAATTTTATAAGAGAGCATGGAGTGATTTTTATTAGTAAATGATGCATTAAGAGATCTTTTATGATGTGTGAGGTGTTCATGAAACATAACATATAAGAAAGTTATGTTTTTGCTTTTATGTCCATGAAAATAATTCTGTCTATTTCGTTTGAATTTATTTGCAAAACCACGATGTTTATATAAACACATCACACCTAATGCTGTTAATCTGCAAGTTATAGGAAGGAGATTTAAGCCCAAATCAAGATCAACAGGCTAAAACAATCAGAAAAATATTAAGCAAATAAAGCATCACCTTTACCTCTTTTAAAAAGTTCAATAAGCATGAAAGAGCTTTGTGGATAGATCCTGTACTAAAAACACAAATTTGATGCGAGAAAAATCAAGCTTGATAATAGTTTCTAAGATCTTTGCTAATTAAAATAACTGGCGTCCATTTATTATGACTTCAAATAATATATTATTGGGGCATTTACATGCATGCCATCAAATTCTTATGTTTATATATATATAACAACAAAAGTTTTCATTTTTACATTTACAGCGCCATTTTAACTTCTAAACTGTGAAATATACCTTTTAATTCATAGGTAAAAGGGCATATATGTAAACTGAAGTTTAGCTCTTACATATGTAAATCTTCCTATGTTATATTCTCTTGAGCTTTGATCCAGACAATAAGAAAAAATTATAAGAATATTAAGCAAAAACTTTTTCATAACTCCTCTTATCTAAATAAGCTAACATAAGCTTACATTTTCAAAATATGTAGATTTTATACTATAACTAGAGAAGAGACATCGCTCTAAAAGATGGAGGTGATGAGGATATCCATCTTCTGCCACTTGCAGAGAATTTACATTAAAATCTCTGACAGTCACGTGTCAAAAAATGAAGCTTAAGAACTATATAACCTCAAATATTATATAGAATTTACATTAAAATACACCCAACTTTGTCCTGCTAAGAAGCACGACAGCAACAGTTGGCTAAAATATCACAAGAAAACAACATCAGAATATTTGGAAGCAAAGCAAATAATAAAGCAAACATATGACAAGCAAAAGCGTTATCAGGACATTGATTCTAAAATAAAGAGTAAAAGTGAAATCTATAAAAAAAATTAGACTTTTTATGCATAGTTGTGAGATTAATAAAATTAAAGCAAAACTTTTTTAAGTTCTGTGGCATGCTTAGCCAAATGCTGATAAATTGCAATAGATGGCGAGTTTTTTCAATTAATAGCAATTAAGATGATATTTGGTAGCTGGCATGCGCAATATCATGTCATTTCAGAAATAGTTGAAGAAAAAAGGAATGGATCAAAATTTGTCTTTTTTTAAGATGGAATTACATTGTTAGTATAATACTGATCTAATTATTAATGCTCTTTGTAATTTCATGACAAATTAAGAATTTTCTCCCAATTAACAAGTTATTTCATTAGTATATTTGCAATGTATTATCGAAAACGATAAATGTAAATTGTTCTTCATAAATATCCAACTGAGAAAAAAAAAAACCTGAGATATGATTCAGGCCTAACACTCAGATAATCAACAGTGTTTACGTTCTATGCCAAGATCCCCGGGGTGGTGGGGGGTGCTCAATCCAAGGTAAAATTTGGGACCTTAACTCGAAAAATGCATAAATTCATGAAACACCTGCATTATAGTGTTTGGTTGCATTTAGTAAATCCGGTGCTAAACTTACTAAATGGCGCGCTACAAAACACCCCCTAAACTTTCTTATTGATGATGATTTTCTTCTGGAATGAGGCCATCAGAAAAGAGAGTGAAAGAACCAATCAATCATTGAAATATAAACCGTGTGTAAACCCTTCAGCTTTCATGTAAACTAACACAGCAAATTCATGTACAGTGATTACAAATGAACTTCTCTGCGTATATATTTCAACCTAAGCTAAAAGGAACACACTCCCACTATCTGTAGAATCAATCATAGTATCAAACTAACCCAACTATTCAACTTTCTACACGAATCAACTAAGAGATATCTACAAGAACTTACCATAGTCATTCAAAAGTAAGCTCTTCCATAACCAATCACACCATGGTAGCCCCAAATCTATTCACCATATCGGTAGAAGAGCAACAACTTTGCTGGACTCAAATTTGCCTGTTGCAGGCAAAAAAAAAAAAAGAGCCAGTCAAGAACACTTAAAAATCCTGTTTTAAACAGCAGAAAGTAAAAGACAAATAAGCTGAACCTGCAACTTCTCGGTGAACTCAGAAGAAAAACAAAGACCAGTAGAGCAATTCTGGAGTTTTTCTGGACTTTCCATCCATGCTTTGTGAGCTTCAATAGCTTTTTTTCTGAACTCCAACATTTGGCTGAGAACATAAGGGGTCGGCTGTAATGTACCCTTTCCAGTATGAAAACCAGCACCCTGACATACAGGGCAGACTATAGAGCTGTTATTGATTGGTTCTTTCCCTTTGCGTCCACGAGTTTTTCTGGGATTCATTGACCGAATGGTCCACAAGTCATACTCATAAAGCAGTACCCAGTGTATAAGGCAAGAGACATGAACCAAATGAAATGCCTGCATGTTATAGAAAAAGATAATATTCAGATTTATATGGGTTATAAAGCTCTCACAGCATCAATAAATAATATTAAAGAAAAAGAAAATATAAAGGCTTACTGCATTGAAATTTCTGCTGCTGCATGCAAATCTACCAGTCTTTAAATTCAACAATGTAGCAACATCCTTCCCAAAAATCATTGGCTCATCACAGATAAAACAGGGCCTATTAGAAATTAAGCAGTTTTGCTTCTTCACTTCTTGCATAGGCTGAGAAGGTCCAGATTGTGAATGATCAAGTGGATGCGCAACATTCTCTGGATCTGCATTATGAGAATGCTCACAAGCGGAAGCACGAGGATCATCTGGGAATGACTTCTTTATCTTCTTGCTTTGTCTGCCAGATTCTTTTTCCACTAGGGAAGAATCAGGTGAGTAAGACCAGTTCTCATCTTGAATGGCATACGTTTTACCAAGAAGATAGGTGTAGGAAATGCTCACTATAGCAAAATCAGAGATTGGAGATGCTAATAGCTCATCACAACCATCAGAATTTCCATCACCCAGCCAAGCACACCATATTCTGCTAAAATTGCAGCTTCTCTCACTGTCTTCGTGGATTTTAGCACTGATGTGTCCATAACCAATGATTTTTAACTCCATATTTGTAATTTTCTCATTAGGAAGGGCATAACAAATGCTAATATGTTCCTTCACACCCTTGCACTTTTTAATTTTCTTATGAACAATAACAGGTTTGTCTGCATTTCTACCGTTGATATTATGATCTGATGCAAGATCGACAAGATCTTGATCAGGGGTACCTCTAAACTTTGATCTTAGTTCATCGACATTAGCAGGGGCTCCACTAACTCCAGTAACCGCAATAACGACATCCCTTTGAGACTCTGAAACCGGCGTGATGTTGAGATCCTTTTCCCGAGAGTTATCAAAGAAAAGAACGCCATCATTAAAGGGCCATGGATTGGAAAGCAGAAGAGTAATTTTAGCACAATTATATCTTCTAGAGTGGAGATTCCCTCCAAGATGATCATAAAGCACGGCTTCGCTAAAACACTGAGTAAGGCACAGTGTGCAGAAGAAGATGCTGCTGTTGGAAACTTTTCTCAGCTCGACAAACACATGTCCTTGTTGTCGCACGGCACGCAGTGTAGCCTTTGCCGCTTCTTCTCTTAAATTCAGTTTTCCAACCTTCTTGAGACTTGAGTCTTTTCTCCCCATCACATCAGACTACTTAGAATCCTATAACATCCAACCCTAACATTTTCAAGAAAATCGCAGAAAAGAACACAAATCCGAACAATTTTTTTTTCCAGCTCGAAAAGAAAGAAGATCTAAAGAAGGGCAAGAAGCCTTTCCCACCAACTGAAGCCAACTCAAAAACCAAGACGAACTAGAATTCTCAAGAACGTAACAAATACCTAAATCTACCAACTCCTCTTTAAAGAAAACCCAAGGGATCAGAATGCTAGCAAAGAAATCAGGCGATCAAAAGTAAGAATCCCTTCCGAACAAACGCAGACACCAAACAGGAAGCAAATTAACCTAATTACTAGGTATTTGAGGCGCTCGTCGGCATACCAAGAAAGACCCCCGTATCGGCCGTTTCTTACCGGACTTCATTCCCTGAGCACCAAGAACAGCCATGCGGGAGCCAAAATCCTTCATCTCCAGCGCCATCTCCAACAGACAAACGAAATTGCCGCCGAGAGAGAGAAGGAGAGAGAGAGAGATGCTTTAAAGAAGGAAAGAGATTTCTACCGTTCAACCGCGGCCTGGGTTCGGCTGGTGAGGGTGACCAGTTTGACACCACAGAGCACGAAGGAGATAGAAAAAGGGAAACGGATAATAGCGCCTATCCAAAGGCCATTTTGTCCTCTATTTATATTCAGCGGTTGAATGAAAGAAATAACAATATGAATTTCAAATCCTGATTTATGCATTAATATTTGAAATTTCACTTATTTTATTAATGTTAATTATGCTATTAATAACATTCTTTATCTATATATATATATATATATATATATATATATATATATATATATATATATATATATATATATATATATATATATTATTAAAATTAAATATATATATATTTCATTTGAGAGGAATTATATAATTTTAAAAAATAAGTACTTTTGAATTTAGTCATTCGTTATATTCACTGAACACTTATTTACAAAAATAGAAAATGAAATTCAACCAAATTTTGAATATTTAAAAGCCTTTAATTTTATATATTCATTGCGCCTTGAAGGAGTTATAATCTTCATTTTTAGGTAAGTTATAAGCTCTTTTTCAAAGTTATTTAGGAGCTTCGTTTGGTTGTATTGTATTCTTAGTTGTGCTTACTTGTCTTTCATTTTTCTATTTGGTTTGATGTTCTTGATGTTGATTTATATATTTTCTTTTCTTCTTTTGTTTTATGGTTTATTGTTTATTGATGTTGTACTATCTTAATTCTTTTCCTTCTTTGTGTTGTTGTAATATGACATTGTTTCTTTAATGGATTCATTAGTTATATTCTTTCTTTCATTGAAAATGAGTAGGAAAATTTGAAACACTCATAGGCAAATCTCAGACTACTTTTAATGTTGATCATCATCATCATGATATAGTTACTTGTATTCATTTCTGCTACCTATTGATGTTATTCTTTATGTTTCGGTTGGCTTTTTGCATATTAGGTGTGCTATTACCATCTTAGAGATATTCTTTCTTTGCTTTTGGTTAGATGTGCTCACTTTTTATTCTTGAAGGAATGGTTTGTCTTTGTTGCTTCTAAGTGCTCTCTTGGCTATATCAAGTTTAATTGTGGCTCTATTGATGTCGCTAATTAGAGTAGTTGCACATGTTGGGCTCTACTTTTGCGAATTGTTGGAACTTTTTAAGTTTTCTTCAACTTAGAGATTGATCGAGTTGTTGTTATCTCTTATACTTTTTTTTTTGGTTGTTGGTCAGTTATTTATTGGTTATTGATTTGTTTTTCTTGTTAGTGCTACAAGTGAAGTCTTTATATGAGTTATTTTTATGTCTTTGAATTATAACTCTTTTTTATATTTCAAATAATGTCGGGCATGACTCTCACTTTTTCCCAAAAAAATAAAAATAAATTGCAAATTTGCTCATCATAATTTGAAATTAGCATTTTTTTTGTTATTTGTAAAAATTGTACTATTTCAAAAATATCTACATAAATTTTGATCATAATAGTCTTAAAAATTATTACATTTGATGAATATTTCACTCAATATTGCAAAAATATTTTATATTGCACTAAGTATAAATTAAATTCAAAACATTAAAAGTATGTTTTATCAGTTTTGTATGAAAAATATTTTGATATTAATTTTTTTATTGATCAAAATAAGTGTAAATTTTGGGAAGCGTCCTAAAATTTTTGAAAAAATAGAGAGAAATTTATCAAGTGTTTAATGTGGAGTGATATGTCTCCAATGTGGGATTGAGTCGTATTGAGTCAAGAAGGATATTTCGTAACCTTCTTTAGTAAAAAAAGCTGAACGATTCTAGGCAACACCACTCTACTTATGACAATGAGGTCTATGATGTAGTGAGAGACATTATTTTCTTACAAACAAATTCACTCGCTACACTGATCCTGAAGCCTATAAATTTTGAACAACCAGTATGCTAAAGGGCATAGATGCACTATGAGTGAAATTTCTCTTCTTTTCATTTTATACTCTAGCACAGTGCAGAGAGCCAAAATAAGGTTGTTGATGCCTTGAGTAATTGTCATTTGTTAAATTATTATTCAACCTATTATAGTTGACTTTGAAGTGTTAAAGAATTTGTGCGCCATCAATGAATACTTTCAAAAGATTTTAGGCACGATGTTAAAAGAGACCTTATGATCAATATCACAAGTTCAATAGTTATGTATTCTTTCAAAAAATCTTATCAATTCCCAAGAGTTCGCTCAGAGAGGTTATATTATACTAGTGTCACAATGAAGGCATTGTAAGGCACTTTAGCAGGGGCAAAGCTCTTCTAATTTAAAGAAAGTTTTTATTGGTTGAGGTTGGTATGAGATGTGGAGACATGTGAGGAAATATAAGATATGCCATTTGGCCAAAACTGGAGAACAAAGTATAGACATTTACACTCCCATTTATATTTTAAACTTGCCTTGATTTGTGGTGAGTATGGATTTTATTATGGACTCACCACAAGCACATCGAAGTAAGGATTTTGATATGGTGGTGGTACCCTTCTCTAAGTTGTCACACTTTATACATAGTCACAAGATGATGGATGCTTCATATGTTGTAGATTTGTATTTCAAGGAGAAAGTACGTCTGCCCCAGACCATCACTTCAAATAGAAACGTGAAACTTTTTAGTCACTTTTGGTAGACTTCATGGAGATAGATAGTATAAAGCACTATTTTAGTTTAGCAACTCACCCTCAAATAGATGGATAGATAAATATGGATCATAGTTTAGGTAACACAAACAAGTATTTTTGGGTAAGAACATTAGATAGTGGGACTTGATCCTCCCTAGATTGAGTTTGTTATAATAATTCCACCAACCAATCTACAAGTTACAATCCTTTAATATAGTTTATGGGAGGATTCTCTTTATCCTAATGGAGTTGGTCTCTACACTCCAAGCCATTGAGCCTAGCATTGAAGCAAAAACTATAGTAAAAGAGATCAAGCTTTGCATAAATAAATTAAATGGGAAAGTGCTAAGCAAAATTCTAGATATAAAAAATAAGCATACAAATCCAATAATGCTCAAGCCTTCAAGGAAGGTGACTTGGTATACATCAGATTGAACAATAAGTTGTTCTTTTGGGAACCTCAAATTCAGCACTGATGGTTCATTAAGAAGATCAAAGGCAATGCATACAAGATTGATTTACCTATGGATAATAATATTTTTTGCTACCCTCAATTTTGCTGATTTATTGTTGTAATTCGAGAACTCAATTGCTCCCATTGACATAGGCAAAACCCCTCACGTAGGGAATGGCACCCGATGCAAGATGAGATTAGGACTCCTTTAAACCGGAGGGAATCACACCGAAAAACACCTGCACCTTTAGACTCTTTTGTTCCTAATTAACTATAGCATTAGGTTATATATATATATATATATATATATATATATATATATATATATGGTTGTTGTGCTGATTTAAGATACATTTGGGTTTTATTTTATGCAATAGAGATTGTTTTTTTCTAATTCCTTGTTTTCAGAGTACTGTATCTTTTGGTCTTTCTCATGATTTAGCTGTGATGTGATTAAATCTATGTATTAATCACTACAATATATATGAACACCTACTGCGTCTTCGGATTTTACCCAAATATCATATCTAAATTGCAATTTTTCTAGACCAATATTACCGATGTATTCTTCCAAACTCCCACCACTTTTCTTTTTCTGTTTTAAACAATTGTCTATCACCTCTAAGCCACATGCTGCCCAAGACATTTCTTTCTTTTAAAACCCATTCGCAAACTAACAATAATGGTGTTAGCGAATTAATTATACTAATATGTTGGTTTCATATTGCAATGAAATATAAATTAATTATCTTAATGATAGTTAAATTTATATAATCATAATAAATTTATATAACCACAATTAACAAGCAATTTAAGTTCTTTAAATTTAAGTAATTGATCACCTCTTAACTTTATAAGCTGATTTTTCCCTTTTTTTCAAAATTATTAGACTTTGAACATTATGGTTAACTCTCGATTTCCTATAATCTGCTGATTCATTTCTTAATTTAATTCAAATCATAAATGCTCTAAAATATGTAAATATTGAAATGATAAAATTTGCAAATGTTATGGAAGGCTTCAAATCATTTATAAAATATTCTATGGTTTAAATAATATTGTTTTGATATTTATAAGCTTATGGTAGGTTTAGGGCAGTTGCAGCTTAATAATAAGATGTTGCGTAGCAACTATTATAAGAAGCTGATGTGCAGAAGCTGTTGTGGATAAGTTGACTGTCTATTTGTTTTCTGCAGTTTGAAACTAGTTATTCTGCAGTTATTTTTAGACAAATGATTATTCTACCCCTATATAGTAATGTTGTTAATAACAGAACTGTCATACCAATATATTTTATACATTATAAGTAAAAATCTAGTGTAGATTAGTACAATAAAAGATATACACCTCACTTAACAGTGAGTATCATGATTACTAAAATTAAGAAAATAACATTTAATAATACGATAATATTATTTTTAAAATGCAGACGGTATATGTCACGAGTTATGATGTCCTCTAGGGATACTCTTCATGCCCGATCACTCTCAGGCGTGAAATCTTCTAGCCTATCTACCAACCAAAAAAGGCACAGTTCTCTGTGATTCTTCATGGCACCTGTAGAACTGTCTCCCGTAGCTATGTCACTGACATGAAGTTAGCAGGGAACTATGAAATCTACAGTAGCATAGCAGTCCTTGAGAGGTACTAGATATCCTCAAGTTCATCTATCATGAATGTTTTTAAAGACATCTCATTAGACATAACACAAGTAAAAATTGATAAAAGAGATAATTAATTACAGCTTTATGCATGTGTCGGGTCTCAGAGAACTCCGTATATCAACCAACAAATCTGTCACTACAAGAAGACATCAGAACTTATAGAAAAAGTGTTTTTTGTTGCTTTTAAGCCACTAATATCAAGCTCGTTTGTGTCACATATTCATATCACCAAAAAACATCATCCAAAAGACCTAAAAAACCGTAGCACCAAAAAGAAAAGAAGAAATTAGTTGTCTTCATTAGAATTTCCTATGTGACACCAACCAACAATGACAAATATACTATCCAGAAGAACACATCAGATCAAACGTCTCATCATAGACCTCCAATACACATCAAAAGAAAAACAAAAGAAATACAATAAGAAAAACATACTTACAAACAACGTAAAAAAACCCAAACAATCAATATCAAATACAAAATAAACGGAAATAAACATGAACTGTATAAAATACAAATACAATAAACACTGAATCTCTTTAACAACCATTGCAATTAATAATATGTTGAATAACCAAATCACCCTCCCACTATCGCATCTGTAATTTGTTCCCTCAATTGTGTCATCTCACTTGCACATTCCCGTCTTTAGTGCAGGTCTCGGGAACATCATTTTTAGCCTGTGACAAAGTCTGTCCAAGATGGTACATAAATGTCTTAGTAGGGACATGCTCATGATCCTTGTCTGCCCTATGGCAGTCAATTTTATTGCAAGAAGAATGCCCCTAATTGTGGAGATTCATCGTAGCAATCACAATCTACACATGTTTGAGAAATGGGTAAGATGACATATCACAAAGTATTATTCATTTCTTCTTCCAAACACCAAACGCCCTCTCAATGACACCGCGTAAAGAGGAATGTAATTTATTGAACAATTCTTTTTCGCCCCGTGTGACATCGTTGGCTTGCTCAAATTTCGGTATGAGGTCTCTTGTATCAGGATAGAGCTTGAGATACCCTCGCTGCAAAGGATATCCAATATCAACCAAATAGTATTTAGTAGATGTGAATTACATGATTAGTATTGAGGGAAAATTGAATTAGGAGAATAGCTCGGTCTCAAGCGTATCTGTAGGTGGATGTGAGAAGTTGTACTTGTTATTTTATATTGCAGCTTTAAAAATTTAACTATCATGTGCACCACCCACCCAACCAGCCTTGAAAAAAGTGAAGCGCATGTTGAAGTCGCATACCAACATGATATTCTGCGTCAGGGACCCGCAATGGCCGATGACTGTAATCTTCTCATCATTTTAAACATGTACATCAACATGCGTTCCATCAATTTCTCTAATACAATTCTAAAAAGATAACGAAGGGTTACATGAGTACAATATTTATTTAAAATTTGAATGTAATAAATAGGGGAAATTACATTAAAGTATGTCATGTACCGCGCATGTGTGAAATCTCTGTAGGAGTTTGTTCAAACGTAGGAACTTTTGGTTTTATGACTTGTGAAAAAAGATTTACAAGTGCATTCAATCCCACTAAGAAGTATATGCAAATTATTTCAGAGGAGTGTTGAAATGGCTCCATTGCTCGTGGCAATAATTCATTCTGCGATAATATGTAGAGGATTATCGCCAACACCTCTCGCGAAGTAGTCCTGCATGAGTCATAAAGTCCATGATTTCTGTGTAGTTCCTCCAACATATCGGTGAATACCGCATGTGTCTTGTCGAACATATTGTTAAATCTCATTGGTTGACCTACAAGCAACTTTCTAACCCATTTTTCACCAACATATGAGGATGTCATGCAAGGGGAGTATTCTACGTACGAGTTATAGTATTCGTATATCAAGCATACGACGGCTGCAACTCTCCTTCTATGCTTTTCTATGGTTGCATCCATTTATTTTAGTATCGAAGTGGCTAACACATAAGCATCAATGAATTAGCTATAATCATATAAGATTACAAACAAAACCAATATAAGCAAATAATGTTACAAAATTAAATTGGAAAACAAAAGTAAGAATGAAAAACTCTCAAGTAAAACGACATGTCCCAAGCAGTTTAAATATCCAAAACAAAATGAAAAATAATATTTTAAATAAAAAAGTGTCTCAAATTTTTCTGCTCTCATAAAAATATTATAAGCAAGCCGCTCTTCAGGCAACTTTATAGAAATCAAATACAGTAGCAAGTCCTCAGAAATTTCTGGAATTGCATTCAGAATTTGTTTAACCTACTGGACAGAAGTTGCTTGAGATGTGTTGAGGTCGTTGTTGCATGAAGCCATCAGTTGTGATATATGGCTTCTAAGGGAAGCAGCTCTCATTTTCTTTTTTATTTCAGCCCGCGAACGCTTAGAGTAGCTCGTGGTTTCATGGAGGTCCATGTTGGGGCCTTCACGGGTGGTCAACTCCCAAATTTTCGGGAATGCCACCAAACCTCGTCTCACTGGGGGCACGTGCATGTTTTCTATTGTCACAACACACCCAAACAAGCGATCCAACTTCTCCTCTAACTCAAGATCGATTCTATTGTATTTAATTTTTTTCGCAACAGATAGCACTTACAGTCATATAATATGTAGTTTAATTTAAAAACAAATTAAAAATCGACCAAAATAGAGGACATTTCAAAAATGCTCATTGCAGGGCTTTCTTCCCACCACTTCTCAGATGCATTAATTGATCGTTCCACCAGATCCCACCCTAAGCCCGTTGATCCGTGCTTCAATTCCTTCCAGATTTTTCAATCCTTCTTAAGCTGATCTCACTTGTTTTTTAACTGCATCCTATCATACTCTTTGTATGTACTTTCCTTAAATTTTCTGATAATATTTTGCCACCATTCCTCTTTGAAATAGGTTGTCGGGCTATTTTCCAAATGGACCTCCTGGAGGCAAATGTAGCAAAACATTATGTTTGTTTCTTTGTCTCAAATTGCATATGAACCTACCTCTTTGGTCTTAACCATTATATTACTAGCATGAAAAAATTAATTAACATAAATATGAATGCCACAATATCGCAAATCTAAGAAAAAACAAAATTCCACAATATCATCACCACGACCTTCACACCAACATCTCCACACACAGACACATCAGGACACCAACACATCCACCGCACCACCAGCGCCACCTCCACACAAACACCACCACCACCTCATAATAACAGACAGAAACCACAAATACACCAAAACATCCACCAGACGCCAAAACCTCCAAACATAAACCAAAATCTCCATCATACATCACTCAAACTCCACACCACCAGCACCACCTCTGCACAAACAGAACCACACACCTCCACACCACCAGCACCACCTCTACACAAACAAAACCACGCACGGACCACGGCCTCCTCATACACCAAACACACTGGCACATCAGGACCACCTCCTCAAAGTAAAATACAGACACCAACTCATCCACTACACCACCACCTCTTACAGTAACACAAACACCTTACCATCATGACAACAACTCATTCACTACACCACCAACACGACCTTCTCTGACACCAAACACACTGGCACATCAAGACACCAACTCATCCACCGCACCACCACCTCCTCACGGTAACACACAAACACCAACTAATCCACTACATTATCACCTTCTCACAGTAATATACAGACACCACACCATCATGACACCAACTCATCCATTGCACCATCAGCACCTCCACCAGTCACCAAACACACTGGCACATCAAGTCACCAACTCATCCACACACCACCACCTCCTCAAAGTAACACACAGACACCAACCCATCCACTACACCACTATCTCCTCACAGTAACACACAGACACCACACCATCATGACACAACTCATCCATAACACCACCTGTTCTGCCTCCTCGAACACCAAACACATTGGCATGTCAATACACTAACTCATCCACCACACCACCACCTCTTCACAGTAACACGTAGACATCACAAGACACCACAGAGATACCAACACAGAAACCAAAACCTCCACTAAATACCAAAACCTCTGAATAAATACCAAGACCTCCATCAGACATCTCAAAGACTCCACACCACCAGCACCACCTCCACACAACACTGGAAACAAATTCAACAACATATTTTATCTATTTTACAAATTCTCACTGAAATATCCAAATTTATGTTAAAACTCCAATCCAAATTCAACACATACATAGCACCCAAAATATTGTTATTAACAAATCAACAATAACTTTCATCCTTTTTTCAAGATCCCAGTGAAATATTTAAATTTATATTTCCAACCTATATTCAGCAGATACACAACACTTGAAACATTACTATTAACAAATCTAGCACGAAATTTCATCCAATTTTCAAAGTCCCCACTCAAATATCAAAGTTCCATAAAGAAATTCAAATTTCACTGCAAAGCACTAACGATTCACAATAAAGATATCGAGAATCACTGCTTATGTTATTAGGTATGTAATTATCCCAATAAAATCAAAGCAAATCGAACATACCACATATAGGGCACCTGACACATCGCTAACGGCAAAAGCACCAAAAATTCAAAACTCACCGCAAAGCAACATTGCCAACTGGAATCGCAATTCACAGTGTATCAAATGCATAAGCCAAAACCATTATGAATGCAATATGAAGCATCAAAACCAACAAACCGAGCAAACATAGAAACCTAAAAGAGAAAACCAATCAGCATAATGCGCACAATCACACAGAGAAGAGAGATATTGCAGGAGGTGAAGAACAGAAAAGAGAGGTAGAAGAGGGAATCCCATACAAAGTTATTCATGCGCATAACCACAAAACCGAGCCGAAGAAGAGAAGGGAGAGGGGATGAGAGAATATAACCTCACTGCAAAAACCACAAACCGAAGAAAGTGCTCCACTACACAAAGCACAGAGTGCACAAAACCACCAAAAATCAAACAGAAGAAAAAAGAGGTGGAGAAGAGTATAAAGGTTGCCGGAACATTCACTCGCAACCAATAATACCCAATCGAAAATAACGTCTAGCCACCAGAACCACAAATCCAAAAGAGAAAGGCACCCAGGGCAAAAGAATCACGAGACGGAATAGGGACAAAAGAGAAGAAACGCATGAAGAGGTACAAGGGAGTGGGTTGTCGCGGGATAATTAGGAAGCCAGGAAACGCGGGCCATAAAATTGAACCTACAGCTCACATTTTATCAAAATTATTTAACGTGATTTTCAAACGGATGAATTAGCAATTTCGCGTCGCCCTGCGCCTAACGGAGCCTTTATCTATATATCTATATCTATATATATATATATATATATATATATATATATATATATATATATATATATATATGTTTTGGGTTGAGTGACCAGGCCAGGTCAGAACCCAAAGCTGGATTGCCTCTACACGTTGTTAACCAGGTAAAAATCATACTCCATAACTCAGGATAAATTAAATTATATTACCAAATTATTAAACTTTAATTTATTTAAATGATTTCTTTATTTACTTAAATAGAAATATGAATTGTTTTCTTTTTTTTTTTTTCATTTTAAGATCTATAAACCTATCACTCAATTCATGTGTTTACACATCTATTAAAAGTGAATATAACTTTTCAAGTATTAGTCTATGACACCAAAGTATTATAAATGTAAATTTCAAACTTTAGGTGTTAGATATGTGAATAACAAAGAATTGTGCGGTGTGTATATAAATTTCCCAAAAACAACTTGCCATCAAAGCAGCAGGTTAGCACATAACAAAATTTCAAACAACAATGTATTAGCAAAAAGTGCAGAACAAATAGGCATTACAACAGCTTTGAAAACCTAGAACTCGTATGCATCAGAGTGTAAATAAGAGTATGATGACTCTAACAAGCAAGAAGAGAAAATTGCAGCCTGCATGTAGGGCTCTAACCTGCAGAAGAAGTTCAGAATGGAAATGAAGTTAGCTCATGTAGATTAAACCATTTTAAAATTCCTATGTATTGATATATCTAAAACTGAAACTTCAATTTTTACATACATACAACCTTATCTATGCATGAAAAAGGTGCATCTCACTTTTTAGAAGTTAAAGTGATGGTGGTTTTTATGTGGAAAGAAAAATTTGGGAGGTAGAAATGTAAAACGTAAAATTTAAGTGTTAGATATGTAAATAGATAGGAATTTGGTGGTTTAAGTAAATGGCCCTAATTTATATCATCTTTCATTTGTGTTAACCTTCTCATCAAAACACATGAAAAAAATTATTAACAAAACAATTTATGAACTTTTTGATATCTATAAGACGAGATTAATATTGCAGATATCAAATCATGAAACATCAAAATGATACATAATTGTCAAAACATTCTAATGTCACAGTGCCCGTTTGAAACTTCATTAGATGCATGCATCCCATCAACATGTTTCTTTTTTTATACAATTCATTGTTAATTCACAAGTCATATGATAATCTAAGATGCCAATATACCAAAAGAAGAGAATGCCTGAATAAAATTATTAATTTATAAAACATAAAACAACATTAGTAAAGTCTAACGAGCATTTAACAAATTTTTCATAGTATATAAAAAAAAACTTTCAACTACAAGCATTTAATAAACACAACGCAAACTGACTCCAAACAGAAGCACTGCTGCGCCAACATATGCTAAAGCTAATGAGGCAGCATCCCGTTTAAAGGATTTGCAATTATTTCCAAGGAGTTGCAAAGAAATAATTAATTGAATATTTGCAAAAGTTGGTTGTTATACCGAGACACAAACGGAGCACTTTCAGGGAATTTCTAAGGATTATGTTGGCCTATAAGTAACCAAGTCTACGCATTAAGCAGCACTATTGAACATATATGCATGGTTACCGTATGCTTGGGACAAACTTCTTAAAATTTTCCAACCCCTAGTATGCCTTAGCAAAAAATATTAGAGAAATTTACAAACATACGACACAATTCTTATGCATTTATATATTTAAAACCTAAATTTTGATATTTACACTTCAAAATTTTGGTGTCATAAAGTTATGCATGAAAATGTGTAGTTCACTTTTAAAAAATTTAATAATGATGGTTTTTATGTGATGTTTAAAAAAGTTTTGAATATTATAAATGTAAATATGAAAGTTTAGGTGTCATGTAAATACATAAGAATGGTGTGGTAAATGCCCCAAATAATTATGGTGAACTAATATTACAATGCATCATTTCATGAATTTAAACATCAACATAAAAATACAGTTAGATCCTAAGTTAACCATTATGCTCCTCAGATTTAATCATAAGTTTCAGAAATATAAGCCCATTGGGACAAACGGCTGTGCATTGCTCTAATTGATTGTACCTACTTCAACTAATTGATTTCATAATTCACTCGAATACACAAGGAACCTTGAGAGCCAGACAGGAAAATGGAAGGAATACAGAAAAAAACTAAAGAAAATATAAGAAAGAACTAGGCAAAATGCAAGGTAAGGTTTTGAGAATAATTATTTGCAATAAATTACACATATTTCTATATTTTTAGATCAATGGATGGAGTTTTGAACTTTTAAGTTTCATTAAAGCAATTGCAAGTAATAGATTCCTCGGAATGTTCATGCAATTTCACTAGCTCCTGGCGGTTTTTTTTTTTTCCTTTCATAAACATGTCAATTAAGAAACTACAAATTTAAAATTAAATTAATTTCACAAAGATCATTCATCATAGATACTATCAACAGTCAATGTTTCAAGAATGTTTTAATAAATTTGCTACATAAATTCATCAACTACAGAAAGCATAATTTGTTCAATTTTACATTTCGGATTAGATTCCATTTCATTTAGAAATTCATATTCGCATATGATGTAGCTCAATTATGCTTTAGTTTCAGATTTTAAATCATTTTCTAGCTATGAACATATTCTAATGGCTACATCCAAATTCCAAAATATCATATATAAATTCATATTATAACAACAAATCGTTTTCAACATCTAAATGTATAATAAGTCTTCAAAAGAATTACTTTTCTTCCAAATATATACTATACAGCATTTACTTAGCACTCGATACTCGGATTTTACATCCCGGAAGAGTACCATTTGAGCGAAGATGGGAACATGCACAGCCCAACTGTGCTGCGTAATGGAAAGATACTGGACCTGAATGCTCAAGGAGACATTCCTGTGTTAGAATCTGTCAAAGTTGATGCTTATGCCCCTGCATGCGTTTAATCTGTTGTTTGTGTGTGCGATTTGTATTTTTTGTTTTTTTTTATTTAACAAGAATGGATTTCGTAGTAGTTATTCTTTTCTTTGCCGTGGGTTAAGCATGGTGTAATTTTTCTGGCCTTGTGATGTCAGCCAAATAAAGTATTCATTATTAATAAAACGAAAGAATGAAAATGATTTCATGTTTCCCAATCAATGAAACAAAAGATTTAACACTTATCAACATTCAAACTAATGTAATATGGCTTGCTCTATAAGCCAATAGAAGTTAGGTTTTTGATGGTGGCAAAAAGTTACCACGTGGGAGATTAGTTTTGCAAGTTTCTATGGAGTAAAAACGTTATGATTTGGAGATTCTAAACTGGCAAAGTGCTCTTAACCAAGAGCTTCCAAGTAAGATTTAGTGTTTCTAATGTATATGAGAAGTAGGGACGCTATCGGGATGAAGAAACCTGTAAGTGCTCTAATTGAGGTGTAAACTTATTTTACACAAATTTGTGCCTATCAATTCACTTTCAATCCACCCATTTTCTTCTTTAAAATGTAATATTTATTTTATCAATTTATTTAAAAATGTACTATTTATTCTAAAGCCCGGATGTGAAAAGTGGAGGGTTGTGTAATGCAATCGACAGCCAGCATAAAATTAGTCGAAATAATCATGACATTATCTACCATGGAGTCTAAGGGCCTTCATTTGAGTAGAACTAAAACTGAATACATGGAATGTAATTTTAGTAGTAGTAGCTCTTGTGACAGAAGTATTACTATGGGTGATCAAATTATTAAAAGGTGTGAACGCTTTAGATAGCTCGGGTCTATTGTTCAAAGTGATGGTGATATTGATGGGGATGTTATTAGTAGAATTCAAGTTGGTTGGTTGAAGTGGAGGAATGCCTTGGGCCTATTGTGTGATAGAAAAGTAATGCTTAGACTGAAGGGAGAATTTTATAAGATGGTGGTGAGACCGGCAATGCTCTATAGCACTGAATGTTGGCCTTTAAAAAAGAAGCATAAAACTAAGTTTTAAGTGCTGCCGAGATGAGAATGATTAGGTGGATGAGTGGCTTTACACTTAGAGACAAAATGTGAAATGAATATATCCATGATAGGGTTGGTGTCGCTCCAGTGGCGGACAAAATTAGAGAGAGTCGTCTTAGACGGTTTGGTCACATTAAACGTCGACCATCTGATGATCCAATTAGAAGAGTAGATGTTTTAAATTTGACTTATGTTAAGAAAGGCAGCGGTAGACCTAGGAAGACTTGGGCATATTTTATAAATAATGATCTTAATTTATTAGAATTAAATGAAAATATGAATCTGAATAGGACACAATGGATAAAAAAGATTCAAGTAGCCGACCCCACTTAGTGGTATAAAGGTTTTGTCATTGTTGTGTTCTCCTTAGATTTCGCACACATCCATGTTAGCATTTTCATTTGAGCCATGATCAATTTAGCTACTAAAGATTTCATTATCACCAACGCACAATCCTTGCAACATAAACAAATAATTGCAATTTTTATAAAATATAGTTTTAAATATCCTTTATATTCTCATAGTAGATAGCACTCCTAAGGCACTTATTAGTTTTAATCATTCAAACTTAACTCTAAAATATTGATCCAATTTTCTTTATAATAGTTCCAAGATAATTTAACCTATCATCTTTTAGCTCTATCAGTTAATAATTAATTATTAAAACTACAACCACTAAATTGGGTATAATATAGTTAAACTTTGTTCAACAAATCTTATGTCATTTTTCTTCAAAATACTCTCTTTGTTAATTAAGTTCTTATGGGTTATCTCATTTACAAAACATATATTAAAACATCTAATTCTCAATATCCTTTAAATCAATATCATGCATAATAAAAAATATATGGCCTTAAAGTTGATTTTTCATATAATCCTATAGTAGTTAGAAGCTCTTCAATCACTCCATAATTACTTCTAGAACTAGTTAACTTATTTAAAGTAGGATGAGCATTTAAACTCGTACGAAGTAATACCCATCACATTAAAATGAAAGGGGTAAAATATGGATTTTCAAGTTCTGTTGTATCCAAGTTAAAAAATTTTGGTTAAATATATTACTTTAAAGAAATCAATTATTTTGCGCCATGCACAACCAAGATATTATCAAAAAGTCACTACCATCTATTCCATCTTCATTATTCATGTTTTATTCTATAATAATAAATCTTGTAGTCATCCATCTCCTCAATGTCCTAGCACTCTTCTTTAACTCTACTCTAGAAAATTGAAGCTTCTATAACTATAATTTGACTAACATGTTCCAAATACATAACTTGGTTTCTCGTACTCAACGCGTTCTTTTGCATAAACTCATGTCAAATTATTATCTTGAAAACTAAATTATCTTTTGCGTTTTCAGTATTATCAGCCAACTCTTTAAACAAGACATTCGCCTCACAATCATGCACCTTAAGCTAAAGCATTAGCTTGGACATGCCTTAAAAATGGTGCTTATGTGGGAGGTGTGCAAGGCACTATGCCCTTTCCCTGCCTTACCCAAACACATTACCTTTGATACTAATATATCAAACTAATTCAAACGGTAATTGATCATGTCTTCTCAAAATCAATAAAATTCATATGATCATTTCTTAGCTTGTTATAATTCATTAACTTTCTTTGAAAAAAAAAGTTCCAAATTGACTCTTCCTAAAATAAAACAAAATTAATATATAATATGTTCATAACTTTTCTTAGTTTATGTTTCATTATATGACTCATAAGTTTGATTCCCTTGTATGTAATCCAAATCATCTCTACATTTCTTGAATATCAAGATCATGATGCTTCTTCATTTATTAGGGATTACAAAAACAAAGAAAAAGTAAAAATTGCATAGCCCAAAAGAGCTAACTGAAACAAAAAAAAAAAAAAACTAATTTAGTTCAATTCAATTTGAGTCAGTTTCATTTCAATTTCTAGTTTTGGATAAACCAATTAGTTCAACTTTTCTTAGTTATGAAGTTCACTAAAATTAAAAATAAATAAATTGTTCACAAACCTAACCAATAAAACTATAAAACGAAAAAGAATAATCCTAAATCTAAAGCTTGTAAATCAATTTCTTACAACAAGTACATGCAAAAAAAAAACACCTAACCAATATACATTTAAACCAAAACGAACCAATCAAAATTATACTTTTTTCTAGTTCTTTGTTATAAACTCAAAATTGAACCAACACTGGACAAAAAAAAATTACATTTGGTTCAGATTCAAATTTCATCGGTTAAATTTTTGTTCCTACTTTTGATATTTAGTTTTGCTAGATTCTAAACCATCAACAATATGGAACCACAACAAATCATGCCCACCATATCAATTATTTGGCATCCTCTTAGTCTTAAAAGATCAACAGAAGTATTCGTTAACTAAATTTCTCCATAAATCAATATATCATCCTAACTCTCAAAAGCACAATAGACGCAAAATTTAGACACCTTCATGCATCCACTTTAAAGCTAACTCCAATTCAATTTTTGTGGAACACAGTAAATTTTGCTCCTTATTTTGTACCAAGAAGACTTTTTTTTCCTTCAATTTCCATTAAATCATTATTCAAAGTAGCATTTTTTACCTTTCTTGATGTTTTTTCCATTAAGAAAAATCTTATGACAACTGCGCTTAATAAATCCAAATTCTAATCCCAGATCTATTTCCCTAAGTGTTTTATATCCCTAACATTTTCATCTTTTCTTAATACCTAACCAATTATATTAATCACCAAAAGATTTAATTTTTGATGACTCACTACCCTCTTATGCTAGAATTCTAGTTTTCCAATTTACTTAAATGATTATGGTCTCAAACAATACTTATTAACTTTGGCAACCGATCATCAATTTAAAAGACTAGCAATCAATCACCACGTTATACCTTTTATTCTGAGGTCTAGGCGAGATATTCCATATTAAAGCTTCCAACCGCAATATTTCAACGAAGACGTGCAACAATATTAAATCAGCAAAACACTTCAAGACCTTAGGCAATCGTATACGTAAAATTAAGAAGATAAATCCACAAACAATAAAATTTCCACATAATCTCCACAATTTACAAACAAAAAAAGCGTATTTGTTTTGAATGGGAAAGAAGATAAACCCTAACCTTAAATCGGATGCTAGGACTGCTTATGAGACTGCGATTGGCTGAAGCTGCTCTGATGGAGGCCTCCCTCCATCGGAGTCCGCAAAGTCATCCATATTATATATAACCGTGATGTAAAGTGAACAACTAGGGCATCGAGCGATTTCCTCGCCAAGGCGGAGTTCTTCCTTGGTGATCTGAAATAGATCGCCGCAGGGGCAAGGGTACGTGAACGCCTGGAGCTCCTCGCTCCACTCCATGTCCTCGATCTCCACGTCGTCGTAAGACATCTCCGACGATCGCCGCCAAGCCCCGGTGATTTGCTGAGAAATAGCGTCGACGTAACAATATGCGAAGGCACAACAAGAAGCGAAACTCGATTTATAGCAGGATTTAAGCTGGATTTACCCTAAATCTTCTTCGGGTAGGAGAGGAGCGGAAGGAGGAGAAAAATGGGATTTTCGGATCACTGTAAGCCGCGATCCCGTCGTAGCGCTCCCAGCTAGCTCCTATTGCGACTGTATCGGAAGGGTTCGGCCACGATGGAGATCGTTTTGAACGAAACACGAAGAGGGGGAGAGACGAACTAGGGTTTGGGGAAAGAGAGAGGGGGGTGTAGGGGAGGTTTTTATTAATTTTATTTTATCTGAGTTTATTTTATTAATTTAATTGATTATTTATTAGTTATTATCAGATTAATTATATGTAAATAAATTTATATTTATCATTTAACTAGTAATTAATAAAACATAATTCAATATTTATAAGTAATTAATAATTAGTATAATTAATAACTAATTAATTATTCACTTATAAATATTAAACTTCTATTTAATAATTAATTTGACAAACTATGTATTTCTAATAAATTAGTTTAGTAAATATATAATTATTAATATCATAATCTGAAATAAAATATTAAATGAATTTAAGCTAAAAGATTTTGATTATTTTTAATGCTTTATTATTATTTTTTAATTTTCATAATGTTTGAAATCCTAATATGATTTGTTGTTAAAGTCTAACAGCCATAACAAATTTTGAGATCTTCACATAAATTGTCAAACAATTTCCCAGAGTTAACAGGATTTACTAAATCCGTTATCAAACAATTTTTGTGATTTAACTTTTTACAGATTTACTATATCTGGATTTACAAGACTTACTAAATCTTACCAACTTAAATCTCTTCAGATGTCATACAATCTCCTAATGTCGACAGCCAATGGTAAGAAAATGAAGATTACTGCCTTAAAATTAGAATGGTCTGGATCGAACAACTTATGAGGCTGAAAATATGACTAAAAGTTGACTTGGCGTGTAATATTTTCTATGAGCTCTCAAATCTCAAAATCAATCCATTCAAATCAACTTTATGTTTCTCTAAATCCATCTTTGATCCCAAAAAAGTGTTGTATTGTGATATATTTAGCTTTCAAGAACAATCCATTCCTTGGGAATACTTGGGCATTACCATAACTTGTGTCAAACCCACCCTCTATTACTTGCAATAGTAATATGGAAAAGCTTCAACTTTATCTTAGTGGTTGTAAACAAAAAAATTTATCATTTTTGTCGGTTTTAACTCATAAGGTACACCATGAGGAATTTTTTTTTATTAGTTTAGATCAACCATTATTTTCTTATTACGAAGAAACTTACTTATTTAATGAATAATTTTCTTCACTTTAATAATTCCACTAAAAGTATGCATTCCATTGCTTGGAATACCACCACTAAACCTAAGCATATTGGAGGTTTAGGGTTACCTAAGCTCGATACTATCAATTCTATGTGCAAGGCTAAGGTTATTTGAAGGCTTTATCATTACAACTCTATTCATTCTAGTTGAGCTCTCTATGGTTTAAAATGAAGAATAAGCACAGGAAGCTGACTAACACCCTTAGAAGAGACCTCAATCTTCATGCCACCATAAACAGTAGACTTATTTCTTCTATGACCCTGGATTGAAATGTACTTCACTTGATGAAAGGTTTAGGGATCAAATTTTCAGTTGGTTTAGCTATCCAAGGGATGCTTTACTTCTTCACTTTATTAGAGAACACTCATGGAATCTACCTACGTTTCAAAATACCCCTAGCTAAATGCATTACTCTCATCCTCCAAAATTTTCATATTGGATTCTCATGTTGTTTGTTCTCGGATGGGCACAAATTTTTATTCTCATGAAAACACTTAGTTTTATTTATATGTTGGCCATCATATGGATTCTTGGCATAAAAATATATGTTTTAAAGAACTTATTTCAAATTGACTGCCTTTTTTTTATAAAATTATGGGCGGGGGCTCAAAACAATGGGCATTCTTGCCTCTATGGGCATTTTGGTTTCTCCCCATGTGTTTTATTTCTTCGTTACTAAAAATCTCATTCTCATATATTTATAAGGCAATTTTGCCTTTACTATACTGTATAGAATCCCTTTTGGTCATTTTTTCACCAAGGATGTTTTTTATAACGGCTCATGATTTACGCTGAAATGATTAGTTAAAAAATTTCAATAAATTATTTTTGCTTGCCTCTCATATTACTTTATATTTTATATAGTTGAAAAGAAATTTTGAGATCTTCAACAATTCCTTTGAACAGAAAGATAATATTCTTTTCAAAATTCTCTTTGGTTTCAAGGAGAAAAGTAAAAGAAGGAAGTTTAAGGATCATGTTCCCTCCCATATTAAAGTGTGGTTTATATTATAATGCGTCTCTTAGATACTTTGTTGATGCTTCTTGTTGCAATGCCTGTCTTATTTTTATTTCTTTGGGTGATTGGGGTTTTCTCAGTCATGATTTCTGGATTTTGGGATTGCCTGCTCGATTTGATTTGCTTGATGTTGTACTTTCAAACTTTTCTTTCTATCTGCTTTATGCTTTGTGGTCCCTGGTTCGGAGAATTATCCTTTCCTATGGAAGGATGTTTTATATAATAGAGGGTTGTTAATCCCCTGATAGGGGCACTATGATAATGCTGCCTTGTTTTTATGTTGAGAGGCCCATATATCCTCTCTCAATTATGTGGGAATAGAAATCAGTTTCTTTCTTTCCACCTATCTCGGCGACAAGATTTTTGCATTGGCTCGAAGATAAGTTTCTATTCATTGCTCGTTTTGTTGCTCTCTTGGTGGACTTTTCAGTTTCATCCATTTGATTATTCTGGACAGTGCCTTCTCCTATGTTGCTGGGGAGAATGCCTCGACTCTTTTTTTTTTGTTTTGTTTATATATTTCTTTTTATTTTACTTTTCTTTGATTATGCTTATATTGGGGAGTATCTTGTTTACTTACTTATGTAATGTATTGTTCGTGACCTTTTATTTATGAAAAGCTGGGCGTGATCTTGAAAATTCTCAAAAAAATGATGATTCTAATTATTGTATTTGGTTTTACAACCCTCCCATAGTTTATTAAAGGTAAAAAAGAAAATTTACATACATAGCCCTCAATTTCTATTTAATTACATATTTAACTTTCATTCTCAATTTTTACACACATACCACTTTTCCTATGCTTGAAAAGGGTATTTAACTTCTTAAAAGTCAAAATGGTGATATTTTTTTATGTGGTAAGAAAGATTTGGGTGGTATAAATGCAAAGCACAATGTGGTGTTATATATAAATAAATAGAAATTGGGTGCTATGTATGTGAATTCCCCTTCATAAGATAGTAAAGAATGAATATATCCACAGCATCTCATCCATATTTATTTTGAACAAATTTCTTTCTTATTCAAATGTTATAGTATATAGTAAATTCCCCTTTAAGGATCTTTCTAATTTTAAATTGCTCGCTTAAATGTGATTTTTCTTTTATATAAATGTGATATTTGAACTACATAGAAATAAAAAGTTTTCAAGTATAAAATAAGAAATAAAAAATGCATTTCTATGTGCAAATGGAATTCACTCATTTGCATAATTTTCTAGTCACATTCTAAATTCCTTTCTAATAAAATATGTACAAAATTCTCTCAATCCCTCTATGTATAAATCAATTTAAAGATGAACGCACCACTATGTTGCTCACTTTACTAAGATTGCTCGTTAAGTGATAAAATGACAAGAAGTTTGTCATCACTAGGGCTATAGCTGAGCAGAATTTGAGCGAGCTCGGATTTAACTCATGTTCGGCTCATTGAAAAATATATTTATTTGAAATTAGCTTCTGTATCAAAGTGCTCATGAACAGTGTGTTTATGTTCTGCTCGATTTACAGACTAACAGAAGAAAATTCCACCAACATACCGAGCAAGCCAAAAGGCAAAGCCGACCAGCTGAAAAGCTACAGCACATCAAAAAATAAAACCCACCAACATATTGAGCAAACTGAACAGCAAAATCAAGCCAGCAAACTGAAAGGCAACAACCAGACTCGAGCAAATCGAAAGACAATGCCAAGCCAATAAATTATCGACCAGCACGAGCAAAATTCAACATGAGGATCAGCTAATTGAAAGGAAAACTAGCATGCAACACAGAACTATCCATGAATATGTTTAGAACTCCAAAGCCAACTACCAAGCAATAAAATTTAAGTTCAAAAGACATTTAAACCATCCATACAAGTTCAGGAAATTTTTAATTATACTAAAGAGGATTTGATTCAAATTAATCTAAAAAAAATGTATTATCTTGACTGTAAATTTTATTTAAAATAAAGTTTATTAGATATTTCGTAATCAATTGCTGAACTGTATGATCCAAGTATTCAAGTGTTTTAACAATTGAAAATAGCATCAACCACCATGCTTCATTAGATGAACCATTTGGTGATAACACATTTCTTAATCATTCGAACAAAATCTCATCGTTTCTGTTTTGCTGCAATTCGATAACAATGGCAAGTAACTTTAATACAACAAATATTAACACTATTCAAATGCAGCAACAGCTGCAAATTCTAAACCTAAGGGGCCGATTGGATCAATTTTTGTGCTTGTTTTTTTTTTCATTTTTTATATTATATATAGACAAACAAGCAAGTACAAGAAATTCGGTTGCCAAAGTTGACGCACAAACTTAATATAAAAACAACAGATAAGCCACATATATCATCCAGTACATGTAAAAAACCAATTCCAGTAATCACACGCACTCCAATTCCAATCGAGTAATCTTCAAAAGAGTAATATAAAAGTTTAAAGAACCAAACATGTTACAGATACTATCAAACATTTACCCTAAACCAGCGGAGGATATTGCTTTGCCTGTTGCTTCACCCTGATTTTGTACTCCACCGGATCCTGCATGTGATGAGTTGTTACAACGGGTCATAATCACAAAAACTTAGGGGAAAGTAAAGGAAGATTTACATACAAACCTTTAATTGATGCTGAAATAGTTCTCCCTTAATGCTTTTATAAACTCGGGGACTATTTCAGCTCATATTAAAAGAGTTTGGGGACTCAATTAACACTTTTATAAACTCGGGACTAAAATGGACCTTTGCAAAGAGTCAAGGTATCATTTTGACACAATTCTCCATACACACACACACACATGCCACCTTATCTATACATGAAAAGACGTATTTCACTTTTACTTTTACGAAGTTAAAATAGTGTTACTTATTATGTGATGTGAATGGTGTGAGTGGTATATAAATACAAAAAGTGATGTGTTAGAGATGAAAATACATAAGAATTAGGTGGTATGTATGCAAACGCCCAAAAAGTAAAAGGTACAAGTATGAGAATATAATCATCTTTGACAATAATGAAACCTGAATGAAGAGATGGTATCCATCAGTCTGAGCAGGATCGGCTGGATTTGGCTGATCAAGCAAATCCTGTATTCCTACGAGGATCTGTTTCACGGTGATGGCCGGTCTCCATCCCTGAAGGAAAAAAAACAGAGACTCAATATAATAATATTCACAGGTTTATTTCAGTGCGAGATGGGGGGTAAAAGCTTCACTTACGCTGTCCTCATTGAGAATTGATAGGCAAACGGTACCAGATGGATAAACATTTGGATGAAAGAAACCTGGGGGGAACTTGCACTTAGGGGGTTTGCTGGGGTAGTCCTCGCTGAAATGGAGTGTTAGAGGGAAGAAACCACCTTCCCATTCTGTCTGCATTGAAAGGTATACTTGAATGGTGCAAATAAGAAAACTGTGCTAGGTAAAGAAAAGGACAGTTTATGCTGGAAAAAAAAAATAATCCTCAACTAAACCTTTAAAATAAGCTCTGTTGGTCCCCATAGGAGGTGCATACCACTACAAGCAACTAGGGCAAGTCATATTGGGTTCAACAATTCATAAGTACTAGTATTGCATGATAGAATACTACGCAAGTACAAGTACACAGTTAAGTTGAAAGTTGCACATAAGAGCATGAGATTTTCTTTACACGAAAATTTTGCAAAGGTGTAGAACTTCGAGACTTGACAAAGCTGAAATAATTTCAGTGGTTAGTCGGAGGTTACACAAAATGTATTTTCCCACAATTGGAGATAATAATAATGAAACGTGGAAGATGACTTCCATGATGAAAATATGGAGTCTTGGGGCATTGGAGATATTATCAACGGATGACTGAAAGTCTACTCAATCATTTTTCATATAAGAGTGAAGACCAACAGCAAAGAAGGCGAGCTTGACCTTAGTAGAGATGGCATACATCAATGTCGGTGATAGAGTGAGTATCGACATTGATGTCAATAGTAGGTACTGGTCCTATTAATAGCAACGAATACCGGTAATAGTATTGATAGCAGGTGTTGATTCAATTACTGATGTCATGAATTGGCCTCATTGGTAACAAGTATTAGCAATTTGGCACAGGTTTTGGTGGCAAGTGTCGCCATTAATGTCGAAGCAAGGGTCAAAATCAGCTTTTAACAGCATACTGCAACCTTACTGGCGATTTCAGGCATAAAATTGGTGCCAATAGAAGACAGCAAACAAGCATTTCAGCGATGGTGGTCATTGACATTGGTGTCAGCGGTGATTGGTGAAATTGGTGTTGATGGTGTTAGCATTCGCATCGACAGTAAGCATTGGTCTTATGGGTGATGGTGTCAGCAGCGGTTGGTGATATTGGTGTTGATGGTGTTGGCATTCGTGTCGACTGTAGGCATTCGTCTTATGGGGGAAGATGTCTATCAATGTCATATGTAATGACTGATGCTTATGTTGTTAATAACAAGCTTATAACTAATTAATAATGGCAATCATCGATGTTGGTAATGTCGGCTTCTGAATCTGTTGACGATAAAAATCATCAAGCTTGGAATAGTTGGCGAGCATGGTGATGACGTCGGGCATTGATGGTGTAGACGTTATGCGTGGGCATTGGGTACAGCAAGATCATATAAAACTCCCTAAATGTATAGGAAACTAAATCTATTTATAGATTCCGGGAGAGGCCATTTTGATTATTTCATAGATGATTCAAACTAACCCCCTTGATTGCACAACATTCATTAAACGCCTTATTACCTTAACAATATCAAGATTATGGGCTAATTGAATTCCCCACATCAATACGAATATACTTTAGCCCATGTCTGACAATGTAAGCCTTTAATTCAAAGTACGGTTGTAAATGATCCGATTTCAAGTGGAACCAGAGTCGGCTTGAAATTGGCTCGAAAAGTTTGAATGCAGCTAAAAATTGACTTGAAAGGTTTGAATACAGCTCAAATCAGCTTGTGACACATTTTATTTGATTTCAAGGCAACTCAACTCGAAATAGAATAGAGCTCGATCCGACTCAAAATCGAAATAAGATAGCTCAAATAATTATTTGAATGTGTTTTAGATCAAAAATCAAAACAAGCACGATTGTCTTGATTGAGGCATCTAAAAAATTGTTAAATACAAATAATTTGCAAAGAAAATTGCAAAAAAACTTATCAATTGTGTATTCTAAAATTTTATTAACACTATATTAAATAAATTTTATAATGCATTAATTATTTTTTATAAATAAAAATAAAACTTCGAACTAATCTCAAGCCAATCTATGTATGGCTTGAAATCAGGACTGAAAAAATAATTTGATTCATGCTTTAAGCTTTATAGCTCAGCTTACTGGTTTCGATTAAGCAAAAAATTTTTGAATAGATTTCTGAGCGATCAATGAATTCAAGCTAAATTCTCATCCCAAATTCTAAGAGGGTGCCCAATTCTAAAGGCACTTATAGATTTTCTTCTAATTTGCAATCAAATTGAAGATTCAATGGGCTTCAAATTCCTCATATTTCCTACCAAATATCTCTCCATGTTATGGCTGAATTATCATCTGTCATATATCAATCATTATCTCCAATATTCCTTGGATCTTCTGTAATAGCTTCACCAGTTTATTAATTGTGTAGGCCCTCTAGAAAACTCTGAAATCAATCTTAATCAATTTCAGCCCCACATCAGTAGTGAGAGAAATGGAGAAGATCAAAGAAGCTTTATTGGTAGTACTCTAGCCATACTTCAAATGGCAACTTCACAATTGAAGAGTGCACGCCTCTTTTCAAAGCATAAGATTCAACGAGTTGTCATCCCATGTTTTGGGGTGCTTATTGTAACCCATCGCAGATGCATAATGGCTTTTTTCACCGCCTCCTTTTGGCACTAAATTTGTTGATGAAAGCTGTCATATTTAATTTAGTATACACATCAAGGTCAACAAGGCTTCCCAAATCCGGCTATCCCACTTTAAAAATATATAACTATGTAATCCAAAGTATAACATTATATTTTAGAAGTAAAATTGCATCGATCATGATTGTTTTAAGAAAAATATGATACTCAAAATTGTCGTCAGGATAAAACTAAAAGTGCATAAATTATATCCATTAATATTTAAACCAATTGCTTTTGCTTTTTTTAAGAAACTTTTTCATCTAATCAGATAATTCAAAATTTTGTGAAACGTATGTTTTGATTTTGATGTTTATAGGTCCTTAATAGTATGCCTTAAGAATCATATTAGTAGGTTACCATTTTCATTACTTATTTCATATCATTTGCAAAATGTACATGAATTGCATGAAAATATTTCAGAAAATTTTCCAATCAATTTCTCAATTATAAGTCCGCTTGAGATTTGAATAGACGTCAAATTCAAACTACGTGATGAGAAGATAGCGCATCACAATTCTGAAATATATCCTGCAAGGGTTTTTAAGAAATTAACTAAAAATGAACCACAGTATATATAAAACCATATAAAATCATGCATAAACATGAAGATGATTGCTTAGAAAGTGGAAATTTTGACTAGTATTGCTCTTGGCCCTAAATTTAATTTTATTCAATGAAATTGCTACCAAATCCATGGATTTTTCTTTATTTGTCTTTTTAAAATTTCACATCCAGCTTCTTACCCTATAAATCTACTAATCTTGTTCTAAAAAACAAACTTTCATACAAAAAATGCGTCCACTATTGATGGTACCTGTTAGAAATACTTGAAATTTGGGATAACATACCTACTTCTAATAACTTGCAGGAAGCAATAATTATGTCAATATTTGCTTAACAAATATAAAATAGTTAAATCGTCAAAGCTAAATTTTCCCAAGATGGGCTGACTAATACAATATAATAGAATTTCTTCACTGGAAATGCAAATCATTTAAGTTTATAATTCAATTCCTTCCCAATTAAGCACTATAATTATGTTAAGCTGCACTGTTTCCTTTTTCGAGCAGTAATTTTGAAATTTGCTGATTGTTGGTAGACTGCCCCATGCAAAACATGGGATATTTTCCTATTTGGGATGGGATTGTATCTGCAGCTATCTTGTTGTAGCGAAAGTGCGTGCTTGTTTTCAATTGCTTTGTTCGACTGTTTATGTCCATTTTCTATAGAACTGATGTAATATTTGACCAGATTTTGGAGGATTATAAGAAATTAATTTTTGGCCTTTCTTATTATAAATAAGAGGTTCTCATGCATGCAAAATTCAATCTATAAATGAGTAAATCTCTATTTTTACTCAAAAACTAAAAGTCACTCGTAATATAGGACAGCAATAATCCTTGCTTTACACACCCTGAAAACAGAGCAAACAAAGTGCCATATTGAATAACCGCTATAAAATGATGAGCTATGAAAGTGGTTGAAAGCGCTCTATAGATTACCACAAGTTATTGTTGTAAGCAAAGATGTCATCAACACAGAGGACAAAACAAATCCCCATCTTTCAAGGCTTCATTCAACATTTACATAAAAGCAACAATCTAATGCATGACACATTATGATACTGGAGTTTAACCAAACACCAAAATCAAACAAATATTATTACTGAGTTCAAATAGGAAAGTACAACGGAACAATGTAGAAATCGGAAAATGCAACAGACACAACACAATACCAGCCATAAGGTTGAACCTACTGTGCAAGTGGTGCTGGCTAGAGGTTGGCCCTCCGGAGAGGTATCAATGGCAGCTAGTGGTCTGGATGATGGGGGGTTTGATTATGAAAAGTATTTGGTGTCCCTTCTTCCTTTCTAGGGCTATATTCAAAGGTTGCTGATCTGGCTGTATCTAGCTCCCGTGACAGTGATTATCCTTGTCAACATCCTTCTTGCATCGCTCCCCTTCCTCACTATAACCGCCAGAACAATGCCTCTTTGTTTTTTACTTGTACTACCAACAACTTTTCCTCCTCCACTGCACTGCGACCCTCATCCCAGGTCAGGGACGTGATTTTAGCCACATCAATTGATGCCCATCACCTTAGGATCTTTTTTTAATTGAACTAAGTGATGGAATGAAAGAAATCACCAAATTTGAAATTCACCTTAACCACATCATTCTCTTTCGATGCGATCTCAAAATTCAAGAAATACATACCATAAAAAAATTTCATGGTTTAAATCAAGGAAATTCAATGATAACAGAAACCTGTAAAAGGCGCAACTTCCTTATATTCACACTAATATAAAAAAAAATTAAAAAAAATTAAAAAAAGGAAGATTGTAACATATTAGACTAGAATCAATATACTTGGAAAAAAATCAATAAATGTTCATATAAAATAAAATAAAATAGAAGCATTTACATAAATACCACCCAAAACCTTTCTATTTACATATATAACACCTAAGCTTATGACATTTATACCACCTAAGTCTTTAATATCACATAAAAAATACCACCATTTAAACTTTTAAAAAGTGAAATACACATTTTCATGCATAGGTAAGATAGCATACATGTAAAATTTAATGTTTAGGTGTTAGATATATAACTACATAGGAATTAAGTGGAATGTATGTAAATCTTCCAATAAAATTATGTAAGAAATCATCAAACACAGAAAATCCAATTCTTAGGCCAAAACAAGAAAACCACCTCAAATTGGCAGTCATACTTATACACCATGAAAAAATTCAGCATTCAACAAGTACATAAAAAAAAGGACCTAAAATTTTATGAAGCCAAAAAAGTCCTTTCATTCCTCAGATTCTACAAAAAAACAAAAGAAATTCCTAGAGTTGATTATCCGAGATAAGCACAAAACTGAATTGAGAATGATCCATAATTATGTGAGTCGTCATTTTCAGAACCGTATAAAGCAGCTATGGGAATCAACTGCATAAAGAATGTTCAAATAGTGATGAACAATCCACTTAAAGTAATAATCAACAAAATATCTAATGTTCTTGTAAAGGCTTAACAACTAAACCCCAATTCAAGCCCCACAAGTAATTCAAGGAAGATCAAACTAATTGAAGCCAAAGACCCAGTCTACAGAGAACTTATAGATGAAACAGTCAAATTGAATTACATCAACAACGTAGTGGTAGTGCAGCAGGAAATTGGGCCATCGAAAATTCAAACAAAGATTCAAAGGTGGCAACCGTGGCCAAACATAGCAAATAATTAAAACAAGTAAAACTAAAATTAAATTAAAATAGAAGAGTCAAAATGACAAGTTGCATCAAATAAACCAATGTTATGTAGGACACCTTAGAGTTTCACTCCTAATGCAACTAAAAACATAATGAATCAAAGATCAAAAAAATGAATCTGAAATTTACAGTTCCAATTGCGACCAATTGAGACAGGAATTCATTATTTTTTAAAGTGAATCTCAAAATATGAGAAATTCATGTCAAATGACAATTTAATAGTGGGATAGTGAAACCAACAAAAAATAAGTCAATGAAGATTCATATCAAAACTAAGAAACTAAAAGATTCATTTGGGATGGCTGCAACTTTTTATAATTGTAAAGATGTTGTGAAAATTTTTTTTTATAAACTGTTGTGATTATTACAATATTTTTTTTAAAAAAAATCATTTAGCAGTCTACTTACAAATCCCAGAATTTAACACATTTGATTATAAAAAAACAACTTACCACCACAGAAAAATCTATAAACCAGTAGTCAAACGCATAAGTTGTACCAAATTTGAATAGAAAAAATTATAATTGTAAATTAAAAATCAATCATGTAGAGAAATAGAATTAAATAAAAGATCACTAAAAAAAGGCTTAAGGCCCCACACCACTATAAAGAGATCACTCGCTAGAAAATTAACAGTCACACTTGTACTACACTCACAACATTCGCATCCAACAAGAACACACAAAATAGAAAGAAATCACAAATCTTATTAAGCAAAAATAATTCATTTTGCATTCCTTATGTTAGAAATAAACAAAAAATATTGCTAGGATTAGTCGTTTATGATCATACCAAAACTCTATAGCTAAACTCATCAAAAAACTGGCTATGTACTCACAAGGTATACACTCGTTAGGCAATAAAAATGGAGTAAAGATAAGCTTACTACTAAATTGTGTGTAATGCTTCAACGGTAAGTCATAGTTTCTTGAACCGCATGAAGCAGCAGCAGAAATGAGTCACGTAAAGCATCTTACGATGTCTACAAGTAATCCCCTTGAAGTAGCAGCAGAAAAATGTATCCAAAGTTCTTGTAAGGCCCAACAAATTAATTAAAGGTCCGTGAGAAAGTCACAGAAGATCAAACTAATACAAGCCAAAGAGCCAATCCACAGAGACTGATAAGAAAAACAATCACAGTGAATCATGGAAAAAATGAGCCAAAAACAACTGCCCAATTTTGCTGGCCGAGTAACAAACCAATGGAGAACTAGTCCAATAGCAAATTAACAACAATCTAGCCCCTTGTAAACCCAAGTGCCGATCCAAACACTACAATAGAAGCCAAATCACAAGAAAAAAAGGAATTAAGCCAAAGCAAGAACAAACCGATTATCATTGAGATCATTATAGACATGCTTAAAACTACTAAAAATAAAATAAACTAGTTCTAAAGAAGAAACCTGAATGATAATTTTGGGCACAAGTACATTGGATAAGTCAATGTCAAAACCAACAACTCATATCTCCAACTCTTGAGATATTTTCCTTTTTTAAGTCTACCTAGTCAAAACCACCATGCCACTGAAAATATCCATCATGCACAAAACTATAAAAAACAAACTTTTTATTTAAGATGCTAATTAAATGAAGGCAATCTTCATGCCATGATTTTGAATCAAACCATCAAGGGTCAATATAACAGATCATTTCAAAAAAACCTACAAGAAAAAGCTTCCCTCACAATTTGCGCATCAAATCATGAGAGGATCAAAAAGATTGTCTTCATTGAAGTTCTAACAGTTTGATTTCACCATAGAAATTATCAATAGTGATGATTCTAATATCACCCCATTTGAATTAAAGTGAATGCTAAAGGATTCTTTAAACGTGATGAAATTGCCAATTGAATCAAGGCTATAGTCTATAGAAGCTAAACCATTTGATCAAATTCCATATTGATATAGAATGAGAATGAATTTGTTTTTTTTTCTTTTACTTGTTTACGGAAGTTTATCTTTGAACTTAAATTTGAATAAGAATAATTTCTACATTAATTACTATTTAATTTGAACTCATAAATGTTGATGACAATGTTCTAGATTCTTAGAGGAAATTTGAGAACAACAAAATACATTAGGGAAGTTGTATGATGGGTAGTGGAACTGGGAGGATGAATTGTGGCTGAAAATCGGTGTGAACGGGAGCTGGACAGAGAACTGGAAGCAAGAAAACCTTGAATTCCTGTTGTATACAGCAGTTGATGGCAAGTCAGATGGCTACCCAGCAGAAAACAGTGAGCAAACGGCGAATCGGCGAGATGTGGACGACGATAGGGCTCTAACATCTGTTCATGGACAAATCGCAGACATGCCACTTGCAATAGAAAGAGGCTAAAACACTCCACAGAGCAAAAATCAAAGAAAAGTCCATCAATTCATAAAAATCTCCCAATAAAAAATACCTGATTAGAAACTAGAGGAAAAGGTATGAACAAAAAAGGAAGCAAAGGAAGGAAACTTCTTGAAAATAAAGGAAGATAATAAAAAATAAAAACAATTTCCTGGTAAAGTCTAGACTCCCCCGATAGGAATATTCTAATAATCAAGCATTCTGCGGAATTCCATGATACTACGAAGCGATAACGATACTCCCACATCGTACTCGGATAGGAGAGGCTTCTTCTTCTTCTCTAGAAATAACTAGATCCCACGGTCTGATGTTATTTCCCATAAAACAATTATATAGATGTCAATAGTTGTGCTTTACCATTTTCACCTGACAATGTATTTGTGATTGTGTCTTTGAACTGAAATTTAATATCAAGTTTCCTCCATAAGGCCTTCCAAAAATAGCTCAATACTCCCCAGTTCTATCTAAAATAATGAGATGTTGAACCGATCTCAGCGGAGACTGCCCTATCCTAACATCGGTCTCTCGAATACATCGCCTTTCTTGGGTAACCAACGCTAGTCCTTTAAGTCTTATCTCAAGGCATGCAAAATAATTCGCGTCACCGCATCTTCAAACACCTCGGACCACTTCCAAAGCAAGGGTATAACGTGCTTCTCATCTTTGGTTAAAAAATATGTTTTTTTAGCTATCATGATATGTGCAACGATCATACTACCAAGGACGGCTTAATAGAACGTGACATGCATCCATAGTTATTATGTCACACCACACTTGCTCATTGAACTCGTCTCCAATATAAACCTTCATGATGCACCTCCTATCAGCATTGATCTTATTCCCCCCTTCTTCAACGAGGTCAAAGAATATGCTGAGAATTCTTCTCAGTAGGGAAGCTCAATTTGTCAACTAATTGTGTAGACACCGCATTTTTACAACTATAACCATCTATAATGAAGATGCATACATTCCCTTGCATGATACAATGGTTACAGAAAATGTTGTGGCGGAGCCACTATTGCTTTTTCATGGGCTCAGTCAAAAGGACTCATCGGATTATTAACATCTCTCCCTCATCTGTGGGCAGCTGATACTGCTCTCAATTCTCTTCCTCTGGGCCTTCACCCTCTACCACCTCCAATGCACTGTGTTGGGTAAAAGATGTCACACTTCTATTTGGGAATGCTAGAGGTCTATTGCTTTTTCATGGGCTCAGTCTAAAGGGCTCATCGGATTATTAGCATCTCTCCATCATCTGTGGGAAGCTAATACTGCTCTCAATTCTCTTCCTCTGGGCCTTCACCCTCTACCACCTCCAATGCACTGTGTTGGGTGAAAGATGTCACCCTTCTATTTGGGCAATCTCGCACAATGTGCCCAAAATCATGGCAATTGAAATGCTTCTTGTCTAGGGAATTAGGAATGCTAGAGGTCTCAACTTTGCCTCACCTCTGAACTAATTATTCCTTTAATAGTTTAGATCGGGTACTCAACTATGTATACTTGTTACTTGATCCTGAGGTTGAATTGTGTTTGAAAGGTGGTGTAGATCTTATATTATGATATTGTCTCTCCACATTCATAGCTAGAGTCAGCATATCATTTAATGTCCAATATGATCATAACTATACAGCATTGTCAATAAACGGTCTCAATCCCCCTAAATATTAGGCTATGGTGTTCTCCTTACTATGGTGTTCTCAAGTTTCACTAGCTCAAACTTCAATATAGGCTCCTCAAACTCAGTTGTGTAATCCTTTACAAAGACATTTTGTTGTTGTAATTGGTGAAGCCTCAAAAATCTATCATATGTGTAAAACGAAAAGAGTTATTTGTATTGCATCTCCCTTTTTATCTTGAATTAGATGGTGATTTTGCTTTTTCCCTCTCATTGGCATAATACGTTTCAATTTTTCATGACAGATACGCACTCATCTTTATTTGATGGCACATAGTTTTACCCTTCTATCAGGTAGAATATCCTTATTTTCAAAAACTCAATCCACTATCTTGGGCAACTCAATGAATTCGTTTGGATCCATGCGACCGTCAAAATATGGCAAATTGATATTCACTCCAAAATCCTATCTTCTCTTCTAATAAACTACATCAAATTGAAGTAAATATATTTCATCACTAGAAACTACCTAAAGGAAGGGATTCGCTTTCTCTTCTTGATTTGGCGAGACACCGTTGTGACTATGGTTGATCTCACCGGATTGTCTCCCCTCAAAGGTGTCAATCTTCTGTTGTCGTTGGAGGATTCCCGTTGCATGTCCATAGTAAGCTCCTAAACACCTCGTTGCGAATTTCTTTTTTGGAAACATAATGTCTCTTTCTTCCAATAGAAGATTTGACGGAGAAGGAAGATATGGTTTATGTTTAAAGTTTGAGCAATAGTTGATAATGTGGGGATAAGGAAGACATGGTTTATGAGGGTGTTAGGTTAGGTTGTATCATTGCTTGGTTTAGGTGTAGAAAGATCAAATTCCTAAAGCTTTAAGATTTACCGGGCTCTAATACAAGAGGATATCGTTTTAGGGTTCCTATAAGGGTGATGAACAACAACAGGCATTAGTAAAGCTGTCGAGAGTGGGAAGGTAGATGTCAGCTGAAAATCAGTGTTAACGGGAGCTGGACAGTGAACCGGAAGCAAGAAAATGTTGGTTTCCTGCTGTAGAGAGCAGGGGGCAGTGAGTCGGACAGCTGCCCGGCTGAAAACAGCAAGCCAACAGCAAATCGGCGAGATGCGGCGACAAAAAGTTTCACCGCTTCTTCCTGGGCAAGCTACAGACACACCACTTACAATAGGAAGAGGCTACAACACTCCATAGAGCAAAAAACCAGAGAAAAGTCCCTCAATTCATAAAATCAGTAAACTAAAAATCCAAACAACCCAATTCACATATATAAAAGTCTCCTAATATGAAATGCCTAATTAGAAAGTAGAGAAATAAGTAAGAACCAAAAAGAAAAGAAACAAAGGAAGGAATCTTGTTGGAAATAAAAAAGAAGAAAAAAATATCTCAGTAAAGCCAAGGCTCCTGCAATCGCAGTATGCCCGCGATCCTGCAGATGCGGTGACGCACTCCTACATCAGTTGATTTTTTTTTTTCCAGAATTTATTAAGGTATAGTTATATCTTTCATTAGCTTTAATTTTTCTATTTAAGGACTTGAATTTTGTAGTTTAATTTGACTGAAATATCTCTAAAAAAATTTCCTTCCTTGTCTTCATCCAGATCTCTCATGTCATCTTTAGTTCTGATAGTACAAAACTGAAGAACGCAATTCCTATGTATTATATCAAACCACAACTGCAATGCTGAGTACTGTGACATGGCCATTCTTTCCCTGTTCTATCATTGTTTTCATTGCTCAGCTTGACGTAGGCTTAATAATTTGTTGTTTTGCTTATTAGTGGCTAATGTACTGCTACTAACTTGATGCTTATTACCAATGCTAATTTAAAGCCAAAAAATCGATAACCATGTTTTTTATAGCTATATAAAGAAGAAATCAACAATTTACTGTCATTTCTAAGGGAAAAAGGTACCAAAATAAAAAAAACGAAGTATTGTCAAGCAAAGGTAGAATTATAGAACGGTGAAGAGTCATTATAGCGTGAAATAGCATTTAAGGTATCTCTAACTGATTAATAGATTAGTATAAACCTCCCATAAAAAATCCAACAACGTCAAATCTTTTTAAAACGCTTGTCGTGGACTTGCATCATAATATTAAGAATTCGACTACAGATCATGTTAACATCTAAAAATAATTCCTTGAGGCATGGTAAACAAAACGTGTATAAAAATAAGGAAAAGCCACATTTTACTCAGAGACACGTCGAAAGTTAAGAAACAAGAGCAGGACAAAATCAATCAATTGCTGATAATGATTATGCACCAAATCTAATCAACTATGTGGCTAGACAAATGGAGAAAATAGCCACCATGATGACGTGGATGAGGATGTAAACAATCATCGCTATGACTAGTTGGCCAAGTCATATTCCCCCTCCTTCCATGCAAAATGCAAAACTGGTCAAAAAGGATGAAGATAAATATATAACTACCGCTCATGAAGGATATGGCCAATCAAAGTAAAAACCCAAGGGAAGATTCCTTCTTATGATGGGACATTTAATGCCAAGAAGCACGATGCACAAATCAACTAGTTGGAGACTTACTTCACCTTGTATAAGCATAGTGCATGCCATGATATATCTCGCCCAACTAGAGTTAAACCATTATGCCCTGCTTGATAGAATGTCCATCTAACAAGAAATGGGAATAAGAAAGGTGCCATTTATAATGGAGATTGTTCAAGTACAATGGAAAGAAAGGCAACGGTTTGACTTGGAGTAAATCTTAGGGTTTTACAAAAACTAATGAAGTACATCTTTGTTCACAAATTGCAAATGAAGTCCGTTTGTTTATAATAACTAATCTCAATCAAGCTAATATGATGGCAGTAGCCATAGAGCCAAAAAGGTAAGGCAAAAGAGAAAATGCTTAAAAACCATCTAAAAAGAGAGCTTACTTTACCAAAATAAAGGAAAAAATACAAAAAATAGCATTTCCTCTTACAAATCCAATATCATTAATCAATTATGTGACCATTATCAGATATGTGGCCAAACAAACAACAGGGACACTTACATACATGTCACACAATTCTCATGTATTTACATATCTAAAACCTAAACTTCATATTTACATACAATACTAAAAATTTTAATATCACATCAAAATTCTACCACTCCTTTTTTAAAAATGAAATAAGCCTTTTCATGAAAGAAATATAAATATAAAAGTTTGTGTTAGATATTTAAATATGCAAGAACTATGCTGCATGTATGTAGATTTTCTCAAAAAGAAAAAAGATGAAAATCACACCCATAACTCTTTCTAAAAGATAAAAGAAAATTAGGAAAAAAAAATCAATTGTAGTTGTGGTGGAGATCAAACTGAGTCAGCTAGACAAAGCAAACCGCTTATATCTCTGATAAAAATGTCAAAAAATATGATGGTGAGGTTATAGTCCAATATGGACATATGAGAGGTGTTGTTTACGTTGAAGAAAGGTCAAGCCAAAGGTGATTGATGCCATCACTGACATCAACTGTCAAAAGAATCTCATTTTTGCTAATTTGTTGAAGCATTTTGGGTTGGACGCACACCAATCCCAAATATCAGATCATGAAGGGGTAATTAATTTGCTCGTCCACCTTAAAGCAAAGCATAAGAAGCTTCCCTCATAATTTGCGCCCTCAGACCATGAAATGGTTAAAAAGATAATGTCCGGCGAACTTTAAACCGTCGAATTTCTCCATTCAAACTGTTCTTGCAAGTGATTCCCCAATCACATCATTGCAACAAAAAAGAATATTGTCAGAAGTCCATAGGAAAATTTGGATGATGAATCAAACATTATAAGCAAGAGATAAAAACACTGAATAATTGGGATGTTGGAAATAATTTCATATTATGGCTGGAAAGGGTGAATTTAATTTTTTGAAGTTTGTTTAGAAAAGTTTTCAATTGGATTTAAACTTGACTTAAAATGATTCCTGCATATGTAGGTTGTTATAATAGAGAATTTTTATGGAGTTTGCGCTTGCTGAAATTTGCTTAATTAAATGTTTAATTTTTGCAATAAAAATTAATTAGAAATTAATTAGAACCTCTGCTTAAAAAAAAAACTTATTTTGCTTTACTGCTGCCTTCAGTCTGTTTGTAGTTGGCATGTTGTCTTAGAGTTGTTTCTTTGTTGCTTTGTAAACTTTGTTAGCTGTTATCGAATGCTTTTTTGCTTATTATTGGTTGATATAGCTAGTGCTTAATTGATTGTTGTTGCTTAATTCAAGCCACGTGCTAAAATATATTGTTGTTTGGGACAATCTAAATGAGAAAACAAATAGCTTGTTGTAGTTCCAGAGGGAAATAGTATAAAAAATATGTTGTTCGATAGAAGAAGATGCAAAAAACATTAGGAGAGAAGTTATATTCGGCATGAAATAGCGCACAAGGCGCCTTTAGTTAATTGATAGATCAATATAAAACCTCGGAAAAAATAATGAAACTTTTCCAAATCTTTTAGCCTCTTACTATAAACCAACATCAAAATAAGGTGTTGGACAGATAACTCAATGGATCAAATATCTGAACCAAAATTTGATTCGATTATTCACACATTCCGAAAGTTGGACCCAACTGCCAATCTGACTAGATGAACTCATTATCCGATATGCTCATCACTATCACATCGTGTATGACCAAGGCAACAACAATCAAAGGATCACAATATAAATATTATATATATATATATATATATATATATATATATATATATATATTTATATTTATATCTTTAACTAAAAGCCTAAGTCTAATATTTTTACATCCTTCCTTTTCCTAACCATCTTCATTAACCCATTTATTTGTTCAATTTAAGAGCTCTAAACACAACAAATTATTAGCTAAACATTGCCTCTCCCAATATTTGCCCAATATAAGAAAATTTGGAGCCATTTTGATCAACCAAGTATCGATTCTCAAAAATCTGACTAGTCGTAGGTCATGGATCAAATCTAGATCTAACATAACCCAATCAGAATTTCAATCAAATTCAAAAGAAATTGTGATTTAACATTCATTAAGATCTACCCAATCCAAAATTGACCCAAGGACATGCCTTGAATAAACATCCTCAAAAACCAATCATTTTAAGGTATTCATAATGTTAGAACTAAGACATGATGAAATTGATTAAATATAACCCCATTCTAAGAAAGTAAATCCCTACCCAAGGTAGCACCTCATCCTATTGGGTAGCACCTCATCCTATTGAACTTGACAATAAACAAAAAACTGCAAAGCAACTGCAAAAGTAAAATGAAAAAAACACCCTCTAGGATGAATGGTAGACACCGGAAGCTATCACAGAGAAGCACCTGTAAAAGTAGCATGATGGGGCACTCAAAAAAATTTAACTAACAGTAGTAATTCACAGTTACCGAGGTAGGATCACTCAGCAAAACGGCAAAATAATTTAGATTACCAAGACAAGCTAGGGCTCGCATGCAATGATGCCCGCCTTAGCTTTATGTTCACACATATGCAACCTAGAGTTGGCCTTTCTGTGTACCAATCTCTCTAGTTGTAAGTTGTACACCACTTCAAACAACAGTGTGAACCACAAATGTAACTACCAAACACCTTAGACTCATGCATCCCAATCATGGTCACTTCCGATGAAGAATTATTCTCGGCCTTTACTATTGATATCAAAGGCCATATCATTGTTCTCATACAACCAATGTTACGCTAACAACTACCTACCATGTAAACTTATTCTCGGCCTTTACTATTGATATCAAAGGCCATATCATTGTTCTCATACAACCAATGTTACGCTAACAACTAACTACCATGCAAACTCCAAACTAGAACTCGCATAGCTTTGAAGACCAATGCATTCATTTGTTTCATCATGAGCCACAATATGGACTATCACACCATGATCCACTGAAAATTTGATAGATTTTTAATGTCTATTTCGTACTTACTATTGATGATATTAAACATAAAAAAAATGTATTTTTCATGATTTTATGCAGGTACGAAGATTTTAGGCCTTTTGAGCAAAAGAAAGCAAAAAGAAGCGAATTTGGAGCAAAATGAGGCAAAAGTGAAAATTTTGACTTATAGCATCAGACGACACCCTCTTCAGCGCCGGACCGCGCCCGAATCCAAAGAGTTTTGACCAGAATGCAGAAAATAGTGTCGGACGTGCCCTATCGCGATTCAAACCAGATTCAATGTATTTGGCCGGATTTTAGAGGGATGCTCGAGGAAATTCTTGGGAAAGTCGGATTTAGCATAATTTAAACTGCTTTGGAACAAAATATAAGGAGTCTCTTCAATGTTCCTTAGGGTCATTTCATTGTTCTTGAGTGAAGAGTCCATTAGAGAGTCTAGGGTTGAGTTTTAGTGTGATTTTTCTCTTCAAAGAAGTGTAGGAGGAGAGGAAAAGTGAGAGATTTATTCTTCCTTACTCATCTAAAGAGATAATTGTGTGTTGTTGTGGAGAAAGAATAGGGGTTAAAGAAATTTCAAGAGATTTGCTTGGGGAAGAATTTGAGATAAGTTGTATTTACTTTTCTTTGTTTGTATGACGTTGCTTTTACATATAAAATCCATCTTTTGTCGTATTTTTCTCATGAGTCGAGTAGATTTTTTTGTCTTCCTCCTTTTCAAGTGATGTGTTGATGTTGAGATATGTAAATGATGTGCTGATTTAATATGGAGAATTTGTGATGACATTTTCACTCCGTACCTCATACTTTTTGATCTGGCAAATTGAATTGTTAAAACTTGTTGTGAAACACAAGCTCTTAAAGGACTATGGGTTCTACAACAAAAGTAAATGTCACATTCAATGTCCATGAATGAGTGACGTAGTTCATGGGGATTGAATGCAAATAAATAGATAAATACATTTTAACGAAAATAGAATTGGAGATTTTAGAGTGACAGACTAAAATCCCTAATTTGGTCCTAGGGTTTGAAAACTAAAGCGAGATTTAGCCTTCAGGCGAAGGGATGTGGGAGCTCCGTAGTGACAACCGGTTTTCTCCCAGCCTAACCACGGATTTAGGGACTAAACATAGGATTAGCCAATGTTCTTTACATTGCTCGGAAGAGAGTAAATAATAGGAATGCTCCTATTTGGCACAATACGGTTGTATCATTGATCTATGCCACTAAATCATCACATTATCATTGGAAATGAGGATGATTCTTTCTTGCAATTTGAATTTTTGTTATAAAGTTTAGTCTTGTGTTTGTTAATTGTGTTAGAAGAGTAGAACATGCTTTAGTAAAATTAGTAATTGTTACTGTCTGAACATCCTTATATCATTAGTAACTGCAGCAATTGTGTTTTGATTCGAATTGTGTTTCTGTGCTCCATCTTAGAGTTTACAAACCTCCTCATGAGATCGATAATCATGACTCCACTAGAGCCATGTATTACTTGAGCGATACGTATACTTGCGTTTTGAATGTGTGACTCACTAGTAATCTAAATTAATATATAAATCTGAGTTCATAAATTTTGACATTTAAAAAGGTCGCACCACACCACTGCTCCATGTGAAAGTGAAAGAGAGAATTTCAAAAAACATAATAAAAAGGAGAAAAACAAGAATAAAAGAGAGCACCAATACTCCAATAGCCCTCGTGTAGAGCCCCTCTCAGACAAGCATGCTGCTCTTTCTTTCTGATGCACCGCAATCACTGCTCACACTTTGTTGTCACTCATTGTTTGTACAAATGAACACAACACCAAAATCGAAGTATATGAGGAAACATACATGGCTAAACAAAACAAATATAGAAAATGTGGTGATAATTATAATCTTCACCCTAAGCTAACATCATTACCCAACTATATGGAAAGGGATTTTGTAATCCTCATTAGCTGTTCATTTCTATTATATGGTGCATAATCTATTAAACTTATTTTTCTAAATATCTTCTTGAATGACTTCTTATTTATTAGTATATCATTCTTAAGTCGTCCAATTTCATTAAATGTTGCAGATCATATCCACAACTGACAAATCTGTGATTGAAGCTTTAACGTGAGAGTCTTAGCTCATAAGGGCCATCAGCATTAAATAGATGGACCATAAACCAATAGTACGATCATATGGTAACCAATAATATATCATGTGCCAATCATTGCAATCTTTTGAATCCTTTTATGCATGCACGGGTACAAATAAGGACAAAACAAACAATTTGAGAGGTGCATAAAATCATTGATTCATGTCTTACACCAATAGATTCAATCAGTCAAATTCTATTTGCAATTTAATTAGAGCAATTTCGGAAGTCATGTAAATTACACAATCCATATCATTACTATTAGAGCCCAATTAGGTAATGCTTTGATCTTGTCAAATTAAGAATAAAAATAAAACAAGAAGCGCAAAAAAAAAAATCAAATAATCAAATTAGAATATTATGGCTCTACTTCTAAAAATCTCATTTTATGTTAGGTTGAACAGACTCGAACCCTTAAGTACGGCTTTCTCATTTAAATTTACACTGCATAAATATATATTATCTGTATGTTATATGAGCGCCTTTAATTACCACAAAAGTTCAAAATAAAATACTCCTAATTTAAATGTTTCTGCTTTTATAATAACAGTTGTTTAGTTGTTTTACCATGTTTCTAATATTACTTTATTAAAATAACCTGATTTTTTATCAAAGATGAAGATATCAATGAAAATGGAAAACTTACATTAAGAAGTCGTTGAATTAAAAATTTTAAGGATAAATTATTTCGACAAAGTATAATTAACAATATGATGAGATGTATTATTAGATTGATCTAAAAAATTAATAGTATGTCTAAAGAAGATGTATAATAGCAAAGTTCTAGTTCCAAATAACATGGCACATGAGATTTAAGTGTGCTTCCATCTATGTGCATTTCTAACGTACTTCTAACATTCTTTTATGAAAATAAGATGATTTTTTTATTAGGATGAAGATAATGAGAGGAGATGAAAATGCTTTCTATGAAATTGAAATACTAGAAGTTTTAAGGAGAAGACATTTTGACAAAGTATAATGGATAATATAATGTAGTGTATTAAATAATGATCTAAGAAAACAAAATGGAGTTAAGTTTAAGAACATACATATAGCAACAACAACAAAACTTTTATCCCGCTAAGTGAGGTCGGCTACATGAATTCTTTTTCTCCACAGCATCCTAGTTAGTGTCATACTTTCATTTAATTCTAATAAATTAATATCATTTTTTATACAATATAACATAAGTCGAATCTAAAACATCTTTTCTTCTAATCCGATCATCAGATGGTCGACGTTTAATGTGACCAAACCATCTCACTAGAGCTCCACCAACCTTATCACGGATATATTCATTTCGCATTTCGATTCTAAGTGCAAAGCCACTCATCTACATAAGCATTCTCGTCTCATCAACGCTTAAACTTAGTTTTATGCTTCTCTTTTAAAGGCCAACATTCAGTGTCATAGAGCATTGCAGGTCTCACCACCATCTTACAAAATATTCCTTTCAGTCTAAGCGGTACTTTTATAGCACAATAGACCTGAAACATGCCTCCACTTCAACCAACCAACTTGAATTCTACTAATAACATCTACATCAATATCACAATCACTTTGAAAATTAGGCCCAAGATATCTAAAGCGTTCACACATTTTAATAACTTGATCACCCATAGTTACATTTCTGTCAGTAGAGCTACTACTACTAAAATTACATTCCATGTATTCAGTTTTAGTTCTACTCAAACAAAAGCCTTTAGACTCTAAAATAGACCTCCATAATTCAATTTTTTTCCTGAGCTTTTTATCTCATCTTATCCACGAGAAGGATATCATCAGTAAAAAGCATACACCAAGGTCATCCTCCCGTAGGTGTCTTGTAAGACCATCCATAACTAAAGCAAAAAAGATATGGGCTTAAAGCAAATCCCTGATGTAAATCAACAAAAATAGGAAAATATTTGGACAATCCTCCTTTTGTTCGTACACAACTAACAACTCTTGTATACATATCTTTAATGACTTGAATATTAGTCATATCAACACATTTCTTCTCAAGAACTCTCCAAAGGATATCTCTTGGAACCTTATAGTAAGCTTTTTCTAAATCAATAAAAATCATATGCAGATCCTCCTTATTATCTCTGAACTTCTCCATCAAACCTCTCAAAAAATGTATTGCTTCCATAGTAGACTTGCCGGACTTAAATCCAAATTGATTATGAGAAATCTTTGTAATACGTCTTGACCTACGTTCAATTACCCTCTCCCATAATTTTAAAGTACGATGCATCAACTTAATTCCTCTATAATTTGCACACACTTATGCATCCCCTTTATTCTTAAAAATTGGACCAAAATACTCTTCCTCCACTCCTCGGGCATCTTTTTAGTTTTTAAAATAATATTAAAGAGTTTAGTAAGCCAAGAAACTCCCAAATCTTCTAAATATTTTCACACTTCAATTGGGATATCATCAGGTCCTAAAGACTTTCCAACTTTAGTTTTCTTTAAAGCCTCGTCAAACTTCTTTTTTACTAATGTGATGGTAAAAATAAAACATTTGATTATTATTAACGATAATAAGATCACAAAGGTCGATCATTTTTTTCCAAAACTTCATTAAAAAGTTTATCAAACTAACTCACCCACCTATTTTGAATAACTTTTTTTAAGAAAAATACTCTTTGATTTTCATCTTTAATACACTTTACTTGAGTTAAATCTTTACTTTTCTTTTCTCTTTGTTTGGCTAATTTATACATAATTTTCATCATTCTCAGCATCTAGTCTATTATAAAGATCACTAAAAGCAGAATTTTTAGTGTCACAGATTGTTCTCTTAGACTCCTTACGGGTCGTTTGATATTTTTCTCAGTTCTCTAAACTTTTACATTTAAAAGCAATTTTTATAACATAATTTCTTATATTTTATCTTTTCTTACACATTATTATTCCACAACCAACTATTTTTATTTATAGAGATTTTTTCTTCTGATTCTCTTAGTAAAACTTGTCACTTGTTTAATAGTGTTTGTTACTTTATCTCACAATGAATTTGCTTATTCATGAACATTTCAAATTTTGAAATTTTGAATTCTACTCGTAAAAATAATTTTATTTGTGTATTTTAGGTACCTTCATTTAATTCTACAACAATGATTCCTAATATTCTTTATTTTAGAACTCTTCATCGTATAATTTAGAACTAATAATCGATGTTGAATACTTAAAGCCTTGCTTGGAATGACATTACAATCTTTACATTCTCAACGATTTCTTCTTCTCACAAGAAAATAATGAATTTGTTTTTTATCAGATCCATTCTTATAAGTAATAATATGTTTATCTCTTTTCTTGAATAAAGTATTAACAATAACAAAATTATACGCTAAAGACAAATCTAATATAGCTCTATCTTCTTCATTAACCACTCCAAAATCGTAGCCACCATGAACATTTCTAAAATCTTCTACCACTCTACCAATATGTTCATTTAAATCTCCTCTAATAAAAAATTTTTTCTTCAATAGGTATCAAGCATATCAAGTCTTTAAAGTCACTCCAGAATTCATCTTTAAAGCTTATATCTAAACATACTTGAGGATCATAAGCACTTATAATATTAGAAATCTTAGTATCAATAATAATCTTAATTGTTATAATTCTATCTCCAACTCAATTAAATTTTACAACATTATCTTTCAAACTCTTATATATAATTACACCTACACAATTTCTAGTGCGGCTCTTACCAGAATATCAAAGTTTAAAACCTAATTTATCAATCTCCTTAGCTTTTTCTCCAACCCATTTAGTTTCTTGAATACATAAAATATTTATCTTTCTATGAATCATAATATCAACTAATTTCATTAATTTACCATTGAGAGTATCTATATTCTAAAATATTGTCCTAATATTAGTTTCATGGACTAAGTTTTTTACTCGCACCGTTCGTAAGGTGGGAACCCTTGCTTATTTGACACTACACCCAGGCGTTGGTGTAGCCGTCCTTGCCACTTTTCAATGTATTCAAACCATTCAGATGGTCGACGTTTAATGTGACCAAACCATTTAAGACAACTCTCTAATTTTGTCCATCGCTGGAGCTACACCAACCCTATCACGGATATATTCATTTCGCATTTTTTCTCTAATGTAAAGCCACTCATCCACCTAAGCATTCTCATCTCAACAACACTTAATTTTATGCTTCTCTTTTAAGGGCCAACCTTCAGCACAGGTCTCACCACCATCTTATAAAATATTCCTTTCAGTCTAAACGGTACTTTTCTATCACACAATAAGCTCGAAGCATTCTTCCACTTCAACTAACCAACTTGAATTCTACTAATAACATCCCCATCAATATCACCATCACTATGAACAATAGACCCAAGATATCTAAAGCGATCACACCTTTTAATAATTTGTTCACCCGTAGTTTTACTTTTGCCACTATAGCTACTACTACTAAAATTACATTCCATGTATTCAGTTTTAGTTCTACTCAAACGAAAACCATTATAGACCTCCATAATTCAAGTTTTTCTTGAGTTTTTCTCGTCTTATCCACGAGAAGGACATCATAAGCAAAAAGCAATAAAGGTAATATTTTAATTCTAATTAATATATATAGAGAGATATGAAGAGTTATGGGACATACCATAATATTTTCAATAGCAATCTTTTTAATAAAATCTTGAATATTAGAGGGATAAAAAATGATCCACAAAAATCAATTTGATAACAATACTTAAGAATAAAGTGGAAGTTCAAGATATGATACTTTGAATGAAATTATGGGAGTGTGTGTGTCAATGATGCATCTTGATTTCATGTCTGAAAGGTCTATCATAAAATTGATACTCGAGTTAAGATAATTAATGAAAAAATATAGAAAGTAAAGAATGGATCTTAATATGATTTAAATAGTATTAATAAAGTATATGCTTGAGTATCGCAAAAATTGATTTACTGCACATTAAGAAAAAAATGAGTGTCAAAGGTATGTTGAAATTATTAATGAGATGTATGATAAAAAAGTAGCTAATAATAAAAGAAATTATGGAGAGCCAAAATATTCTAATTACAATAAGATTACATCAAGAATCAAAAGTGAGTTCATATATTTTGCATTAACTATTGAGATGTGTGGAAATTCAGAATAATGCGGAATATCTTTATTGATATGAAAAATGGTTATAAATAGCCCTTACATTAATCCTAGAATGAAAAGACAGAAAAAAAAGTAATAACAGGAGAAAATATATAACACCTAATATATCTAATTAATCAATTCATAATAATTATTTGGAGATAAAGGAAACAACATAAAATGAGAAAGACTAAAATAGGTAAGGAAATAAATCAAATTCAAGAAAACAAGTCTAAATTAGAAAAAAAATTATATTAGAAAATAAATCTAATCCTCATAATTTCTAATAGGAATAAATTATTTTTCTAATATAACTTCTAACACTCTCTCAAATTTAAACTTGGTTGAAGATCATTTTCAACTTGGATTTAAAAACACAAACAATGGGCGAGGAAGATCCTGTGAAGTAGAACTTGAGGTCTTCATCTTGTACTGCAGTTGTATTTGACTGCAGTGTCTATAGGTAGGCGAAGGCTCCTAAAAGTAAAGTCGCAGTAGCATTTGCGTAGGAGGTAGACAACATGCAGGAAAAATTGACTCATACTTGATTGTGATTATCATTAACTACAATTCCTGTAGTGTTTGTAGGTAGGCAGAAGACTCCTACAGGTAATATTGTAAGGGAGTTTGCACGAAAGTAGCAACCAACTTGAAAATTTGACTTCTAATTAACTACGGTTGTCTTTGACTGCAATTCATGTATCTGTAAGTAGGCAGAAAGCTCTTACATGTAATATTGCAGGGGAGTTTGCAGGGAAGTAGACAACCTGAAAAAAAAACTGTAAGCTATGGCCTATAAAGAAAAAAGAAAAAAACTCCAGAATATGGTCTGCTACAGGAAAAGCTCCAGATAAGGGTTTGTTGCAGAAAAGATTTTGAAGGAAGGTCTTATGTAGAAAAAGTTGTCAATGATGCCCTTCCATCAGGGTTGTAGTCGAAAACAACTCTATAAGAAGTTGATGCATGAATTCCAGCAGTAGCATAACTTAATGTCTTTCCAGTAAGTAGCAACAAGTCTGCAAAAGTAGAATATCAATGGCCATTTGGGTCACAAACCTGAATGTCATGATGGTCAGAAGCAACAACTGTTAATAATCCTTTCTCGACGCCATAGACTAAAGATTTTCCTCCGAACTATCCCTTACAATTCAGTAATGAGGGATGAGAATATGTTGCTACCAATACTAATGATGAGACCTCGTTGTCAGGCAATGGTATATAATCAAGCAAATGGTTGAAAACATTGTTTCACAGATGAAGATGCTTTGCTATTAAAGAAAGAGATGATCGAGTTGCCTTGCTCAAACACCCAAAAGAATCACTCATGCAATGAGGTGACAGGTCACCATCTTCTAAGGCTCTATCAGCACGGTAAGTGTAACCCCACCCCGACTTCACTCAGTTCCCACCTCCCCCACCGCTCTCCCAATGTGCTCGAACCTTGAAAAACATGTGTTGACTCTAGTGCGCATCACATCAACACTTCGTACTCATTCCCGAGCACTATCATGACCGTGTTGTGCCTCGTTAGTGACCGCCACAAGGCTTCCACAGCCCTAAGTTCGAAGCCCCTTCGTAAGGCATGAAATCAAACAGTCACACCCTACCCACCTTTACAATTGGCTCGGGCTGGTGATCATGTAGCAAGCACGATGGCAACGGCTATGTGTGCGGAAGGACGAAGTTGAAAAAGAGGGAGGAACTTGAGACTGTGCTAAAACCGAAGGCGGCGATTAGACGTTGACGATGGAGATGACTGTTGTCGGGGAGGATGTAGAAGAGGGAGGAGGGGTGGAAAGGGGAGCAGGGAACATTGGGTTTGATATCTGCTAACCGAGAAAGTTCCTATGTCACCTTGCGGTCCCTTGAAGAAGAAGCCGACAGAAATAGGGAAGGACATAGAGCTTCGGTGGGATTAATCCATTTCCACCCTCAGGCAACTCGCTGTGGAGTGGAAGCACTGCTCGTCCGTAGGGTTTTTCGGCAATGGGATGAAAATTAACGGAAGATGATTGCCGATTGAAATATAAAATCAGCAGGGAAGAAAGTTTCCAGCGTCTAGAGGGAGAGAAAGTTTCCAACGCAAATAACTGAAAAGAGGAAGTGGAGGAAGGCATTGAAGCACGGCAAAGATTGTCAGCTATAGCAATAGAAATTTTCCGATGAAAGTATACTCTAAGGTTTGTTTCAATGCCGTAATACCATATTGAAATTTAGAATAATGCGGAATATCATTATTGATATGAAAAGATGTTATAAATAATCAATACATTAATCCTATAATAAAAAAGATAGGAAAAAGAAACTAACGGGATGGGAAAGATATAATACTTATATCTCTAATTAACAAATTCATAATAATTATTTGGAGATAAAAAAAACATAAAATAGAAAAGACCAAAATAAGAAAGGAATAAATCTAATCCAATAAAATAAATCTAAAATATGAAAAGAAATAAAGTTATACTAGGAAATAAATCTAATCCTTGTAACTTCTAACATAAATAAATTATTCATAATATACTTCTAACAAAATGCATAAAAAGAATAATGAGAGCAAAATTACAAAAAAAAAGGCTAACATAAATTCAAAATAGAAAATAAAAGTAAATGTTATACTGATATTGATTTTTCTATCTCCACAAACATAAAGAGAAATATTTTACCATTTTGGAGAACATTGATCATATTTTGTCACAAGATCCTCTATGTCTTAAAAGAATACAAAATGAATGAATAACCAAATCAAGAGACGTAAAGGAGAAGATACCAAAGAACCTTGCATATTATTCCCTACTCACACTAGCAATATATTTTATCACAACAAACTTTTCTATGGTACTATTGTATTTGTTTGTGCCACCACCGCACAAGCACTAACACCACCTCAGTTGCAGCACATTCAAACAATTCGCCAAAACCAAAATTGAAAGACTCGAGCAAATCTTTCTCTCTTATTCGCTATCTCCCTCTTTTTTTATCCCTCATGCCTTTCATTCCCCTTTGTTATCCCTCTTTCCCTTCATCTCCCTCTCTCTTTACTTCTCTATTTTATCTCTTTGTAGCCCACTTCCCTCTCTTTTTTTTTAATTAAAATCAAATAGCCATCTTCTTTCTTCCCATTGCAAGAAAAGAAAAAATTCAATATCATAAGCACCCTTTAGGTCTCCTCATGGTAGAGCTCGAGAAGGTGGAAATTGAAAAAAAAATAATTAAGTTCAATTTTATTTTGGATCAATTAATAATGAAAATTTTTGTATCACACTGCTTAACATTTAATCATCCAAGAATTTAATTGATATAAATATATATTTATTCATAAAAATATCTTTTTGATAGTATAATTGTATAAAAATTTGAGGTCCGCAACATAACACAAGAACCCCAACAAGATGGACTTTTTTTAGTGTATACTTACACCGCATTTGCTGATACTTTTAAAACAATTTTGTTATAAAAATTTGGCATATTCTAATTTTGATTTATGTGGAAAACAAGAGGTGGAAAAAAAAACCTAGAAACCGTAAATATTTCTCACATTCATAAACATTGCCATGATACTTGCACATTAGCCTATCAATCACAATGAGAGTTAGTGTGGCTTATTCTACATACAATTAGGGCCACAATAATATCAAAAGAAGCCTTGACAGATACGTAACAACAAAGGAAGTTTCAAATTGTTCAATTTCCATAGTCATTGACCATATAAAATAAGATATCTGTCAGATAAAAATTTCAAAATTCAGACTAATATGTACGATTACGTAAAAAAGGCGATCATTCTATCTATGTTAGAAATTTGTGTTATCAAAGCCCTCAAAAAGAAATAACATTTTATATCTCGCTTCGGAACACTGAAAAGCCATTTCCTTCAGCATAACGGCATCGCACTTACGAACAACAATATTCATTCTTTCCACCAGCAATCAACGTCAAACAATCTTCACCGGAAATTTCACACAACGTGCACAGTCCAGGCCACACCACACGATGCCCAGCATAAATATACAGAAATTCTACACAAACAAGATTCCCTAAACCTGCATCATGCATCCAAAACGGGAAAGGAGAACAGAATAAGAGCACCGAGCTTACCCCTTGCTTGCCGGGGATCGTGCAGTGCCACACCATTAGATTGACGGAACCATCAGGCAGCGTCTCCGGCTTCGCGACAAAACCCTAGGAGGAAATTGAGAAGCGAAAACTGTATCATCTGCAGAGAATAATAGTTGGAACCGACTCCAAACCGTAATAAACTAGAGGAGAATACTGACGTGCGGATGATTCTTCCGCCATGCCTTGCGTTCCTCGGCGAGACGGCCGCGCGCAATACCACCCGACATTTTTCCCCCTCACAATTCTATTCCTTGCGTTCTTCCTTTGCACTGACTAAAGGGCTGATTGGCTGCCTCGTGGATTTTAGTGCAAGTAGGGTTTACTAAATCGGGTAAATAACGATTTAATCCAGTGATAATTAAATTTAAATTTGTGTTTGATATTGTTAAGATTAAATTCAGTAAAATTCATAATAAATATTTGTCATTTATTTTTGAAATTAAATAGATAAAAAAATTCATTTTCTTAAATCTTTCTCGAGTTCGTATTTAGGGTTTGTTTGAGACAGTTACATCAATTTAAAGAAGCAGCTTTGAAGAAATTATTGTTCAAAAATTTGTGTTGACTATTACAAATTTATTTTAATTTCAAAAAGTCACATCGATAGAAATTTATAGAAAGCAGTAATAATAAAGCAATTCCCAAATGGAGCTACCGGCTACGTTGGCGGCTTGAAAAGCAAAGCTGCTAGAAAGGTATCTCGAATAGTTATCTACCACCTAATTCTTATGAAATATATATTAAAAATCTAAGCGTGTAACTTTTATTTTCGTGGCGCTCATATGCGGAAAATATTAGAATTAGATGGTATGGGTGGTATTTATATAAATACCTCAAAATATTAAGATTTATTGTAATTGCCTGCTTTAGTGCTTGATGAATGATGAGACGTTCAAGAAGACATTTTATATATATATATAATTGATACGATATCAACAAATTTTCATCATCTGACACGAATTTCAAAGCATTACACAGATCTCGATGCAATCTTTTGAGCAAAAAACTTTTAAATCTGGATAAAAAGTCATCCAGAGCTCCAATTTCGGCAAACTTATAGTCAAACTGACCGGCTCGATGAAACAGACCCAATGATATCAAAATTAAACCAATCCAAGTCAAATCAAACCCGAATCAAGTCATTAAACCACCTTTAGAAGCTTTTCAGAGATATTGGAAGGTCAAATGGATGCCGACATTAGCAAACTCATACTCGAATCGAGCGTCTCGACAAGACAAATCCAACGAGCCCAAGATCACTCAATTCTAACATCGTTAAGGCCATCAAATGCCCCTTAAACGTCATCTGATCGAGGGGAGCCTTCACAGTCATCCGATCAAAATGGTTGCATTAATTACACCCAAAACCCTATAAATACACCCCAACTCTCACATGAGAGGGGGAGGAGAAAGAAGTGAGTCTGAAGACTTGAGGAGAAGAAGCAGCTTTGCATCATCGCCGACAGCCGTCGATCACCGCCGGTAACCATCGATCACCGCTTATCGTCGTGGACCACTGCTGATCGCCGCGGACCACCGTCGATTGTCGTCCACCACCATCATCCATATACTGTCAGTCGACGTTGTAATCTACATCACATAATTACTCTTTCCCTTCTGTGGGATGAGGGATTTCTGTAAACGTCTATCAATAGTGGATTCTCGCAACTGGGGCAGGCCCCGTGGTTTTTCCCTTTACGGGTTTTCCACGTAAAAACTTCTGGTGTCATACTGGTTGTTTATCTTTCACTTGATTGTGTGTTGAATTCTCGTACAACGCTAAGACGATAATTGGTTACTCTACCGCTGCGAATTTTCTAGCACGCATCAATAATTATAATGGACTCAAGCTTATATTTTGAAAAATAGAACGAATGTACTTATATGTGTCCTGATCGAATCATTGAAAATTTGATAAAAATGAAAAGAATCATTAACATTTTATGGTAAATTTTGAAATTGAATTTGAAATATGGGCGAAAGACTGTTTAATTTATAAATAGTAATATTTTGAATGCCTTATGTGTAATTGCCTCTTTTTTTAAAGGAATTTTACATCCATGCCACACGATTTATATGTATTTACATATCCAACACCTAAATTTTGATATTTATATTTATAGCACTTGCTTGTTAAAACATATGTATAAAATTGTACATTTCACTTTTAAGTATTTATTAATCATATTTAGGCTCCTGCACAATCATAGGACTATGAAGTATTTAGTATTTAGTTAAAACATATGTCATAGGACTTCATTTTGAACGTTTCCGATCCATCACAAAATAATCCATAACAATTCCTTGTTCCCTAAAGTGAATTCGATGAAGTTTCCAAATTTTATAAACCGAAACCGCAACAATTTCATATTTCAAAAAAGAAGTCCATAATTTTCTTTTTAATTGAGACCATTTATACACATTAGTTCACAAAATCTAAAAATCTTCTTCAATTATTGTTTTCCTAATACAAGATAATTTCCCCCTCTTCTTGCATTCTATTTATATCAATCATTTCCCCTGTAATGAACGTGATACAAAGCTAGCTCTTAACACCTAATTACATTGCAGTTATAAAACTAGTGCAGAGACGAATAAATAAAGCTCCATCCCTTCTATCCAAGAAAGATTACGTGCATACCACTCAATTATTATCTATTTACATAACTAACACTCTACACTTCACTTTTTTACATATATGCCACCATACCAATCCATGAAAAAGGTGTATTTCACTATTTAAAAGTTATAATATTGATACTTTTGATGCGATGGAAAGTTTGGGTGGTATAAATGCAAAAGATGCGAAGTTTAAAAGTAAAACATATGAAGTGCAAGGTTTAAATGCAAAAGTCTGTTCACCAACAGAACCTTCCTTCAAATCTAACAGTCATCAGTCTACCATATCAAAACATCCTCCAACATATGTTACTATTACACCCCAAGCCATTTGAGGGTTCATCAACCGTGCCCTCAAAAATGGCAGAAAGTTTATATTTTAAACGTATGAGGAACTCAACAACTGTTGGTATATAAAAAGATTCATACAGTCATCAAATGAAAACTTATCTTTCAAGAGCTGATTCATGGCTGATCAGACGTGTGATTTGGGTGGTGTTGAAGGGGTTGTTTAGTGGCTAAATTCCTGCAGCATTTTGACAAACTTCTAGGATGTTTTCATAGCAGAATTTGAGAAGGATTTAGGGAGATTTGAAACTATTTTGTTGCAGGATTTTCAGGGACAAGTTTGTCTAACTCAAGTCAACTAGATAAATTTACATACACACCACCTAGTTATGTATTTACTCATCCAACTTAAGACTCGTTTCTTATGTTTATGCCACCCATCTTATTTACACCACAACAAAAATATCAATATTTAAACTTCTAAAAATGCATGGGTAAGGTGGTACATATGTAAAAATTATAGTTTGGATGCTAGAAATGTAAATGCATAGGAATTAAGTGTTAGGTATGTAAATGCTGAGGAACTAAAAGCTCTGTAGCTTAACTTTTATGTGTTATGCATTAAACATATATGCATTGATTGGTATGTAACCAATACTAATATAAACAACAATAAATAGCTCCTTACCACCAGATTCAAATCCATTCAAACAAGTGCCATTACATCTGGCTCGTAAGCGGGATAGCTTTAGAGGGACAAAGCCAGACTCATTTTCAAATTTAGGATGATATAAATTTATATAGCTGAAGATGCCAATTTGCTTGAAAATGGTGGTGTATACGTAGCAAATTTGAAGTTCAGGTGATAGATATATAACTATTACAAGAATTAGGAGGTATGGTATGGATGTAAATCTTCCAAGAAATCTACAAGAATAATCAGTTCCCTGCTTTTACTTGTATAGCACCTAAATCTTACTTCTCACTTTTATATCTCAAACACAAATTGAATGTCAAATGTACCCTTTTAGGCATAGGTAGAATGGTAAGAATTGAAGTTTAGTCGTTATATATGTGAATACATGAGGATTGATAAGTATTTATAGAAATCTTCTTTTCTAATCTCGTATATGATCACACCATATATATATGTCGCAAGGAATATTCACCTTGTAAATCACTCCACCTTTAAAATCCCAAGCTTGCAGGGATACTAGGCATAAATAATGAGTATACACACTACATCTTTACTAAACAAATTTCAATGAGGTTTCGATGTTAGGCAGTAAATACAAATGAATTAAGTAACATGTATGTAAATGGCCTAAAATGTCAAAGCATCATTTCAAGCCAAGGCCGACAAACCAGACTTCAGAGGACGAGAGAGGACAATCCTTCTTAATTAAATCAAGAACACACAAACACTTCTTATTTGATGAGGTACCTCACAAATGAAATAAAGAAGAAAATAATAAGATTCTTACCTCCAAATGCTTGAAGAAAGAAGGAGAAAGAGGGCTTCGGACCCAACGCAAAACTAGCAGTGAACCAAACTTTCAACAACCCCCAAATCTAATCTCTTCTCCAAAGGGGATTTTATAGCCATAAGGGAGGGAGAAACTTACCACGGCTTACCGATGGTGAGTGGACCACAGTGAAAGCCAAGGAAAATCGCAGCAAGGGCGATAGGGAGGAAGCTTTAGCTAGGAGCTGAAGACATCGGGAAGGAGGAGCTTAGCCAACCAAATGATTTGGGCTAACGATCATGCAAGGGTCAACTTGATATCCCCTAATATCAGTAGAATGATCAAATTAATTACCCCACATTTTTAACATTCTCTAACGATCAACCTCTCCAAATCATTTACTTTTTACACTCTGATATATGGTCCTCTATTCTATTGGAAGAATGACTATCAATATTTACACAACTCTTAATATATCATGTCTATCACCTTTTAACATCCATAAATGATATGCATTTTTTATATGATGCTCATCTTATTAGTCACCCCATCTCCTTAGTATATAAATAAACATCACATTGAATGCTTACCACCAATTAGGCTGGGTGGGGCCCTTAAGGTCCATAACAACTATAACTTTGGGTTAGCTTGCTCTTATGGTTAAGTTTTGACCATTCTGTTAGCTTAGGTTGCTTGGACTGAGAACTAATTGATTGTATGGGTCAATTTAAGTTCTCATGGTTTAAATAGTCACATAGATTCTATGATTCCTAATTCATAATGTTAAGTTCTTTCTGCCAACATGAGTATGTCCAATATGGTGTAATGAGGCTATGCTTAATCCAATGTTGACTGATGTAGATAATTGTTTACATAGGTTAATATGGTTAGAATTTGATAGTTTATGGCAATGTTGCCTAAGAAATAAGTAAGAATATCTGATCCATAAGCTATGTCTAATGTATTGTATATAATATATCAATGTATAAGCCAATGAGAAAGAAAATCACAATGTCTTATTTTTTTGCAACAAAAATTTCACTTTCACTTGGGATAGATATTCCTCCGTGATGTTTAGCCAATTATTTTGGTTCGATATGTCCAACATAAGAAGTAAAGATTTTGTCTAATTATTCGTTTAACTTTATTAGCTATATATGCCTTCATATAATGTAATGTAATGTAACAAAATCTCTTATATGCTATATTAGCTATAAGAGATTAATTATATTTGAGGCCTATCATATTGAGATATAATGTTTAAGTCTGATTAGAATGAAAGCCTAATCAAAATTAAATTAAAATATAATTTATTCATATTAAACAATAAAACAATAAACTTAACAAGGTCAAATATGATTGATGGGAAAATGGATGTACCTCGCTACGATACAACCTCACAAATACAATAACGTTTGTTTACGTACGCCATGCTAGAAAATTAATATTTAATATTAGAATACATTAGGTTTAACAAAATACAAGCATGAGAGCTATCCATTATATTCCTATAATCATCTCAACATTAAAATTCAATCGGTACTGTACTTAATTTTTTGACAATTTTGATATACACATCATTCAAATATATATTAAAAAATCATAATAATATGATATATTATAATTTGAAACTTTTATTTTCACTGATGCGTGCTAGAAGATTCGTGGAGTAATGAATTATTGTCTTAACGTTGCACGAGAAGTTAACACATAATAAGATGAAAGAAAATAGCTGACAAATGACACTAGAAATTTTTACGTGAAAAAACAAAAAAAGAAAAAATCATGGGACTTGACCCAGTTAAAGAGTTCTATTATAGAAAGATGAGTACTTATCCCACGTGTGAGAAATGATTACTAGGTTTCCTAAGTTATAATGTCAACGTGCTGATAAATTTGTTACTAGGAACAGGCAGTGACTCATAATGATTGGCAGTGTCCGATCGGTGGTGGTCGATGATAATTGGCGGTGATCGACGACATTTGGTTGTGGTTGATGTAGAGTGGCAGTGATCAATGACATTCAACGGTGGTCGACGTAGATTGACAGTGATAAAAAATTGTCGACGATGGTCGAAGGAGGTTAGTGGTGGTGTACGACGGTTGACGATGATCAACGACAGTCAGCGGTGATGATGTTGGACTTCAGCTCCTTCTCAAAGCTTTAAGCTCTTCCTCAAATCTCAAGCTTCCCTCCCCCTCAGGAGAGGTGTGAGGCTATATTTATAGAATTCTAAATCAATTAATGTAGGAATATTAACAATTTTGATCAAACGGTCCAAAGAACTCCCGTTGATCAGATGAAGTTTGAACATTTGAGTGTCTTAACGATGTCAAAATTGAGCGAACTTGAGCTCGTTGGATTCGTCATATCGAGAAGCTCGATTCAACTATATCGTCAAATTTGACATTCATTAGAGCTTCTAAATATTCTCCGAAACTTTCCCAATGCAGTTTAATGGCTTAATCTAAACTTAATTTAGCTCGGATTAGGCTAATTTTGATACCGTTGAGTTCGCCTCAAAAAGCCAGCCATTTTGACAATAAGTTTGCTGAAACATTAGATCAAGACTACTTTTCATTAAAATTTGAATATTTTTTAGTGATGACATATCTATATAATTCCTATGTTTTACATATCTGACATCTAAAATTTCACATTTTGATAATATTTTTCTTTTTAAAATCTCTATATAAAAACTGTGTATTTCACATTTATGAAATAAGGATACTATTGCTTTTAATGTGATTGAAAATCTGTTTGTGAAAATATAAATATTTTGGTGTTAGATATATAAATACATAATAATTATGTGCTATATATATATATATATATATATATATATAATATTTTTTAAGATTAAAGAAAAGTCTCATGCACATCAATATCAACTATTAACGTGAATAATATGAGCCCCGTGGTGGGACCCGATCTCAATAACGCTGCGAAAGTTGCAGCACGCGCTCGCGACCTCCTTCTTATCTCTAAAAAAGAAATATTAACTTATTCTAAATATATATATATATATATATATATATAACTGAACCACGAACGTACGAACGGCACCAAAATGGCAAAGAAAAAAGGGATCGGACCGCGTCAGAACGCATAACCAAACGGGGAAGGGAGAAGCGAAGGGAATCACGAAGGCAGCGAAAGCAACTCTGCTGACCCCATCGATGCAACCCTAATTTTGCTATTAGCAATTATTGGGGGAAAAAAGGAGATGCGATAAAAAAGGCAATTTTATATGCTTTTGGAGAATCTAATCATTTGAGTTTATGCGGCTAAAATTCTCCGCCTTTTTAGATTTTTTTTTGTTAATATTATATGAAATTAATTTTGCATTTCAATGATAGATAGGATTGGAGAGAGTCATCTTAAATGGTTTGGTCATGTTAGACGACAACTATCTATCTGATGATTTGATTAGGAGAGTAGATGTTTTAGATTCGACTTATGTTAGAAATTAGGGGTGTAAACGACCTGAACACGAGTGAGCCAAGCTCAGTTCGAGCTCAAAAAGTGTGTTCGTTTTCGGCTCGTTTGTTTAGTGAGCCGAACATGAGTCAAAGACAAGTCGTTCACGAACAAAGAGTTGTTTTGACAACCCTAATCACGTACCTATAACATGTTAAGGATTGGGGCAAAATTTAAAAATTATTGTTTATATTAAAACATTATTTGAATCTAATTTAATAATTTTTATCTATTTTCTTAATTAATACTTTTAATTTATTATAAATCATTGTAACCTTGTAGTGTGTGTGTGTGTACATATATATATATATATATATATATATATATATATATATATATATATATATATATAAAATTGATGAGCGATATTTCGAGCCAATACGGGCCGAACACGAACGAACAAATCTTTACTCGTGTTTGGCTCGTTTAACGAGCAGAACACGTGCTTCTTAACGAGCAGAGGAATGACAGAGGTAGACCTGAAAAGACTTGGGTATATTATGTAAAAAAATATTTCAATCTACTAAAATTAAATGAAAATATGACACTCAATACGAGAAAAAAGATTCATATAACTGACCCCACTTAGTAGAATAAATACTTATTATTAATATTATCATATTATTATTTTTTTAACGAGCAGTTAAGTTTAGGGGCAATTACATGCAAGTTACATCATTCTATGCGTCTAAAATTTATTTTATATATCTATAACACTAAAAAAGTTTAAAGCATATAAAAAAATCACTATTACTACTTTTACAAAAATAAGCATATTTTTTTATTGCATAGGTAATTAGATATTATAAATATAAAGTCACTTTAAATGTTAGTGTTGTGAGGTATACTTTCTGGTATAGAAATAAACATAAAAAACACAAGTACAAACAAACACAAAACGATTACGTGGTTCGATCCAACTGGATCTATGTCCACGGGAGGGAATCAATCAAATAGTTTACTAAGGCAGAAGGAATGGAGAATACATAGCTTATACATAGAGATGAGCCATCATCTTCCTTCTATAGCCTCCCACTCAAGCAACAAATTAATACAAGACTTCAAGATGCTCTCCTTTTCTCTAGTTATTCTCTCCTCCTCTGTAGTAGCTTAAGACCTCTTCCCATTGCTAAATATAAAAACTTTTATCTTAGTTAACAGATAATATCAATATTATATGCCGAACTTACGGTGCAACATGACATCAATCATACCTTTGATTTTTTAAAAGTTTAAATTGAATATTTTAGTTAATAGATTATGCTTAATATGTAATATAATATTTAATGCAAAGTGGGAGAAGCATAATTAAAAAATAAATTGAGATACCAACATACAATATAATAATTAATTTGATTGTAAATAAGTGTAGTTTTAGAAAAAAAATATTAAATATTGAAAAAAATATCTAAGTTTGGAAATAAATATGTTTAAATATAACAATTTAGTCATATTTCTTATGAAAAATATGTCTAAATATACCAGTCAAGCAAATACTAGTTAAGACTTCTTTATTAATTATGATAAAGCTAATGAGTGTGTAAGAATAGTGTTACCATATTTTTAAAAACGTTGCTTAACATTAATACTAAGTCATATTTTATTAAACAAAATGTGATTGTAATTTTTATAATTATAGGATCTATTTCATGATTGACTTTAATTTAGGAGAAAAAATTAAATGGAGGCTTTAAACACAAAACCATTAGCTCCAAAATTACATTAACCCCACGTGCCTACTCAAGATTTTTTTTAAAAAAATTTTGCTTTAATTCATTTTTTTATTAGCTTTCCTTCTTCTAGTTCTACTTATTTAGTTGTCTTAATCTTATAGGAAGGTAAGAATTTTTATTTACATAAGTAATTTTGACACCCATTTGTTTTCATTCCTTTCTCTTTTTGTTTTTAAAGGAGTCGGCAATTTGTCCATCATCGTATACTTCCTTTTTCCGAATAAGTATTTTTTCGGATCATATGAATGATGAGGAGAAGAGAGAGAGCAGAAAAGAAGGAATGCAACAAATACAGACAAATAAGAGAAAGAACATTGAGAACTACCGTGTGGCAATCCTCACTATGATAAGTCAAGCATATACGTCCGAACAAGATAAGATCGAAGTAGCTTGTGTTAAATATCTGTGAAAGGATTCCTACGAAAGCTACTCACAACCAGAGATTTATCTGTGTTTGTCTATTCTGTGGTCCAGAGTGCTCCCAAGGGGACGTATCCCACTTGGTTAATTATTTCTTAGGGTTTTGCTTGCATCTAAAGTGAATAGCACAGGTTATTAAAGGACAGTTGTTTCGCAGAGAAATGCTCTAAAGCATTCAAAGCTTCCGCTAAGGCATAGAGCAGAGATTGAGTTTCTTGCGGTCCCCATAAGGATAACAGACTCATCATCATACAAAGCTTGTGAAATAATTGAATCATTCCAACGAGGAATTACAATATATCAAAGCACATATAGGTTATAAGGATAGAGGACAAAACTTCGTGTCCTAAATAAGCGACAACTCATCGATAATTAGTCCGTCGAGATGATACAAACAAAAGCAAAAGGAGTGACAGGGCTAAACATGGGTAATGAAAGGAAGGGAGGAGTAATCCCTATTAGGTAGATGTAGCCAGGTCAGGGTACCACAAACTCGTACTCTCAAGCTACTAGAACCTTAAGTCTACCTAGTCCTGAAAGTAGTTAGCCCAACATGTCCAGAAATCCCTGTTAGCAATCCATGAATTGCGTCATTCACGGGGACGTCAGTAGCCCTATGGTCAAAAGAAAAAAATTATATCCTATGACTATCAGATGGAATTATAAGAAGTGGGACTTATACCTATCAAAATGATAAGGATGTCATTGGAAAGAAGAGAAAGGGATGTTCCGCTACAAAACTAGGAACACTCAGAACCAAAAGGCTTACACCCCGTCTGGGTTAGGGAGCATTCTAACGACCTATGCGCACTAAACAACCACTTAGGTAAAAAGATATGTCAAGCCAGTTGGTTTGGAGATGCACATGACTTCTCCTCGGGACATGCAAATTGATGCAACTATCTAAATTGGTCATTAGATATTATGGATGTCTTATTAATTATGACTTTGTTGAGAGTTCAGCCATGCAATATGTTTCAAATTAGACCCAATGGCCACGCAGAAAAATAAAAACATGTTTTGAAAAATCCTGAATCTTTTAACCTATATTTTAATTTATCTGGAATTTTTATTAGGATTTTTTTAGAAAATATTACAAGTTAAAACTCCTAAAGAGCCTAAATTATAATTTTTGTAGCATCCCAAATCAACTAGAAATAAACAAGAGAAAATAATTTAAGCATGCAAATATGTAAGAAAGTCAATAAACAAGCCAACTATAAAATAATAAAAAGTCAAAGTCTCTCGGTCGACAATATATCCTAGAAAAGAAAAAGGGGGGGGGTCATGCATCGTATAAGTACACGGCTGGTCCTAATTATATACAAAAATGAGATCTAAAATTAAGGTAAAAAACATGAGATTGCTGCTCTTTGTTCCCGTGACGTGGTTCCACCCGTCTGGTGCCTCGGAGCCCATGCTCATATCTTATTTCTAATACAAACTCTTCCTATGACTATAAAAAGTACAGAGGAGAAAGGGAAAAAAGACTCAACCTGCATAAAAACAACGTTAGCGGAAAAACAAAAAAACATGCAAAGTATAATGAGCAGTGCACTTTTATCGGGGGAGGGATATTAAATGACATCGACAAACAAATTGTTAGTAGAAATTATCATATTGCTCCCCATTTTATGATACCTGTGTGTGCATATATATAGACACAACTCCCTGCAAAAGAATTTCCTAATATATGACCATGCATATCAATCATACAAGCACACCAAAAAGGACAAAAGTGACACTTGGCTAGAAAAATCAATCCAACAAAGAAAAATAGCCAAAGGTATTAAAATACTGCATAATATTCTAGTCCTAAGCTAGCACATCATCTAATGAAATGTGTCTTTGATCCACTTTTCGATATTTATACTTACTATTATAAAAGTTAGCAACGGCACCAAAAACTTGATCCACACTAAATATATTCTTATGATTCTGTTATGGAATTTATGATTTATATTGTGGATACTTCGCAAGTATACGTATCGTTATCGAAGTAATATAGAGCTCTAATGAGTCACTAGATATCGATCTCACGAGGAAGTTAGCAAATTTCAAAGAACAACTTAAAGTAAATTTTACTTATTAATCTAGTATACGAAAATTTAAAACACTTAGACTAAAATAAACTAATGCTTAAAAGGTTAATATAAGATTTCAGAAAAATATCTTTCTCCTTGTTTTAGAGTATTAAGTGAATGAAAATTTAAATTAATTTTTAATTATATTGTGCCAAATAGGAGCATACCTATTCTTTACCCTTTGGTCTAGGTACAAAGAATATTGATTAGTCTTATGTCTGATTCATTGAATCTGTAGTATGGTAGGAGGATACTGACTGCCACTTGAGCTCACACGTTCCCTCGTCGAGGGCTAACATCTACACTTCGACTCTCGAAGCAATAAGACCAAATTGAATATTTTAGTACGTCACACTAAAATGTTCGATTCACGCCCGATTAGTTAATATTTCCTTATTTATTTGCACCCTCTTTCCAAGGCTTTTGATTTCTGTGAATCTTGGATGCAATCTTTACGATAGTTAATAATTCAATATATGTTAACAAATCAATTGGCTAGATTGAAAGTAAATTACGATTTAAGTAAAAAAATTAGCACAATTTCTATTTTCATATTTCGAGCACTAATTATTTAAATTTGTCATTTCATTAATCTCGATAACGAGGAGAAAAGTTAAGAAAGCTACTCAGAATGCATGAGAAAAATAACACAAAACATGGATTTCATTAAAGTTAACAAACAAATAACAAATATACTTATCTCGATTCTTCTCACTGACGGACTTCTTGAAGTTCCTTTGGCTCTTCCTTCCAGTCTAACACACCAAAATGATAAAAACTTAATCTACTCACTCAAAAGACTCTTAAATTACACTTAACTTCCACACGAAATGACTAAAGCCGACTCTAGAATGACACACTGAGTGACTAAAATTCGGCTCTATTTATAGAAGGGTCGAATCTCGAAGGTTGCTATGTCACCTCTTCAAAAGCGTCCGGGTTCAATGTATCCGGCTCGATTCAACTATCTCGCCGTCGGCGGGCATCAGTCTCGCCGTCAGCGGGCTTCTAGAAGATGGGCTAACCGCGCCGATCTCGCTATCGACGGGATCGATCTCGTCGTCAGCGGGCTCCTTATAATATATTAAAAATCTTTCGAAAAAATTCACCGTCGGCGGCCTAAATCTCGCCGTCGGTGGGACAGTTCAATTTTCATCAAATTGAGTCATTTTTGCTTCAAATTTGCTTCTTTTGTGCTTTTTGCCTTCGATACTTATAAATCTTCATTCATGATGATAAAACGAAGAAAATACGCTTTCTTTAAAGTGCGATTTCATATAAAATTGGTATGAAATTCTTAATATATTTTCTAGTGATCAAATTCCCTTAAACTTAACTATTACTTGTCCTCGAAGTAATTTTAATACTACGTAAAAGTAATGATTATTTGTAGTAAGGTTTTAATTCGAAATACTATGAATTAGATTTAAATAAATACTATAGTTAAGTTTAATAGAAATATTTTAAATATTTAAATTAATTCTATATATATAAAGTTTATTTAGTCATCGAGTTTAAGATGTTTAGTCTTCATTTATTTCAAGAATGACTATATTTGAAATATTAAATTACTTAAAATATTCGGATGATGGGAATTTCATGAAAACACTACTTCGGTAAAATGCTAATCCATATATATATATATAAGTTTAGAAATATAATTGAGTTTTCTTTTAGGTTGATTCGAATGAAGCCGATTTTTGATAAAGCGATTCATCGAAACTTCTCCTCATTTATATTTCTCTTTTTTATTTGGATTGATTTTCGATCCAATATATATATATTTTTTCTTTTCGGGGATTAATTTTCGATCATTCTTTTTCTTTTTTTTAAATGAGGATTACTTATATACTGGATAACTTGTTAATGATTTTGAACTTCATTTTTCTCTTTCCTAAATTTTGAAACTTGAAATATTTCCTTACTTAATATATATTTCGAAGTTTTTACTTTATTGAGTTTCGATCTTTTCTTTCTCGACTAAATATTTAAGAATTTCATATTTTAAAATATAGTTTTCCTTACTTTAAATAGTTAACCATATTCTTATTCTTTTAAACTAAATTTCTTAATGTTTAAAATTATTTTAATTACTAAAAATATTTTATTCTACTTTTTATAATATTTAGATAAATTAATTCTAGTTACTGAATTAAAATTACTACATAAAATCATTTTTATAATAATTTTGAAAATGTATATCGAGAACAATTTAATAATTAAATTTTTTGTTTTTCTCTCCCCCAAACTTAAAATTTTCTATCTATTTACATATAGGGTGAAAAGAAAATAAACTGTAAATTGAAATCATACCTTCGGGCTTTAGGTATTTCTCCTTTTGAAATTCTGTAGGCTCTTTCCATCATTTAATTAACTCGTATCTTGTTACTTATATTTCTACACATATAATTTTTAAGAAAGTCTTTGGGGTAAAGAAATTTTTTAAATAAGTTCAAAACACTAACATCATTGATACTAAAACATTAATCTACATCTATATATATTTTAATAATCCAATCCAAGATTTTAATAACAGTCCGAAAATATTAAAATTAAAAACTACTCTACTTTAAATATTACATCAGAATTCAAATGTTTATCACAACATCACAATAAAAGTTCACAACTAAACATCAGTTCTGTATTTAAGAAAAACATACAAACAATCATAACATCAAAGTTCATGAATTAGACAACTAAACGAATAAACACGAAAACATAACATCTAATCTTACGCATCAAAGTCCCAAGCTATATCATCATTTCCTTGATCGAGTGGGTGGATTAGGCGATAATGAGTATATCGGGGGCACTCGGGAAATACTACATCGAGCTCTCCTCTCCTGTAACGACTCTCGCACTCATAATATCGTTATCTCATGCTACGAATGCCTACGAAGATACTCGTTGTCATAATCATGTATTCTTTCCAAGCCTCGATTCTTTGATCGATATGCTCCAGATTTTTCCTCTATTTTCTCAAAGCTCTTCCGTCGAAGGGTCATCTCATTCATCGAAATCCTGAAGGGTAGGAGTACTATAGGGAGGAGGGGCATAACTAGTAGAAGGAATATCTCTACTCGAAGAAGGCACAAAACTCCTTGTTCCAAATCTCCATCCCTCGTGGGATTCATATTTCTTAATATTAGCCAGAGTAATGGGTTTCATAGGCTCCACCCATTCCTCATCATCTCTTGCTTCTACCCCAGATAATTGGCAGAGTACATAGATAAGACCAGAATGTCCTAGTCCTCCTCCACTTTCACTTCTTGAGGTGGCTAATATATTCTTATAAATTATACTTCCCACATTAATAATTTTTTTGGTTATGAATACGAAATTCGAATCGCTTCATCTCTTGTTACCTCACTATGGTGGTAAGTAGGTAACAATGTAGAACAAATAAAATAGTGCCAAGCTTTAGATGATGCATTCAACATAGAAAAAAGAGAAGTTTACCCCTTCTTGCTGCTTTATTTTCCAAACTCATTTCCCGTCAGTGAGAAAGTCTATAACCTCTTCTAGTGGTCCTTCCATAGTTCCGAATGTATCATACTCACTGGTGTAGGTGTCTCATACCTCGTAACAAGCATTTATTCTTGCAGCGCTGAATTCCACAAAAAATCCTCTAACCTTAACCGGTGCATCTTCAGCCTGAGTCAGATTTGCATAGAATTCTTTCACTACTTCCACAGCGGCTCTGTTAATTATGAAACAAAAATTTTCCCATCCTCTTTCTTTAATTATTAGCTCTACTTCACCTCTAGGACTTTTGAAAACTCGATCCTGAATGCATGTTCTGGCTTGAATATTGTGGAAATATCTGGATTGTGCCATTGCATTCACAAAACGAGTTTCGTCGTAATCCACTCTTCTCTTTTGTCGTGGAGCCATTTTCAATCTGTGAAATTTGCAAAAATCTTAACTAAACTTCCAAATATTACTAAGATGGACTCCGATAGTTACTAAAATCAATCTAAATCGAGTTTCATGAACTTCTTTTAATTCTTTTCTTCACATTTCAAAAATTTTCCAAAATCCTCGATGTAGAAGAAATTCATGGTGAAAATAAAAATTTTTACATAGGAGTGAAACTCTTACCAGTGACAATAAAATGCGGCGTCGAAATGTGTTGAAATCGCTTCGAATCCAAGATTCCACAAGCACTGAGTCGGTTTTCTTTTAAGTTTTTGAGGAGGGAGACGATGAATAGTGTCGGTTGACCGGTCAAATAAAGGACATTTCGTGATTTCGCGGTCAGCAAGAAATTTCTCGCCGTCGGCGAGCTAATTAATTCACCAAGGCCAAAGTTTCGGGAAAATCTCACCGTCAGCGGGATTTTCTCGCTGTCAGCGGGGTTTTCCTCGCTGTCAGCGGACTTTTCCTCGCTGTCGGCGGGGTTTCCAAAATTTTTTAATATTTTTAATTCTTACAATGTTTTTAATCTAGATTAAGCCTTGTTCATTGTTCTGGTCACTAAATTTGATATATTTATTAATATATATTTTATTAAGATTAGATATTATAATAACACATAAATTCACACAACACAAACATTATGACTTTATAAATGAAATCCATGAACTTACAACTTCAAACACTACATAATTAGCAATTGACTTATCAAATTAACCCGAAACACATCTAACTCGGCATTGCGATCCACATCACGATACTCTAAATGCTGAGACTAAACAAACAACATACAATCTCATCTAAGCGAGATTATGCATGTAAAGTTCGAACTAAATCAAAAACTAAATTCAAATCAACACACATACATATAATTTGAATAGAAATCTCTGCTACTCATCCGAATTTGAACCATTCTCTTCTACGATGTTTCCAATAGAATGCGAGTGCACAAATAAATTATAGAAAGACTCGAAAGGGAAATCTAGCGATAGAATCTTCTTCGATCCACCCTTTTTGTCTCGATAGTGGTATAAAACTTGCCTCGAAATGTCTTGTATGGTCGAAGTGCTCCTTCATTCTCCAATCGATGTGATCGAATAAATCGGAGATATTATCGATAAAATTCATCGCATTCCGTAGTTCCTTCTCCAATCCTTTAAGTTTCCTTAAAATGAGGGTTGTTACATCGGTCGGGGTTTAACTAAAGGATTGTTTTGGGATGCTTGATCGGAAATAATTACTTTGTATCATCATTATTATGCAATGTAGGAAACATATCTGTCAGATCTAATGGTTTCCAAGGAAATAACACTTTTTCCCAAGCTTCGTAGGAAACTTGGTACTAACTACATAAAGCAAATATAGTTGATGGGTGTTCAAGTCCATGAATGGACCCATGCACAATTAATCCTAGTGCAGACTTCACAATAATATATCCAACATCAATAGGCAATTTAGATTGAATACAGTAATTTAAAATTGTGCATTCCTTCGAAACCTTATTTACCCTCATAGTGGGTAATAACTTTGATGAAATAAAAAATAGCCAAAGCTTTGAGACATGGTTAAGAAGTGACGCAGAAAAACTAACGTACCCATCTTCTCGTAATTCTCAATCGTCAGGTTCGTCGGTCAGATATCTGTAGATCTCATTCATGTTGTATCTTGTAGGAACAAAATTTAAATAGTGGCAAACATGGGTATTTTCAATCAAGTATAATTCATTTATCTGAGGAGTGAAAGTTACCCATCTGCCTCTTACATAAACACTTCCATTATGAATCGCATGCGGATTAGAGTAGAATTCCTTGACTACGAAATGACTACGGCGGATGTTGTATAGCAGAATACCTCCCGACATCGTCTGGACGATAATTTCTTCGATTGTTGTTGTAGAATTCTCCACTCCTCTGTTTATGAATCCTCTCTCCTTAATCGATCGTTTTTTCATCAAAACCTTGTTGAATATTCGGCGAGCCTCGAAGCCCGATGAATTTTCTTCGGTTAAAAACTCCGGATTTCGTGGTTTCTAGTTGATTGGTGGCCATAATAGATTGTTTTAGAGGGACTCTAGTCGTTTCTAAGGATGAAGATAATGTAAAAATGAAGTTCTAAACGTTTTTTTAAAGAGAAATGGCCTTAGAACCGTCCAAAACCGCAAAATAACTCACAAAAACCACTTTTGAACTATCTCTCTGTCGGCGGTAACGATCTCGTCGTTAGCGGGATAGTTAATTAATTTAAACTGAAATTGAGCACGCCGATGTCGCTGTCGGCGGGATCGATCTCGTTGTCTGTGAGATTAGGTAAATTGCCCAATTTTTCGCTCCGGTCTGAATATTTTCTGAGTTCTTCATATATATTTAAATTTGTGATGATTCTAAAAAGTAAAATGAGTAGAATTCATTCTATATTTTTATTTTAAATAATATCAGTAAACAGATCCTAATTAATAATTACTATGGGTTGCCTCGCATAAAGCGCTTGGTTTAACATCGTCAGCCCGACTTAATTTAGTTAGTAATCAGGTTGACTAAGCATTAAAACCTCTTTAAAATTTGGTCTTCTCCCTTCAAAAAAGGTTTTAATGCGTATTCAGTTTACTTTAAATCTATGCCAAGTTTTTGGATCTTCAATTTCTATAGTTCCGTATGAAAATATTTGAGTTATAGTGAAATGTCCTAACCATCGAGATTTCAATTTCCCAGGAAATAATTTCAATCTTGTATTATAAAGCAGAACTTCTTGTCTTGGTTCAAAATTCTTCGAGTTAATCTTCGATCATGCCATAATTTCATTTTTTCTTTATAAATTTTATCATTATTATAAGATTCATTTCTTAATTCATCTAATTCATTCAATTGCAATAATCTTTTCTCACCAGCTTCTTTCAGATTGTAATTAAATTCTTTAATTGCCCAATAAGTTTTATGTTCTAACTCAACTCATAAGTGACAAGTTTTTCCATAAATAAGTCTGTAAGGAGTCATTCCAATCGGGGTTTTATAAGCAGTCATGTATGCACGTAATGCGAGATCCAGTCTTGTAGACCAATCTAATCTATTATGGTTTACAGTCTTTTCTAAAATACATTTAATTTCTCGATTATAAACTTCAGCTAATCCACTGGTTTGTGGATGATAATCAGTTGATATCTTATGAATAGTGTTAAATTTTTCTACTAGTTTGTGAATATACTGATTTCTAAAATGAGATCCTCCGTCAGTGATAATCACTCTCGGCATTCCAAATCTAGTAAAAATATTTTTCATTAGAAACTTCGAAATACTCTTAGCATCACACGAGGTAAAGCTTGTGCTTCGATCCATTTAGAAACATAATCAACAATAAGCTAATATATATGAGTTTCCGAATGAATGAACAAATGGTCCCATAAAATCTAATCCCGAAGCATAAAAAATCTCGGCTTCTAATATAAAATTTAGAGGCATTTCATTTCTTCTAGATATATTACCTACTCGTTGGCATCTATCGCAAGTTTTGATATATCTATAAACATCTCTAAAAAGAGTAGGCCGATAGAATCCGGATTGTAAAATTTTATAAGCGATTTTATACGTTCCAAAATGTCCTCCAAAATCGGAATCATGACATTTCTGAATGATTTGTTCTGTTTCTTCATAAGGCACACATCTTCTAATTATAAGATCCTTACATTGCTTATATAAATATGGTTCATCCCAAAAGTATGTTTTAGCATCATGAATGAATTTTTTACGTTGTTGCAAAGTTAACATAGGTGGCAAAATATCACTTACAATATAATTTACTATGTCGGCATACCATGATATTTTCCACTCATTTATATTATATAATGCATTCATCGGAAAAGCGTCGATAATTTCATTATCAGTGTCAAATAATTCATTATATTTAAGTCTTGATAAATGATCTGCAATTTGATTATCAGTTCCCTTTTTGTTAATGATTTCAAAGTCCAATTCTTGCATTAGTAATATCCATCTAATTAATCTTGGTTTGGATTCTTTCTTTTGCATTAGATATTTAATAGCAGAGTGATCAGTATGCACAATACATTTAGTTTCAATTAGATAAGGCCTAAATTTATCAAAAGCATAAATAATTGCTTAATAGCTCTTTTTCGATAACTATATAATTCATTTCGGCATGATTAAGAGTTTTACTTAGCATAGTATATAACTTTGAAAATTTTATCATATCTTTGCCCAAATCTTGCTCCTATAGCATAATTCACTAGCATCACACATAAGTTCAAATGGTTTCTCCCGATCAGGTGAAGCTATTATTGGTCTTGTGATTAATTTATCTTTTAATAATTCAAAAGCGTTTAGGCATTCAGTTGTAAATTCAAATTTCTTATCATTTTCTAAAAGTTGGCATAAATGTTTAGTAATTTTTGAAAAATCTTTTATATAGCATCTGTAGAATCCAACATGTCCAAGAAAACTTCTTACCCCTTTTACCGTAGTTGGAGGTGGTAATTTAGCTATAACTTGAATTTTTGCGAGAGTCTACTTCCATACCATTTTACGAAATTTTATGCCCTAATACAATTCCTCTATGACCATAAATTGACATTTCTCCCGATTTAGATCTAAGTTAGTTTTCTTGCATACTTCTAATACTTTTTCGAGATGATTCGAGCATGTGTCGAATGACGTTCCAAATACGGAGAAATCATCGATAAATACTTCTATTCCATCATCGATTAATTTACTAAATATAGACATCATACATCTTCGGAATGTTGCGGGTGCATTACATAATCCAAAGGCATTCTTAGAAAAGCAAATGTTCCATATGGACTAGTAAATGTAGTTTTCTCTTGATCCTCGGGAGCGATATGTATACGATGATAACCAGTATATCCATCTAAAAACAAAAAAAATTATGTCCGGCTAATCTATCAAACATTTAATCTATAAATGGTAATGGGAAGTGATCTTTCCTAGTGGCTGCATTTAATTTTCTATAGTCAATACATATACGGCATCCAGTAACTTGTCTTATAGATATTAAATCATTATTTTCATTAGCTTTAACGGTCACTCCTCCTTTCTTAGGAACACAGTGAATTGGGCTTACTAAAACCGTATGTCGAAATAGGATATATAATACCATTATCTAGCCATTTTAATATTTCTTTCTTGACTACTTCTTTCATTATTGGGTTTAATCTTCTTTGAGGATCTACTCTTGGCTTATGTTCATTATCTAAAATAATTCTGTGCATACAGATTGAAGGACGAATTCCTTTAATATCTGCTAAAAGTCCGACCAAAAGTTTTTATATTTTTTTAATGTGTACTACGAGTTTTTGTTCTTGTGATTCATTCAATTCAGCTGATAATAACTGGTAGGGTTGAATGGTTACCTAAATAAGCATATTTTAAATGATTAGGTAAAATTTTTAATTCAAGTTCGGGAGGTCTAATTAATGACGGAACTATATTCTTTTCAATGTTTTCAGTATTATCCAACATTTCAAATTTTTCCTGTATATAATCCAGTTTTTCATTATTTGCTTATTCAATTAATTCTATATTTTCTTTTTCTAATTTTTCTTCATAATATTCTTTAAAATGTTCATTTTGCAAATGTTCAAGTATTTCCATTCGAAAACATTCATCATGTTTTTCTAAAGCAGGATATTTCATTGATTTTACTATGTTAAAAGTTACTTTTTTATCGTTTACTCTCATTGTTAATTCTCCTTTCTGAACATCAATCATAACTTTTCCAGTGGCTAAAAAGGGTCTTCCTAATATTATGGGAATTTCTTTATCTTCTTCCATATCTGAAACAATAAAATCTACGGGAAGATAAATTTATCCACTTTTACTAACACATCTTCGATAACTCCCTTAGGATAAGTCACGAACGATCGGCTAAGCGAAGTGTTACTGAAGTAGGTGAAATTTCTCCTAATTCTAATCTTTTAAAAATTGATAGAGGCATTAGATTTATGCTTGCTACTAAGTCACACAAAGCTTTTCCATAAAATTTTTCTCCAATAGCGCAGGGTATAACGAAACTACCAGGATCTTTTAATTTTTCAGGAAGCTTTTTCTAAATAATTGCACTACACTCTTCACTAAGTGCAACAGTTTCATTATATGTTAATTTTCTTTTTTTATTTAAAATATCTTTCATAAATTTTACATAATTAGGCATTTGTTCTAATGCTTCTACAAAAGGAATATTTACCGTTAATTTTTTTAAGATTTCAAGGAATTTAACAAATTGCTTATTTTTTTATGTTACCTTAGTCGTTGAGGAAATGGTGGTGGTAGTTTTTCTATAGATATTTTCATAGGGATTAATGGATATTCTAAGTTTTGATCTTGTTGATCCTTTTCTTTATCAATTTCCACTTCCTCATTTTTACTTTCTGTTTCTTTCTGAATTTTAGTTTCTAACTCTTTTCCACTTCTTAATTGTATCTCTTTAATTTGTTCTTTTCCTTGGTCTTTAGGATTTATTTCCACATTACTTAGGAAAAGTTCCGGGAATTCTATTGTTAAGCGCGATAGCAATATGTCCGAGTTGAGTTTCAATATTTTTAATTGTTGTTCCTTGATTTTGTAATTGATTTCCTTGAATTTGTAATTGATTTCCTTGATTTTGTAAGTGCTGGCCCATACTTAATATTAATTCTTCTATAGATAACTTCTTATCTTTAAATTGAGTGTTATTAAATCTAGGTGGATAAGAAGGTTTATAATTTGAATTTCCTTGATTAGGTGGATTTCCTATTGAGTTGTTCATCCATTGTTGATTAGCTGTATTATTATTCCAATTAAAATTTGGATGATTCTTCCAACCAGGACTATAATAATTTGCATAAGGATTATTGGGTCTATTATTAATAGCATTTATAGTTTCATAAGGAGATTGAGAATCTATAATTTGTCCAGATGAGTTTTCTTCTAATATATTAGGAGAGTAATTCATTCCAAAATGATCTAATTTCTTTGATATAGCAGCAATTTGAAAAGCTAGTATAGATATTGCATCATTTTCATGAACACTAGCTATCTTTTTAGTATTTACTCTTTCAACAGGCCATTGAAAATTATTAGTAGCCATTTCTTCGATTAAAGCATAGGCTTCATCAAATGGTTTTGACATTAATGAACCTCCGCGACGAAGCATCAATGATTGATCTAAGAGATCCTACTAATCCATTGTAAAAAGTTTGTATAATTAACCAATCCGGTAATGCATGATGTGAGCATTTCCTAAGAAGTTCTTTAAATCTCTCCCAAGCTTCATATATGGATTCTCCATCAAACTGGCTAAAAGATGTTATATCATTTCTAAGTTTTACAGTTTTCGAGGGAGGAAAATATTTGGATATAAATTTTTGTGATAATTCTCCCCAAGTTTTAATAGATCCAGATGCTAATAAATTTAACCACATCTTAGCCTTATCCCTTAAAGAAAAAGGAACAAGCCTAAGTCTAATAGCATCATTAGATAATCCTTCATATTTAAAAGTAGCACATAGTTCCAAAAAAGTAGCAAGATGTAAATTAGGATCTTCGTTAGGTGAACCACTAAATTGATTATTCTGTACCATTTGGATAATTGCAAGTTTAAGTTCGAATGAGTTAGCAACTACATCAGGGTTTTGAATAGTTAGGTGAATTTCATCTAATGTAGGGTTGACATAATCTCTTAATGGTCTTTGTTGGTTTATATTTTCAATTTCTGGATTATTTGTCATTTTTGTTAAATTTTAATTTCTCTCTTTTGTTTTCTTATTCTTTTAATTGTGTGCTCTAATTCTGAATCGTAAGATATTAAATTTTCGTTTTCAAATTTATGCATACAATTTCTAAGTAATATTTAAAATAGTTCGTTACTATAATATTATTTTAATAATTCTATTAATTTCCTTAATAATTACTTACTTTCACTTCCCCGGCAACGGCGCCAAAAACTTGATCCACTTTTCTATATTTATACTTACTATTATAAAAGTTAGCAACGACACCAAAAACTTGATCCACACTAAATATATTTTTATGATTCTGTTATGAAATTTATGGTTTATATTGTGGATACTACGCAAGTATACATATCGTTATCAAGTAATATAGGACTCTAATGGAGTCCTAGATATCGATCCCACAGGGAAGTTAACAAATTTCAAAGAATAACTTAAAGTAAATTTTACTTATTAATCTAGTATACGAAAATTTAGAACACTTAGACTAAAATAAACTAATGCTTAAAAGGTTAATATAAGATTTCAGAAAAGTATCTTTCTCCTTGTTTTAGAGTATTAAGTGAATGAAAATTTTAAATTAGTTTTTAATTATATTGTGCCAAATAGGAGCATACATATTCTTTACCCTTTGGTCTAGGTACAAAGAATATTGATTAGTCTTATGTTCGATTCTTGAATGCGCGCTGAGTCGGGAGGATACCGACTGCCACTTCGAGCTCCACGTTCCCCTCGCCCGAGATCTAACATCTACACTTCAGCTCTCAAACAATAAGACCAAATTGAATATTTTAGTCTGTCACACTAAAATGTTCAATTCTACGCCCGTTAGTTAATATTTCCTTATTTATTTGCACCCTCTTTCCAAGGCTTTTGATTTCTGTGAATCTTGGATGCAATCTTTACGATAGTTAATAATTCAATATATGTTAACAAATCAATTGGCTAGATTGAAAGTAAATTACGATTTAAGTAAAAAGATTAGCACAATTTCTATTTTCATATTTCAGGCACAACTATTTAAATTTGTCATTTCACTAATCTCAATAACAAGGAGAAAGACTAAGAAACTACTCGGAATGCATGAGAAAAATAACACGAAAGCATGGATTTCATTAAAGTTAACAAACAAACAACAAATATACTTATCTCGATTCTTCTCCCAACGGACTCTTGAAGTTCCTTTCGACTCTTCCTTCCAAGTCTGACACACCAAAATGATAAAAACTTAATCTACTCACTCAAAAGACTCTTAAATTAACTTAACTTCCACACAAATGACTAAAACTAACTCTAGAATGACACACCAACTGACTAAAATTCGGCTCCAAATCTCCAAAGGTTGCTTAAGCACCTCTTCAAAAAGCGTCCAGGTTCAATGTATCTGGCTCAATTCAACTATCTCACCGTCGGCGGGCATCGGTCTAGCCGTCGGCGGGCTTCTAGAAGATGGGCTAACCGTGCCGATCTCGCTGTCGACGGGATCGAACTCGCCGTCATCGGACTCCTTATAATATATTAAAAATCTTTCGGGAAAAATTCGTCGTCGGCGGCCTAAATCTCTCCGTCGGCGGGACAGTTCAATTTTCATCAAATTGAGCCCTTTTTGCTCCAAATTTGCTTCTTTTGTGCTTTTTGCCTTCAGTACTTATAAATCTTCATTCATGCAATAAAACAAAGAAAATACATTTCTTTAAAGTGCAATTTCATATAAAATTGGTATGGAATTCTTAATATATTTTTTAGTGACCAGTCTTTAACTAGTATCTAAGTGTTTAGGGTAGTCTCCGGGTATGTATGACTTTAACGGAGTCGCCACCCTAGCCTCGACCTAAAGATCTAAGGGATCTAAAGGGTGTTACCCGTGATGGATTTTGAATATAGTTGGCCTTACATATGGTTTGGTCTGTTGCATGCATAAATTTAAAATTATAGTGAATGTAAGAAATAGAAAATTATATATTTTTTTAAATTTAAAAAAGAGCCATTAAATGCTGACACGTAATATGCAAGCTAACATAAGTTTGATTCCTTAGATCCTTAGCAGAATCATACTCGTGCCAATCTCAATACTTTAACTCACATTGCTCAACGGGATCAACCCGACAATCGATGCTCGTTAAGGCATCATGACCAACCCGTCGATCCGGGCTCACTATCATGCATGCATCTAAATGAAAATGTAAGTAAATATTTGGTAAAAGTAGTGAGGAGCGTGTCGTGGAGGCAGTGAGGAGCGGGTGTCTCGTGGAGGAACTGACCTAATGGACGGGGGGTCATTGAGTCAATAACATGGAGTGATTGGAGTGTCACGGAGGCAGTGGCTTGAAGAATGGGTGTGTCGTGGAGGTAGTGACCCGAAAGGGTGGACATATCGTGGAGACAGTGACCCAAAGAATATGTGTGTAATGGAGGCAATAACTAGAAAGGGTAGGCGTGTCGTGGGGGCAGCGACCTAGATGATGAGTGTGTTATGGAGGCAGTGACACAAAAGGATGGGTGTACTATATAGGAAACGTCCCAAATAATATGTGTGTCTTGAAGGCAGTGGCCTGAAGAATGGGTGTGTCGTAGAGGCAGTAACCCGAATAGGTGGGCTTGCGGTGGAGACATCGATCTGAAGAGATGGGTGTGTTGTGAAGGCAATGACTCGGAAGGGTGCCTACGACGATCTAGAGTAGTGTCGTAGGAAGAGTAGTGATGTAACTCCCATCGAAGGGAATTACACAACGGGTTGACTCGAAGAGCCACCCATTTCACATAATATGTGAATGCGAGGGATAAGTGTGTGAGAAACACAAATCCAAGTGTAACACATGCAAATGTAGAGGTCGTGAGACATGCATGGTGTTATGCAAGCAAACACACAAAGGTGGGAGGTGCTAGTGTGAACCACTCGTGACACGGAGCTAAGTGACATGAGGATGCCATGAAGAAAAATGTGGAGTAATGTGCCATTGAGAGGCATAAGTAATTGTCGCAATCCTATAAGGGTATATGCTCAAAGATGCACGATAAGGGAACAAATGATGAACGCTCTAATGCAAAGTCATGCAAATAATATTAATGCACATGTAAAATACACACTATGTAAGTGGAATTGGTACGTTCGACCCATTGAGTCGACCGGGGTGGTTAACCCGGAGCAACATAAACAATGGGCTTGGTCGGGCTAAGGTGACCGAATGGACCAAAGTGTTTGGTCTACTGGGTTGAGGCGGTCGGTTGAACTAAAATAATCGGTCGACTGGGTCAGATCAGCTAGTCTAGCCAAAATGGTCGATCAATAGGGTAGGGGCAGCCGTTAAACTGAAGTGGTCGGTTGGTCGGGTTGGGATGGCCGGTCGGACCAAAGTGACTGGTTGACTGGACCTAAGTGTCAAGCTGACCGTGCTCGGGCAACAGGTCAAACCAATGTGCTAGTCGAGGTAATGTCTTGAGCCGACCGGGCCTGAGGCAGCAGGTCAAGGCAATATGCTGTGCCGGCTGGGTCGAGTTGGCCGGTTAAGGAAATGTGCTAGTGTGACAAGCTTCACGCAAGGCACACCTCATGACACAATACATTATGCAATACAAATGTTCACAATAGATAGCGAGCCACACTCGTGTAACGATATTACACATGCACCTAGGGTTTAGCTCTTTGATCTGCGGCATAACTGCCTCCGGTTTTGGCGAGGAAATGTGGAGAACTTTGCTCTTTGATTTATTGTAGGAGAAGTCCTTTACCGTTTGTAGAGCAAACTACCTGTAAAGCTTTTTACGCCATACGAACCTCCCTCGATCTTGCACTTGCTACAAATCTTTTCCTATTCTTCAAGATCGAACCATTCCAAACCCTTCAAAGAAGTTTGGAAGTGACAAAGTTGCAGGGAAATTAAGATTCTAACCCGCTTAGGTGTAGATTAAAGATTTCGCAAGGGAATCTCTTGGATTCACTAGGAATGTGTCCAACGAAAGTTTCCTAACCAGGACATCATATAGGAAATCAACGGCCAATCTAAAGGCATGTGGCATGCAGACTAGTGTCGGTTGGCCAACTCACCTCGTGTGGGCGACCAAACCCACAACACCTAGAAAAATCTAGTCCTAGAGCTAGCTATGGAAGAAAGCACGAGAGATTTTACAAAATCTCACCAATGTGGCTTTTGATGTCACATTGTTTCACACATGATGAAGCTCTCATAGTGTTCGGAGATATAATGACAGTCTGGTGAAGCTCCAACAAGGTTCCCTCCTTTATCGAAAGAACAGACAAGCTCTCCTTTAGAAGGAAAGTCCGGTGAGATACTGGTGAAGTTCCAAGCTGCAATGAAGTTCCAGCGAAGCTCCATCGATCCTTCCCCAAGGTAAGATGAAGCTCTCCTTTAGTATAAGAGAGTAGGCTCTTTTCTCCCTTACTAGCCAAGCTCTTCCTTAAGAAGATCTCCTCACACACTAAAGAAAAGTGGTGGAGGAAGTTGAAGCAGATGAGGAAGAATAAGTTGACGAAGATGAAGAAGATGGAGATTGGGAGGAGAAGAATAAGTTTTCTCTTCTTTGCTTGAGCTCCTCTCAAGATTTTTCCTTCACCAAAGCTCCTCTCTAGCCCTCCATCATCAAGAGGATGAAGAATCAGCCCTCTCTTCTCTCCAACATTGTTGATGGCGAAGAGGAGATGAGAACCAAAGGTGCCCTAGCTAAGGATATACTCATCCCACTCAATTGCCCCTTAAATTTTCCAAAAATAATCTTTTGGTACCTCGACTTGGAAGCTTTCAAAGTAGGATTAAAAGGTTGTTATCACCCTCTTTATCTCGCCCCTAAGAAAATCCCCCAAAACCAAAAAATTCCTGCAAATTCGATTGCCTATGGAAGAGCTTTTGGGCTTGACATGCATGAATCACGATAGGAAACCGAGTCTAAAGTTTGGCATGTCGCCTTGGCGTTGGGATTATGCACCTAAGCACTGGATCTGGTGCCCATACACTACCTCATTGGCGTCTATTTTATGCCTTATCGATTTTCTTGATCATTTTGGGTTATTGTAGGAAACTAGATACCCGAAACTGGTGTTGAGGCTATCGTCGGGTTTTTGGAGGCTCAGTTTTGAGCCCCTTGGGGTTGTTATTGGCACCTAGGTGCTATGACCTAGCATTGGGGTGCCATAGTCCAGTGTAGGGGCGCTGGGCTGGCCCAGCAAGCCCCGATTTGCGCATAAAATTGTATGGGAAGTTATTTTTTTATTTGAAAGCTATGAAAGACTACATGAGTAATTACGACCCATAACTCTGAAATTGAGTATTTTTCCTATCTATTGATCATAGAATTTGTCGCCATTGGGCTTCGGCGCTCCCGGCTTCGACACTCCAGGCTTCGGCACTTCCGGCTTCGATACTCCCGGCTTCGGCACTCCCGGCTTTAGTACTCCCAGCTTCGACACTCCTGTCACTCCTGGCTTTGGCACTCCCGGCTTCGGCACTCTCGGCAACATCATATTTAAAATGTCTTCCGATTTTCAAACAACTGATATATTTACTAAGATAGTTTCTCGGCAATATAATCAGTTTCTTGTTGGCAAATTAATGCTTTTTAATCAGCCCGCATCAATTTGAGGGGGGATATTAATCAAGATCAACTGAAATTGAGCAAAATTAAGAGTTTTCTTATTTAAATTGTTGTATTGAATTATGTATATTAATTTTACATATTCTTTCCTTATAGCTGAATTGTTAGATTTGGAATATGTATTGTTACAAATTATTATGTATTATTAGGATACCTAAATTAAATTGTATGGACTATTATTTATTGAAATGAAATCAAAGAAACAAGATAAGCAGCCTATTTGTTCAGAATTTTTAACACCTTTATTTAATTTTGAAAAATTTCAATATAAAAAATGCATCCTTAAAGTCTATCTACATAAAATTTAAATCCAACTATTCTAGCTCACATTTCTCTTAATGCAATTAAAATTTTAAATTAATTAAAAAATTATGAACACAATTAAATTAATAAAAAAATTAATTAAAGCATTAAATAATATAATTACATTATTAAAAATTTAATGAACAAACTTTTAAATATGTAATATGTAAATTATATTTATGTTATAATCATCGATATATATATATCATAAAAACAACTCCAACCAACATTAAAAATATTGCAGCTGCTATTCGACCGACGAATGAGCCGGTAATCGACAGCACACGAACCGGAATATTCGGGCGGGTTTGGCAGCGGGCCACGTGACCCGAACCGACCCATCACCCCCAGCGCTGATCGCGATGATAAATACGAATAAAACGTGTCGAAATCACACAGGCCCACTGTACGGACACGTACCTAGAGAAGAGGGAACCCTCGTACTGATGCGGGCCCCACCTGGCCGGCCGGTTCGGGCTGCCATTGGTCCCCTGGAGAGAGAGAGAAAACCGGAAGATGGAGGGAAAATAAATGCGGCTTCCGGTTCTCCCCCACCCGCTTTCTTTCTTTATAGTATTTTTGAGGAGCGGAGGGCTTTCGTGTGGTTTCCGTTTTTCTACGATTACCACTTTAGCTAAACCAGAGACAGTAATGGTATAATTGGAGGGAGGGCCCAGAGGAAGACGAAAATGGGATGGGGAGAGGAGTTTAGCCGGAAAAGAGCTGTTTTTGGGCTTTTCCTCTGTGTTTTGCCTGCTGTTGCAGCCCGGGAAATCGGGTGAAGTGGAGAGGAAGGAGGAATCCCTGCGAGCTTCATCGGATTAGCTCTTCTTCACCTTTTCTATTTCTGGTTAGCTTATAATCCCTTCGAGCTTCGTTTTCTCTGCTGGATCTGTTATCTTTAACCTTTTTTCTCTTCCCGGTTTGGAGAGGGTTTGCATCGGATAAACATGGTGAGGGGAAGGACGGAGATGAGGAGGATAGAGAACCCGACGAGTCGGCAGGTTACCTTCTCGAAGAGAAGGAACGGGTTGCTTAAGAAGGCTTTTGAGTTATCAGTGCTATGCGATGCTGAGGTTGGACTGATCGTCTTTTCTCCTCGCGGCAAGCTCTACGAGTTCGCTAGTTCCAGGTTCTTTCTCTCTCCCTCTCCCTCTCATTCAATGATAAAAATATGATTTTTGGGCTTCGAAGTTAAGGTTTCTGTGGGTGATTTGAAAGCTCGATATCCAAAAAGTAAAGGTTCGGCGTCGAGTCGAGTCGTCATTAACCGCGTCGAAAAATATCTTCCCTCCCGGATCGGCTTTTTAGGGTTTTTATTTTTAGGGGTTGCGCATTGATCTCTTCTCTACTTTTCATCTTTAGATGGGATCATTTTGGCCTTTTTTTTTGTTTTTTTTCTTCTTTTAGAAGTTTTTACTTGTTTTGCATATCTGGAGGACTATTTCTTTCTTGAATTGCTTGCTTTTTGTTTGGTTCGTTCTCTTTCCATTTTAATAGTGATGGTTTTTGCCATTCTTGTTCTTCGATCGTGAGGATGCTGTTGTGCTTTAGGTGGATTGTACCGATGGAGAACACACAGTGTGTAGTTAGGGCAGACAAGGTAGTACTTGCACCACGTGGGAATCTCGGGGAGGACGATGATAGACATAAATATGTGGTTATAGCGATTCAAGATTTTTTTCCCAAAAATTTCTGTTTTTTTCTTAAAAAAAACAATTTTCTGAGATTCTGTGCTTATTTCATGTGTAAAAATTACTTCTCCGACATTATTTTTGTGGCTGAAAATAACATAAAAAACTGAAGCGGCGCTTCGAATGGCAATCATCTGATCAACTGCGTTATGCAGTTTACTGCGCGCTTTTGCTAAAAAGTAGTTCTTTTTCATTTGATTTATATAGGCTGCGCAAAGCTAACTTAAATTAGGGTTCATAATTACATGACATACATTTCTTACGTAGAATGTTATAAGCAACATACAAAAGAAGCTGTATAGAGAGACGTTGTAAGTAAATATCCAATTTTTTTGATATAGAAGTTAAGGATGTTGAAGCGAGTGTAAAAAGCATTTTTGTTCTCATTAAACTCCCCAGATTGTGTATTCTCTGAGAAGACTTTGTTATAATGAAGTTAGAACACCAATATGTACTATTTCTGAAATGCAAAGCTCGAAATGTTAGTGGTAGTACGCTGATATAAATAAATGGAAATCTTGGTTTGCAGAAGCGTATCTTATTTGGTGTACCGCCAGGATTTTGATGATGTGCAGTCAAGATCCATCAAATAGCTAGCCTCGACTCAATATCTGAAATTTAATTTAGCTTTTGAATTTTAATTGAGTTAATGGTGAAGCTAATTTTACACATCATTCGAACCAAATTTATTAATTTATAAATTACATTTTAATGTTATCTCTCTCTATATATGCATATATTTAACGTTTGTTCTAAAAGATACATATGAAATGGTATAATAATAATAATTACTAATCATTATTTTAATGATGATAATATTAATCATTATCTCATGATTGAGCTAAAAATACTAATAATATAATCAGTGGTAGACGCTTCTTCTGACATCTTGAACTTGAAACGCCTTCATATTATATGTACATTGGTGACTGGGAAAGGTATTCATACATATCAAATAGTGCATTCAAGAAGCTTGATGTGAAGGTTTTAATTAAGCTTTTGAAGGCAATATTCATACTAAATGATATGTGAATAAACCCCTTAAGCTTGTCTATTGATCAACTCATAGTTTTTTTAATTGCCTGGCTACAAATTTACTCCCTTTAGATAGAACTTCTTTTTGGTAAAAAGAGTTATCAACGTATCTATATAATTTAAAATCTAAAGTTTGAAATGTCAAACTTGTCAAAATATTCCATAAATAAAACGCATAGGAAGGGCACATGTGACAAATATAAAAAAAGACTAATTCAATTGTTGTGATTAAGCAATTTCTCCATAAATTATTTTTGTTTCTAATTAATTAATTAATTAAATATATGCACTAATTACTTAATTATTATTAATATAGAGAAAATGGTCCATAAACTATTTTCTTTATCCCCAAGATTTTAAATGTCCCCAATTGAGTCCATTGATAGCTCAAATTTGATCCGAAATAGGACACTTCTCAAATTTGATACAAAATAATCCAATAGAGGGATTGTTTGGATCGGATTTGAGGATATAGTTAAATAAACGGACAAATTTCTATCATGGGACTAAAATTACCCCTTCAAAAATAGTTGAGGCATCTTTTTGATCTTTTTTTCTTTTTATGCATAAATTATGATGCAATGACTATTTTCATGTTTCGGTAGAGTTTTCCTCCCAAGATTTCAATATAGTTTTGCTCAAGGAGCACATAAGGTTGGATCCCTCCTAGCTCAAAGAAGCCAAAGAGAAATATTGATGCCATACTATAATTCTAGAGATAGATGTGTGCCTTGAGCGATGCAAAATTAAAAAGAATAAACATTGAACTTAGATCAATGGGGAGAGTGAACTTAATGAGGATACAAATGAAGATGATAGGGGTGATTAGTTGATTATTCTAATCATATTATTTTGAAAGAAAAAAAAAACTAATTTTTTTATTTGATTTAAACACTACATGCAAATATTGTTTAGATAATTTATTTGCTAAATTTGCATTAATTTAGTTTATTTTTAACTATATATCTTATTAATTTGCAATGTCTGTGTGGTATTATTAAAGGTAAAGAATATAAGAATATGATATAAATAACACCGAATGAGAATTGTGTATGACATGAATAATACTATGCAAGTAGAAATAAAAGAAATGCAATTGCTTTTTGGGTTCTTAAATTCAATTTACTGATGGCTTTAAGACCAATAACTTTGCCGAAAAGGATTTTGAATGATGTCTTGTCTCCAATAGATGTTTATGTCAACCTATTGCACTCTATAAGATACAATTTCATATAAAAGATGAGTCTCATGCATCTATTCTCCCACATTAATAATTATTAGCATCAGACCATCATGATAGTGCCTTTCATCTCATGGAATCAGAGTCCTCTTGTATATGAAGACACAAAATATTGCTAAAAGAATGTAAAGAGCTCAACAAACATGAATGTTAAATATGGGACATGTGATTATATGTTAGGCTAACATAGTTCATATTTAAGTATATCCCAAAAGATCACAAAGGCAAAACTTAATTAAGGCATGCTATGAACTATATTTTAAAATTAGTTTAAACTCAAAATTGAATTACTTCAATGATATCTAGTAGTTTATTTTTTCTCTTATTGTCCAATACTAGCCAATGCTTTGCCTTATGCAACATAACAATTGTCGAGCCCCCGTCTTTGACTTGTATAGCTTATCTCACTTTGCGTTGTCAATTCCTACATATTGGATCTCAATTGCCTTTATCTATGGCACTTCCTCCATTATGCCCACAACTTCGTCTCTATCATGCCTTTATCCTAAGGTAAAACTTAATTAAAATTGCTTCCCCACACCAGGGGGTACTGCCCAAGTGTTATAACCCACCTATCATGATCTAGTGTTTTACATAATTCATTTCCTTTACATCCCCGTTTTCCCTGAGATATGATTTTTTTCACTTAGTCATTGGAATCCTTAGATGTCGTAGCCCCAACAAGGGGTGCTGGTGTTCTAGAGAATTTGACAAATTAGAAGATTATGTAGTGTATTTTTTTCCAAGGTTGTGTAAACTGGTTTAATTGACTATTGAACTAAACAAAGAGAGACTCAAGGTTTAAAGTTTTAATCGGGAGCTGAATTGGATGATGTAATAAATATTAAATTATTTTAATACGATTTAATGACACAGTTATGTAAATATATGATAAATAAGGGATAAAAATAAATAAAATTGAGCACAAGTAACATGTTTAATAATTATAAATTTAAAATTTAATATATATCTCAAGGCTTAAAGTTTTAATTGGGGTTGATTTGGGAGTTGAACTAGATGATGCAATAAATATTAAAATTATTATAATATTATTTAAATAATGCAATTATATAAATATATGATAATTATATGTTAAAAATAAATTAAATTTGAGCACAAGTAACATCTTTAATAATTACAAATTTAGAATCTAATATATAGCTCATTCAGATATAATTGTAGATGTATTTTAAAAAAAGATATATATTTATATGTATTAAATATAATTAATTATAAAAAAAATTATTGCTATATAAATATAAAATAAATTGTTGATTAATAAGAATAAAAAGTTTATAATATAATAAATTTAAAAGTTTAAATTTTATTATAATATTTTTAAACTATGCAGCCATTTAATTCTTCAAAGCCTATCCCATTAATTCTTTATTTTTGTAACTCTAACTCATATCTCAAAACTCAGAATTTTTTGGTCCCGCACCATAAAGAAAGTTTAACATATCAAAGTTTCTATATAAAAAATAGTTTTACAGATAAATTGATTAAACTCAAATTAATTATTATTTTTATGATTTGAAATTTATAATTATATATTTTGAGTTAATCTAATTTATAAAATTAAGTCATATAAAAAATTTATTAATTTAATTAAGAAATTCAAATGATTAAATAAGTGATTTGGACTGGATAATTCTATATAATCGGACTGGTTCCCCAGTTTATTGGCTCGATTGGCAGTTCATAACAATTTTCACAAGTACGATGAGGAAATGTGCTGAAATATTTCTTGAGGTTACCCAGACTGACCATATGTCTAGTTTAAGGTCGAACCGGTTGAACTAAACTGTCTTGTCTACTTTTTTAAAATCTTTACTTTTTTAATAGAATTTTAAATACTGCGGTTTCCTTCATAAGATGAAGCGTTGAACTTTAATATATTTAATTAGTCTCTTATTATTATAATCTAGATTTCAATTCCACATCTTAATTAGTTCACATGTTTGACCAAATAATAGTGTATGCATTAGCCTTATTATTTGGCAAATCTTTGCGTATAAATATTTCCACTTCACTAGCAAACCTTCTATAGCTAGAGTTCTTGTCGATCTTAATTTTAAATAATAATATTTTTATTTATATCTTGAATAATTATAAACAATGTACTTGAGAATATTCCCAAAATTTTTGAACATTCATTTATCTTCCAAAAAAATGGAAGAATGAAACATGAAGAGGATGACTATGTCATTACGGGGAAGACTCCTCCTAATCAGAACTCATTCTAATCAGAATGGTGGTCGTTCTCTTTTTTTTTTTTCATTCATGAATTAGCCATCTTCATCTTCCATTATGAGTCTCTTGCATATATATCAGAATGGAATAATCTGTTTGATTTCTAGAGAAAGTGGATCAGATTCCTATTTTGAGAAAAAAGAAAAAAAAAATGCATTGATTGAATTGTTTCAAGGTCAACCCTACTTGCTTTGTTGACTTTTCCATCAGAAAAAGATTCGCTTGACTTATATAGAGAATATAAACTCTTTAGAATACTCTTTCTATATTGAGTGACTCGCTTTCTTTCAATTACTTAAATTCAAAATTGACATTATTGAAAAATTGAAAATCGAATTCGACGGGAATTGAGATCTCCTTCTATAAAAGAGAATTAATAATGAGTAAGATGGTATGATAATTGTTTCAATAATCCTTCTATTTGTATAATGTTGATCAAATCTCAGTTGCTTTACATGGTGAGTATGTGCTTCAAGGACATAAATTTCGACATATAAGAAAATGGAGTATTTGTGTGGTTCATCTAAACAGTCAAAACTTGGGTTATAGAACTTTAAATAGTAGAATGAAAGTAAAATAGGATAAATTTATGAATTAAGCTCACATAAATAACTTATGGCCAAGCTGCAAAAAATGGTGAAGAGACAAGCAGCTACAATGATTGAGGATTTCACAAGTACCATGAATGAGATGCAAGTAATGATAGATGCCATATAGTAACAAAAAATTTCAGCTAGCAGGAGGCAAGGAAGAAGATATAAAAAAAGGATGAGTGATTAAGAGATAAAATTGTGTATTGTAGATTTAACATAGTTATTTATTTGTTTAAAATTCTTGTATTATTGCATGTATGATATAAAGTCATATGGATATGAATGATGAAAATGCAAAGTGAAGTGAAAAAAAATCAAAATTTTGACATTTTGTTGTCGGAACCTCTATAAAAATCACCAGTGAAAAGATCTGATTTATTGTTAAAATAATGGTAGAATTTTTGACAGTCTGTCTATTGAAAATTTCTACCAATGATGAGCCTAGCAAAAGCTCAGTTGGGGCATTCTACATTTCAACAATCCTATTGTCCAGTTAGGGGTGAGCTTTGGTCGGTTTGGATGGATTGGTTTGTAAATTGGTTAATTTGATTGTAATTGAAATCCAAAATTTGAAAAATCGAATCAGTCAAAATTTTGATAAAATCAAACGGTTCGAAAGAAATTTTAATTCGGTTTGAACACTTTGGTTATGCATAAACCAAAAAAATAAATATTTCCTTGAGTTTGATTATGATCAAACATTACGAATTGCATATCTTGCATGTGTAATATCAATTTAGTTTAATGAATTCTTATTATTTTAATTAAATGTTGCATATATGATATACTTTTATCTTTTCAGTTTGCCTGTCATGAAATTAAAATATAAGAAGATTTACATATGTACCACTTAATTCCTATGTATTTGTATATCTAACACCTAAACAACAACTTTTACATTAATGCGACCTTACATATGCGTGAAAAAGATGTATTTCACTTTTTAAAATTTAAAATGGTGATACTTTCAATGTGACATGAAGGATTTTTTTGTTAGAAATGTAAAAAGTAGAGTTTAAGTGTTAGTATATATGAATACATAGGAATTGGGTGGTTTGTATGTAAATGCCCCTAAAATATAATAAGAAATTTCAGTTAAATTTAAATTTTTTGGTTTGTTTAGTTAAGTGAAAATTAAAACTAAACCAATAAACGAAAGTGAATATTAATGTTTTAAAAATAATAATAAAAAAAAACAAATGTATTTTTGAAGCCAAACTAAATCAACCAAACTTTGTTCGTTTTGGTTCGACTTTTTGATCTTGATCAAATGATGCACACCTCTATGGTGGAGATTTTATTAAAATTTTGTTGTGATATTGTTTTTGGCAATATCATTTGGCTGCAAAAAAGCATTTTTATATAGAAATTTGGTAACAAAGCATAATCCATTGTAAATTTGATCTTTTCGATGGATTAACAGTTGTTGAGCAAATTAAAAAAAAAAACCTTCGTTTTGTTTTCCTATAACGTATATAATGTTAGCTACATGTAATATCGATATGTTATCTCTCTCTCTCTCTCACATACACAAATTCACACACATATCAATTATGTATTATTAATAGCTTCATTTTTACTAAATGATAGAAAAATCGATGCATTAGTGACTAATATTCATCATCATTAATTAAAATTAGATATTGTCCATGAAATTGGGGTCTAAGGTGGGTAAATTTATCTTGTAAAAATCATATTTTTGTAATCTTTGACATGCTCTCTCATTATTTTCCAGGAGTTATGAATGTCATTGTAAAAATTTTTAGTATTTCTTATAGATTATTTGCCAAGAAGCTAAGTGATTTTAGAAATCTCATGGTCAAAGAGGATATTAGGGAGTTTTATTATGGTGAAGATGCATCATCTTATATGATGAATGGTAACAATAAGTATTATATCTCTAGTTTAATCTAGTTAGTGCTGGTATAGTGGCAAGCTTGATCATATAATAAATTAATATAGAAAGAAAGATAAACAATAGCAAAAGCTAATGAAAGAGATAATAAATGGTGTTGATACTCAGTGTGAACAGTCTATATGAGACAAATATTGGCCTTAATTATGTTCCATTCTTCCTCAAATCATTAGTCTAGAAAATGTTCCTTGTTGATGATAAGCCATTGGATATTAGACACATTAGAGATGTGAATATATTAATAAATCAATTTGGAAGAAACTTGTTCTTCATCTGATAACTAACTACAAATAAGTTGTAAAACACTATCAATGTGCTTGGAAAGTAACAAAAGGGAAACAAAATAGGTACTAAATGCACCATCATTCACATAGCAAAACAAAAACCGTCACTAATGTGATTGAATATTTAAATATATGGCGTGGAAGGCCAGACCGAATGAGTAAGGTCTAAATAATACCTACATGAATGATAAATTTTAAGTTCAAATTCTATTGAATCTACACTACAGGAAAGTCTGGAGAAATTTGTGCAATAACAATCACACATCAAACCAACAAAATCGATAAAAGTCGAAGGACGAAACTTTTGACAGATTATCGACAGGCGCAACTCGTTGGTTCTTAATTTACTTAAATCCAATAGTGAAAGACATTAGAATTATATCAATTAGTTTACTATATTGAACCGATGTCCTGACCCTCATTTTTCTCCTCTGCCTGCGCGCATGTTCTCTTGTCCGACTGACCACCTTCTCCTCCACTCTTCCCAAAACTCCGCAGGTTTTGGGATTTCTTCTCTCAAATCAATGATCTACTCAATTTTTGTTATTCATAAAGTTTTTTTTTTTTTGTAATTTATCTATTAGATTTCAGATTTTTGGGATTTTAGGGTTTTGGGAAATTTCAAAAATTTTATTTAAATTTCCTTAATCTTTGGGATATATCTCATTTTTATCACATTATCATCGAATTTAGAATTTATAGTTTGTTATTATATAATATTTGGATGCATTACACTCAATTCATTAATTTTTACGGTTTATATAATGTTTAGGTGTTATCTAAATTACTCCAAATTAAGTGGTATGTATGGAAATACCTAATAATTAATGGTTTAGGGTTGAACATGTATGTGTTGCGATAAGATATATAAATGCATAAGAATTATGGGGTATGTAAGTAAGCCACTTGTTAGGTTTACATATAAATATGTAAGTTAACATGTTTGATACAAAAATATAAAAATTGGGTGGTATGTATGTAGATGTCCTTTTGTACATACACACCGATCAAACTTATGCGTTCGATATGTACGAATTTTTAAATCTTTATAAAGTTTATGGCTTAGTATTAAATTAAATATCGCTCAATTTAGTAGTTATAATAACAATAACTATGTAAGTTCACCCGAACTCAACTTAAGGTCTGTTTGAGGCAACTGCAGCTTATTAATAGGATGCTGATAAGAAACTATCATAGAAAGTTGTTGTGCAGAAGCTGTTGAGATTGAGCCGGTAGGCTGTTTGGTTTGTGTTTTTGGAAAACAACTGTTTCGCGATCATTTTTAGTCAAATGACTAGTTCTGCACTCGTGCGATAATGTTGTTTTGTACGTAACTCGTCATAACAATATATTTGACACTTGAGAAGTAAAAATCCACTTCAGAACAGTACAAAAAATAACATATACTTCTCACTTAATAGTGAGTATCATGATTATTAAAATAAGAAAAGAGGCTATTAAAATAACATTTAATAATGTGATAATATTAATTTTATAGTGGGGACTGACCATGTCACTTGCTAGGCCGTCCTCTGGGGATACTCTACACGCCTGATAACTATCGACGATTAATTCTTCGAGCCTATTTGCCCACAAGAAGAAGTCAAGTTCTCTGTAATTCTCCGCAGACACCTGTAGAACTGTCTCCAATAGTTATGCGACTGACATGGTGCCAACAATGAAGTCTGAAGTCCGCAGCGGTAGAAGAATCGTCGGGAGGACCCTGAAATCCTAGAGATCGTCTTTCTTGGATACTTCAAAAAACAATTCATTAGTCATAACATAAGTATAAATTGATAAAAGCTGTAATAAATTATATTTTTGTGGAGACGTGAGGTCTCAGAAAACTCAGTACACCAACCAACGAACCAGTCACTACAAGAAGACATCAGACCTTATAAAATAGAGTTTCTTTGTCACCTTTAACCCCACATAATACTAAGTTCGTGTGTATCACATATGCATATCAATAAAAAGAGTCATCCAGAAGTACCTCAAAAATTATTGTATCGAATAGAAAAGAGATACTTGGTTGCCTTATCTGGATTCCACAAGTGATACCAATCATACAACGACAAACATGCCATCCAGAAGAACCCACAAAATCAAATGTTTCATCATGGACCCCACAAACTGAAAAAAAAATGGGAAAAGAAAAAATAAAAACAATTACAAACATCGTGAAAAATACAAAATCAGAAAAATCAATCATGAACTGCATAACACAAAGGAACAAAAAATAATATTAATAATACAAGGGATATAAAATAAACAAATCAAGCATCCTATCTCATACATTTTTCAAATTATCACTCAAACAATAAAGGAAGTGAAAAAACCCATTCCATATTTTTCATTTGGGGAAATTACATACGGGGCCACCGAAACATTGCTTCTACAAATGAGACAGCCTCTTTCATCCAAATTTCAGATTCATAGATCAAACATTAAAAAAAAATCTATATGTAGTTTTGAGTTAAGGCAATTACAAACAGTGCAACTGAAACGACATTATGAACAAATCAAACATCATATCTTATCCATTTTTCAAATTATCACTCAAATATCAAAGGAAGTGAAGAAACTCATTCCATATTTTCCATTTAGGGCAATTACATACGTGGTACCTGAAACATCTATATACAAATGAAGCACCCTCTTTTATCCAAATTTCAGATTCGTAGCTCAAACATAAAAAAAAAGTATGTAATTTTGAGTTGAGGCAATTACAAACAGGCAGCCGAAATAATGCTATGAACAAATCAGGCCCTATATCTCATCCATTTTTCAAATTGTCACTCAAACATTAAAGGAAGTAAAAAAATCCCATCCCACACTTTTTATTTGAGGCTATTACATATAGGGCACTCGAAACGTTTCTATCTACAAATGAAGCATCCTCTTGCATCCAATTTTGAAATTCATAATCAGCAAATCAAGCACCCTAAGACCATTCTCTAAAACAACACTCAACTTTTACAAATTAGCTATCATATGTTCAATCCAATTTAACTATTACATGTTGGAATAAACTATAGCATGTATATATCTGTGTTTATGTGTAATGTATGTATGTATGTATGTCTGTATGTTTGTGTGTATGTAAGTTTGTGTGTGTGTGTGTGTGTGTGTGTGCGCGCGCGCGCGCGTGCACGTGTGTGTGTGTTTGTCTGTATGCCTGTGTGTGTGTGTGTGGGTGGGTGTGTTCATCTGTATGTGTGTGGGTGCATATCTTTTTATGTGTGTGTGCGTGTGGGGGGGATATAGATATATATGTATGTATATATATGTATGTATGTATATATATATATATATATATATATATATATATATATATATATATATAGATAGATAGATATAAATATAGACATGGATATGGATATGGATATGGATATGGATATGGATATCGATCGATAGATAGATAGACTAATACAGAGAGGGAGAGAGGTAGAGAGAGAGAGCATTTTTCAAACAGAGCACCTCAGACGTTGCCATCAACCAATGAAGCAACCTCTTTCATTCATTTAACAGATTCATGCTCAATAAAAAAGCAAACACAGTACTCAACATTTTCAATATTTTTTATTGCAAGATCCAAATCGAAAATAAAAAATCCGTAAATGACAAATCAAAAAGTCACAAATCACGAATATCACAAAAATCTTGCAATGAATTGCAAACAAGAGAGCAAAAAATTACATAAAGAAATCCATTCCATTGACAATTACTGCAAGAATTACTTACAGAGCATAGTAATTAAAGATCGGAGGGAGGAGGAAGAGGAGAAAGGGAACGCTAAGCGTGAGAGAGACGTGGGAGAGGGAGACAGAGTTTGAGAGAGCTATCACACCTAGGGCGGACGAGAAGCGAGAGAGGCATGGGGGCAGCAAGGTAAAAGGTATGCAAAGGAACGCGGGCTGCAGGTTCGAGCCCGCAGCCGCATTTAATAGAAATTTTGATCGGATTATTTCGATAATCCACCACGCCGCACAAACCAAATGCGGCTTCCGACATTTTGAAAATACGTCGTGGGAAATAAGCTGCCCCAAACGACCCTTAATGAGCTTTTTCATCAAATATATTGGTTATTGATAGATATTCACACTAGAAGGTCTTAGATTTATAATAAACTACATCTGTGTAAAAAGTCATTAGCTAACAAGTTTTTGAAATCTTTTACACAAGCGATATCTCAATTTTTGCTTACATCTTTGAGGGTAAGTTTTGATTCTTGCTCGAAACATAAGAATCAAACATTTAATGTCAGGCAAAGTGGTCGGGTATGATTTATATCGTAGGGAATTTTAACTAAATTATTGATTCTAAACTTCACATGATAGTATGAACCAGTTCTTTTCTCTGCAGATTTTCATTCTTTGAGCTCTACTAGTTTAACAAATTATGATCCTACAATTGACTATGATTTTAATAGATCTAAGAAAATAGTGTTCGATGAAAAAAGAGCTCATTATGAAGAACAAGTTGAGAAAGAGCCACCAAATAAAAAAGCTCAAATGTTCCATGAATTACTGAATGTCATGCAAAGACCATCGTGAGAACGCTCATTCTGAGTTATTTGTGATTCTTAATGAGAATGCTGACTATTAAAATAGAATATAACATGTCCCAAAAATACTTTAATCAGCTTGCAAGATTACAAAAAGAGACAAATTCATAAAAAAAATTAGTGCCACAAGACCTATATAGAATCAAGAAAATGGTGTTCAAGTTAGATTGGGCATCAAAGTAGATAAATTGTTCTATCAACTACTAAAGTGTTCCTTCAAAAAAAAATGATATTCAATATAATATTTGTGAGATTGTTAGATTCAAACCTAAAAAATAAATAAGAGACAAAAGGAAGCTTGGACAAGTGCTACTTATATTTTTCACTTATTTCACGTCTTAAAATATTATTTGTTTTGATGCATATTGCTTTGCATATGATTTGACATCAAAATTGATCATACAAAATTAGTTTATTGAGTCATGTGATAGAGGAAGAAGTATCAAAATATTTTATTGAACTTATTCTGAATTTGCTGTAGAGTCATAGGAAAACTTGGCTCATGTACTGATGATTTTACATCATACAATTTTGTCGTCTCATCATACTCATGCTGGCCTGTGATTTTAGTCTTTACAATTTTCCTCCCGAGATGTGTACGACTATCCCATTCACATTTCCGACATTGATTATATTAGACCCTCATTGCACAAATAACCATATGTTGTATTTTTACAGTCATTGATAGAAAAACTACAAATTATATTAGAAACTCATCACTGATGATATTTTTATAAAATAGAACTTCAAATGAAAGCATCTTTAATATGAACAATTTTTTTTTTTTTTTTTGTTGTTGTTGTATGAAATTGTATTAGGATAGAGCACTGTGAGGAAGTGAGTTTGCCCATATTACTTTTATTTATCAAATGCATTTATTCTTCGACATGGTAAAAAAAGATTATGGTTTGCCTATCATCGAATGCTTTTATATTCTGATTTTCCTTTCTGTTGAAATAAAATACATTTATAAGATATAAAGTTTAGAAATTAGAGCTTCCCATAATATTAACTAGGGATGAATTGCGACAGATTGTTAGTTCAATTTTAAAGTTTTTTGATTTTTCCGAATTGTCTTCACAGCATTTGCTTAATTTTGGTGTTATTCATAATTAGACAGAACAAAGTTATACTCATTACACACATTTTTTTCATACATAAATTGAATGAAAAAATAACAATATGATTGTTTATTTTCCATTTATTGTGGTTTGGTACATTGTGGTTCTATATTTTATTCTGAAATTATATGATTTAAGCTATATTATATTTTATGATGTGATAGTAGTGGTATAAATTCCAATAAGGCTAAAAATTATTTAATCCTGTATCATTTTTTTGTCGGATTTTGATTGGACTTCTCCATGGAATGTAACGGCTATTTTCCGGGCGCATAGGCCATCCAGAATGAACCAATTGCCATGGACTGTGAGAATACAGTCAAAGTTACTTTTTCCTTCTGCAAGCCTTCATAATTAGATTTCTGACAAGCACCAGGCTATCAAAAGTTTTGACCAAGGAAATTGCGGCCCCTTATTTCCTTCTAAAATTCTTCAGAAATGAAAGAGATTGAAGGAATTTGTCATTTTACCGGTGAAAAAGTCTGCCGGATTTTGCATACTAGTATTATCTTATAGCAGCTTTATATAGAACTAGAGTTGATGCACGTGGATATATAGGGCTAAAAGTTCAAAGGCTATGAGTTGATGCACGTGGATATATAGGGGCTGGTGCTACTTAGCAGCTTTATTGTACGTCATCTACATAGATGACAATACTAGGAAGGCGTATCTTTATTTCATAAAAAATAAATCTAACATTTTCAACTTTTTGAAGTGAAAATGCTCAGTGGAGGAGATAAAATTGACTGTTTGTTACTAGACAATGGTGGGCAATATGATTTCTCTGGATTAGAAATTATTAATATGGAACTTATGAGATTTGTATGGAGAATAAAATTCCAAGAATTTCACACAAAATAGAGTATTTAATAAGAAGAATAAAACTCTTAGGCATTAAATGTAGTCAACTTTTGACTTCCTAAAGAAGAATGAACAAAGAAAAAAAAAAACGATATAATTTGTTTGATATGTCATAGATGTGTTGGCAATAAATTTGGGATAGTGAAGGTTAAAGAGTTAACAAGTGAAGAAAAATTATCTTCACTAAACTTACATTACTCTAATACAGGTTTAACACTACTAAAAAAATAAACTTCCACTCTAGAGCAAGTTGAACTAACGGAGGCATTACCCCCCAAAAAAAGAATGATACGAAAATTAAGAGTAACTTAAGCTCAATGGAACTAAGGCCCAAGAAAAAGGTTGCAAAGAACTTATGAACCTACAAATCATCATTCTATTTCTCTTTATTTCATGTTACTTACAAATAGAAGTCAGCTTGAGTGCTCTAAGGAACTGATGCAACTAAGATATTTTTTCAAGTGGGAGCTTGCAATTAAAAAGGGATGGAGCCTAAAAGAAAAGCAGATGTTATAAATTAATTGTTGATAATTTTTAGGCAAATAAAATCGAAAATCGACACAAATCCAGAAGAACACAGAGATTTAACGAGGTTCGGCAAAGATGCATACGTCATCGAGAGCAGAGCAGTGATTTTCCTTTCAATTTTAGAAAAAGATTACAAGTTCACCTTTTTAGTGTTACAATACAACATATATATATATATACATAATCCTAGGTGTACAATATGTAATGACCAAATTACCTCTGTACCGTACCGCGGGGGCGTGACCCAGCACCCTAACCCACATGACATAACTTCCTAGATTCACTAGCTCGCTCCGCTCCAACATATGTCCCTTATTTGGTATATGAGCCATACCTAACAAATCTCCAACTTGGCGAATATCTAGCCCATTATGTGAAAAGATACATGAGAGTTACACATGCACCAATATGGGTCGGGCTACCATGCTTCTCTAGCAAATGTGAATGTTCAACAAGTTTAAACAATTCAAGAACCTGTTGATGGTAACTGGTTTGATCAACATATCAGCTGCATTCTCATTAGTATGAATCTTTTGCAACAGTATCTCACCATAAGCAATCAATTCTTTGATCTTATGATACCAGACATCAATATGTTAGGTTCTCACATGGTACACCTGGTTCTTAGCCAAATAATTATCACTTTGATTATCACAATGCAACTGAACTCCACCTTGCTCAACACCCAGTTCCTTAACTAGCCTGTAGATAGCCATAAGGCTTCTTAGTAACTTCGATTCATAACCATGTACTCGAACTTGACTGTAGATAATGCCACAATAGACTGATCTGTTGATTTCCAACATATAGGCCCTCTGTCAAGAGTAAATGATCCACTGAAAATTTGATAGTTTTTTACTATTCATTTCATCCATGTTTTTGATGATATTGCACTTTAAAGAAATGTATTTTTCATGATTTCATGTAGGTACACTGATTTTAGGCCTTTGGAGCAAAAGGAAGAGAAAATGAGCAAATTTGGAGCAAAAAGGGGCAAAAGTTCATTTTATTGCTATTTTACAGAGAGTTGCAACCGATTGACGGAATAATGTGCCGAACAACGCCCTATCCAGTCTTGGGATCGCGCCCTATCCCAATTTCAAACTAGATTCAATGTATTTGGCCAGATTTTGGAGGGTTGCTTGAGGAAACTCTAGGGAAATCAGTTATGGCCGAATTTAAACTTCTTTGGAGCCCAGTTTAGAGGGAGAGAAGAGTTTAGAGTGCGGAGAAAGTTTAGAGAGAGTATCTTTTCATTTTGTTTACAAAATTTAAGTTCTGTGTTTTCTATTCTAAAGAGTGTAAGAGGAGAGGGAAAGTGAGAGATTTCTTCCTTACTTATCTAAAGAGAGAATTGTGTGTTGTTGTGAAGAAAGAAGAGGAGTCAAAAAAATTCCTTGAGATTCACTTGGGGAAGAGTTTGAGATAAGTTGTCTTTTCTTTACTCTATTTGTATGACGTTTTTATATATAAAATTCATGTTTTGTCATCTTTTCCTCATGAGTCTTGAGTAGATTTTTATCTCTCCTTTTTATGTGATGTGTTGATGTTGTGATATGGACATGATATGTCGATTTATTATGGAGAATTTGTGATGACCTTTTTCACTTCGAACTTAATTTACTTTTTGATATGGCTAATTGAATTGTTAAAACTTGTGAGGAAACATATTTTCCGAAAGGATTATGAGTTTCACAACAGAAGTGAATGTCACATTCAATGTCCATGAATGAGAGACGTAGTTCATGGGGATTAAGTGCAAATAAATATGGAATATATTTTGATGGGCGTAGAATTGAAGATTTCAGAGTGACGGACTGAAATCCTCAATTTGGTCTTAATGTTTGGAAACTAAAACGAGAGTTAGCCTTCAGGCGAAGGGAAGTGAGAGCTCTTGAGTGAAGCCAGTATCCTCCTAGCCTAACCACAGATTTGGGGACTAAACTTAGGATTAGCCAATATTATTTATACGTTGAAAAATACGTAAATAATAAGAATACTCCTATTTGACACAATACATTTGCATCACTGATCTATGTCACAATAATCATCATATTATAATTGGAGAGGAGGAAGACTCTTTCTTCTGAAGTGAACTTTGTTATAAATTTAGTATTGTGTTAGTTTAACTTGTTAGAAATTTAGAACGTACTTTGGTAGAAATAATAACTACAATTGTTTATTTTTTATTTTAAGAATTGAACTTACTTGCAATTGTGCTGTGATTCGATAAGTGATTTCGAGTCTTTACGTCGTAAAATTAAAGCTCTCACTCGTGGGATCGATATCCAAGATCTCACTGTAGCCTCGTATTACTTGAGCGATACGTATACTTGCGTTTAATTGTGTGACTCATTATCAAACTAAATCAATATTTGTATAAATCTAAGTTTACAAATTTTGACATATTAAAAATGTCGCACCAAGCATTTGGCGCCGTTGTAGGAGAGGTAAGAGAAGGTAGCTGCTAAAATTTAATTTTGTAGTATTTGAAATCTTATATTTGAATTACAAGTCATAATTGTGTGTGCTTGTTTATTATTAGTGTACTCATTGTGTTTGTATGTGTAGTATCAGATCTATAGGTTTAGTGCCTTACGATTCTGAATTAGAGCGTACAATTAGAAAAATTCAAAAACAACAAAAATAATCTGCAATTCCTCACAAAATGGCGAACAACTTAAACAATCAAAATGAAAATATACCAAGACCTTTAAGAGATTATGCTAATCCAACATCAGATGAAATTCATTTAACTATCCAAAACTCTGATGTTGTTGCTAATTCACTGAAACTTAAACCTGCTATTATCCAAATTGGTACGGAATAATCAATTTGGAGGAACACCTAATGAAGATCCTAACTTACATTTCGTTAGTTTTCAGTAAGCGTAGTGCTACTTTTAAATACGATAGAGTGTCGAACGATGCTGTTAGGCTTAGACTTTTTCCTTTTTCATTAAGGGATAAGACTAAGGCGTGGTTAAATTCGTTAGCCCCTGGATCTATTAGAACTTAGCGGTTTTCTTTTCAATTTCAGAAGAAGGTTACATGTTCACATTTTTAGGGTTACAATAAAACAAATATATATAACCTTTAGGTGAACAATATGTAATTACTAAATTATCCCAGTACCCCTCGCACTCCAACCCACATAACGTAACTCACCCGATTCGTTCGCTCGCTCCGCTCCAACATATGTCCTTTATTTGGTATATAGGGATACCTAACATTAATGGATTGTGCAAAGTGGAGGAAGAACTAATAAAAATCAGAAGGTAAAGGCAACACTTGTTATAAAGGGGTTACAACCAAAGTTCGTAGACTTTACACATGTTCCATCCTATAATTAAACTATTACCTCATTTATTATTAAGCATCATAGCTATAATATATCTCTAAATTTAACAAATAGATGCCAATATGTTCCATTGTGACCTAAAGTAAAACATCTAACTAGTACAACACTAAGGCTTAGTTGTCATTCAAAAAGTATAATTAAAAAAATTTTATGGCTTCATTGTCATTCAAGCTCGATGGGTTTATACACAAGCAAAGTTTGTACTTGCAATATTGATTTCAGCTTTCATGCAAATTGAACAAGAATAGCTCATATTAATTGATTGTTTTTTGTGTGGATAATATGTTATTTATAAGGTTGATATTCAAAGATCATTAGTCTATATGCATAAGTGTTAATGGAGTTTGACATGGAAGATTGAGCAAAAGCCATACATTTTCTTGTGATAAGAGTGCATTGAAAAAAGATCATAAATTTAGTAAGTGCTTCACAATCATAGAATCATAGAAAGGCAGTAAATATTTTCAACTAGATAAAAAATAAAGATTGCAAGCATGAATCTTACTAGCCACTTTGATTGTTTAAAGCATATATGCCAAAAAGAAAGTGGAAAAGGTATCAAAAATTCAGAAAAGGATACAAAGAAGCTATGAAATAAATACTTTGCTATATAAAAGGCGCTATCAACCATTCATTGAAAAGAACTAAGCTAAAATTGTTACCTTGAGTGTGGCATCACTATCAGTTATGCATCATAACTTCAGAAGATAGCAACACTACCAACTACAAAATCCCAATATGCAATTGTAACTACAATCAAGAAGTAGATCATTTACTTAAAATGTTTTTTAGAAGAACTCATAGGTCAGAGGAAGATATTATATATATATATTTGATTGCCAATGTGTTAATCATGTGACAATATAATTTTCACTCTTTGATAAAACTCATAACTTAAGTAACATCAAGATCAAGGGGTAAAAGTTCTCAGCAATATGTTCATAAAATTTAGTGATATTTGCTAGTATGTAGAGGCTTTATAAAGCCTCAGTCAATATCTAAGATTGAAGACATGGATGGACATGCCACATTGGGAGTTGTTCAAGCATTGATCATTAAGCTGGTACATTGAAAATTGATTTCTCCAAGTGGGAGATTGTTAACACTATGGAGGTAAAATTTGTATTTATTAAATACTTTCACGACATGATTAAAATATTTTATTTTAACATACTGGATTAAGATTTTAAAGATTTAATAAACACTATTTGTGGGTTATGGGGGATTTTGTTTGATTTAAGAGAAAGTAAAATCTTAAAACTTATTTTGGTTCTAAACCCATTGCTTTTTATCAATATAAAAAGTGTTAAAAAGTAAATTTTACATCCCATAATTATTAATACATAGAGAAAAAATAGGGAGAAAGGGTGGGTAGAGGCACTATCAATCGGTGGAATAGTTGGATGAGTTTTTATTTTTATTTTTATTTTTATTTTTTTTTTTTGTGGCGTTTATGGGAGATCAGTCTTAATCGCTTTCTTAAGAAAATAGTGATGATGCTAGTTGCAGCTCATTAAGTGCAAAAGCTCACAACTATGATATGGAGAAACTCACACAACAAAGACTGTATTCTAATAATAACAACAACAAAATATTTTTTTATTTTTCCATAAACAATCATTTCCTTCTCAAAAAGTGGTTGTGTTCCCTCTCAACTATTGATGTAGAGAAAGTAATATATTGATTGTTTTCTTCAACTTTGCATGATGCCACATAAACTTGTATCTTATATTTGTAATATCTATCATGCATTTGTTCTCAATTCCTTGTTAGGATAGTAACAAAGCATTGAGTTTGTTACTATCCTAACACAAGCCAAGAAGATGATGACATAAACTGATTCATTTCACCAATTCAAATACAACAACAACAAGCATTTATCCCTCTAAATGGGGGTCGGCTACATGAATCCTTTTTCTTCATTGTGTTCTATTGAGTGTCATATTTTCATTTAATTCTAATAAATAAAGATCATTTTAATACAATATGCCCGATATTGTTAGGTCTTCCTCTGTCTTTCTTAACATAAGTCGAATCTAAAACATCTACTCTCGTAACCGGATCATTTCACCAATTTAAATAATGTTATATATTCTTAGTTAATTTTGTATGAAAGCATCACACCCCACCTCCCTTACAAAACTTTTGTTTGGTTATTAGGAGTCATAGGGATTAAAATGGAAGCTCTATTGACATTCATTAAAGAAAAATGATGCAGCCTGAAGAGCCTATAAATTTGTGCAAGATGTAAATCTAATGCACTCCCTTAACTGATTTGTACATTTATGTGGGCGGAAAGGGCCAATTAGCATCTTTGTTATTTGAAAATTATGTTCAGTCTTAGTACTAAGACTAGTTGTGTCCAGGGATACATCTTGTGATAAATTTATGAAAGGTGATTTGAGATTATTTAACTTTGCTATTAATATTTTGAGTTCTATTTTTAAGATTATATGTGGGGGTGCATCATTTTTTGATGCACTATTTTTGAAAGAACTTTTCATACCATACCCACATAGCATTGGCAACTTGTGTGGTGTAGCTCTCCATGTCTTTGATTGTGTGGGGCTTTATTATGCTTGGGATTGACTAACACAACATGAGATTATCAAAGAGTGATTTTCCAGAGTTCTACATCTAGTTAAATTAAGTACATATACTACTAGTATAGGTAGCATATGTAAGAGCTAAGGGATATTTTTCAAGGATAAACATGATGTTAAATTTGAAATTGATGACAGTTTTGTCTGGAAAACCTTAACCTAAGCCGAGTAAAAATTCCAAACTGTTTGTTTAGGAGAGATATTTTAGTAATTTAAGGAAAATTAGAACTTTACAAATGATATTTTTCTTGTTGATCAGCATGCCCTTCTTTTCATAACATTTCCAAGATATTCTTTATGATATTGAGCAAATTATTTAATATTAATAAATTTTTTGACCTAGAGTTTTATATGATGGAATGATGAAGCCAATTTAAATATTTTCAAACATTAGAACTGATAAAAAATATATTATTTAGATGTATATTATTACTATTTTTAATTAAGGTTTATAATTGAGCAATTCGAAAAGTTTCTTGAGATGCTCCTCAGTCCAAGGTGCATGAGAAATGCCATTATGCATTTACCTCAAGAGCGTTGGCTAAGGCATTCGACTTAGTGGGAGTGAGATGAGCCTTACACTATTATGATGAGGCGCACTTTTCCTCTAAATTTATGTTTCATGTAACTTAAATTTTTAACTTAATTTTCAACTAAAAATACTTCTCTAAACTAAAACCTATTAGAATACAAAATGCTTAAAATTTGAGAAGCTCGTCGTACTTAAGTCCCTATACGGATCTCACACTTGATTTGTTTACATTAGTTTTGTTTTGCCATGTTTGATACTCGATCATTTTAGGCTTATGTTTTATATTTCTTCTCCTTTTTTTTGTTTGTCTCATTCATGCTTATTTTTTCTTTGTTTATTATTTTTGTTTTTAATTCATTTGTAAGGGGAGCTAACCATTAAAATGTTAGCCCCAACCATAAATACATTAGAAAACTAACCATAGTTAGTTTCCTATTGAGATGGTGTACTATTTTTCAATAAATTATTAAACATTCTAGTGAAGTAAGGGCTCTTTTCAGATTAGTTTTTTTTTTTTTTTTGTCTTTTGTTCTAGCATTTAGATTATGGACTTAGGAATTCATTGGGATATCATCCATTGATTTGTATGTATGTAAATGCATATAAATTTTGTGTTATGTTTGCAAATATTCCTTTTTCTATTGACCTCACATTTCATTTAGGCTAATTATATTTATTGTTAATTTGTTTGAGTTAAACAAACTGTTGATGAAAATTTCTTTTTTTTAGCTATTTTAAGTTTAACCTTTTTAATACCTTTTACTAAAGTGCATGTACACTTTTAGTTTTTTCTAGTAGCATTTTGTAGAACCTTCATAAAAGCCTTCTAATGAAGGGTGAAAATGGGTTAAGTTTGAACAAAGTCTAAATAAACTTGAAAGACATCACTTCAATTTGAGCCAAATAATAATGTTTGAATTCAAGTCAAGCATCAAATTAATTTGATTAAAGTCTGTTAATTTTATATTTTTTTTAATTACTAATTATTATTAATTATGTATATAAAATTATATTTAATAAATTATAAAATAGCGCCATAAATATCTTAAGCATAAATGCATAAATTTTTAGGCATATTATTTTATGGCTATTGTAATTATAAATAATTTAACACGTACTAAACACATAAATATGTTCCTATATCATTTAAAAAAAATTAATAGATTAAATAAATCATATATCTTAATTGAGTCAAATATAAAGTTAGTTTTAAGCATTTTATTAGATCTACTTCTAAAAAGTAGTATTTGTTTAGCTTTAGATGTATGTATTTTTAATTATTATTTTTTTATTTCCTTTCACCAATATGTTTTACATAATTGAAGACTATTCTAAAATTTCATGGCAATTTTCTTAATTAAGTAGCCTTGTGATCTCATATTAGGTTGGTTTTACTTTACATATCTTAACAATTTATCTCAAAAGATTATTTTCACTATTTTTAACCATTGCCATCTTTTTTTATATTGATTCTCTTTTGAGAAGCTTTTAGTAATTTTTAAGATGGAAATTATATCGTAAAAAATTTTACAATCGCCTCACGAATTTTGTAATAACTTTATATCGTATTAGTAAAAATATTTAATATTTTCTAGGTTAGGGTTTTAAAAATCAAAACAGACCGATTGTCCTGGTTGATTCAATTATGAACTTGTCCTCAAACTTCTTTAGTTCATTTCAAAACTGCTTTCTCTTGCAACCTACCAGAATTATCTAACAAGGCGGGTGTAGAACGGTGGAAATTAAAATTTTCTATATTATTTTTTTCAACTATTAATAATTCAAAAAGGGTAAATGAGAGAACTGCTAGAAATTAAATTAAAGCGGTTATAAATTTACCTTAGGTCAGGTTGTTTTGCTATAAACATCGCCTCTTCTATGTTCATCCTTTAATCAATGAATTAAGCATAAAATGTTATTTTAAGACAACAATGAGCTAATCAATGTCAACAAATATTTATATTCTTACACTGCAATAACATGATGAAAAAAATATATATATATGCTAATTAAGCTTTTAATAAATCAATATAAAATATTTGATTGTTTATAAATATAATCACTCAAGATTATAATTTTGAAGGTGTTTCACTATTTAAAGAATGTATCTATACCATTATATATATGTATATATATAAAATCAGAATACTGTCTAAAAACTGTATCAGTCAAGGTAATATCAATATCTTTTTTGATTTAGGCGCACAAGTATCTTAGCGTTCCCTCGCTACTATCATAACTGAGTGACTTCATTATAGTTAAACATACACAAACAATCAATATATGCAGTTCATTTCATTCACAAATTTATTTCACTCAATATATAATAATTATTATGATAATGCATAAGATATTTCATAGTATGAGACTACAAGCGTTTAAATCGAAATGACTGATAAAATTTAAGAATAGAAGAATCATTTTGTGAATCAAGCATAAATGACAATTCGTACAACTAATTCATAAGATATACAAAAATGATATTATAATTTAAGAGAAGTTCTTACTTCAATCATTGATGATTCTATTATAAATCGTTATCTTCACTTATCTCCAATAAAAATCTATAGTCTAATGCATAAGAAATTATTATTAATTTATTTTATGTTAATCTTATTATTAGTATACAATTTGCTTTTATTTTAGCTTTGATGTATCATTTAATAATAATTATTTTATTATGATTATGCTAATTGTTATCTCCATTTAATAATATAAATTTAATTATTTCTATCAAAAAATTTAAGTTTATATGTTATTTATATCTATTCAATCAGGCTTTAAGATTTATATAAAAATACTCACATTAATATTATGAAACTATTATTATTATTATTATTAGCATTTCACTTTAAATTCATTATATAAAAATTAGTTCATGAAAAAATAAAACTTAAATGAATCAAATCATAACCTTTCTTTGTTGTCGCCTCCCTTTTCTCGATCCAAGTGAAACTTCTATAGCTTGAATCCTCATGGGCTTCTTGATCGATTAATTTCTAGTGACTCTGTCATATTTAATTAAAATAAATAGAATAATTAAAATATTTGTCTTAATATATTTATTTAAAATCATATTTACTATTTTCAAGAATTAAATATCCTAAATTAAAATATTATATATTAAATTAATAAAATAATTTTAATATTTATTACTAACCACTACTCCACTACCGGTGGTTCCCAAACAAATCCCATCATCACGACAATCGAATGGCAGGAGATTATGGAGCAACACCATCTCTACAAGCATCTTATTTCTCATATATACCTTGTATTGTTTACAAATGCATACAGAATAGAAAGCTTTAGGTTTCGGCCTTTGTTCATTTTGATATTTCTTATCTTTGCACATCCATTTTTGTACATTTTGATCTTTATTTAATGCATTTATCTTAATAAACAAGGGCATGCCTTTTAGTCTTACAAAGCACGAATATGCTCCTAATGAGCTTCATTCAATTCAATTAGGCTTGCAAACGGAATTAGTAGTGCTGAGCCAGAGGCAATTATGCTCATTGACCAAAAGTAGGGCTAAAGCCCGACTCAAGCTCAATTCGAATCATTGTGTCATGAATTTGGAATTTCATTGAAAGACATCCCTGCTGAATCATTTAAATTATATCTACCTTCATTCATTTAAATTTGGGTTGTTTTATAAAAATGATTTATTGTTTCAACAATGTGTAATAATATAGTTGAAGAACTAATATATTTTTTTTAATGGAGAGATGTTATTTGTTTTTTTCTGGTATGAGAATTAATAATTAAATTTATTATCATTTTAACAATTCAAATGATTCAAAAAATACAAACAAATTTGAAAGATTTCAAATAATTCAAACAATTCGAGCATTTCAAACATTTCGAATTAATTTCAAACGAATCGAACTGAATACGAACAGTAACATCACGAACAATTTCGAATACGAGCTTGTTTCAAACACACTTAATTTCAATCAAACTTAACTTGAACACAAGCTTTGTTCGTTCATGTTCGGTTCTTTTACACACGCAATTCCCTAAATATACCTCCCTCTCAAGTTTCTAACCTTTCTTCTCAAACAATACTCCCAAAATTTACTTACCTCAACCACATGTCACATATGGAGATCCTAAATCTTTAAGATTTTCACAGCAAATAGATTCTCCTACTTTCTAGATAGTAGCAATCAATGTCCACCGAAATTCACAGGTGAAGAACAAAGCAGCACCGTAAACCACAACTTTCAATTATAGACACTGATTGAGTGAAATCTCATCGCCGCACTATACACTACAACAACTCCAACTGTTCTCCCATATATTCTTCACCTTAACGCTATTGCAGAGATTTTGGCAACATTAAAACATAGATTACAACCTACAAATAGAACCAGAGTGATTCAGTTGAAGAATGAATTTCATCATATATCAATGAAAGACCAAAATATGGCTCAATACTTAACTTAAATTAAAACACTTATAGATCAAATTGCAGTCGTTGAATCAAAATTGGATCAAGAAGATGTTATCCTGTATATCCTAAATGATTTACTTCCATCCTACAATGCATTCACTACAGCCATTCGCACATCACTTCGACTGATTGCCCCTGAGGACCTGTACTCCCTTCTATGCAATGAAGAAGTCAACATCAACAACCAATAGGCAAAACATAAAAATTCCGAACCTCCTATGGCAACTTCAAGCTTCACGTGGACACGCTTCTTCATTCACTAGAGGAAGAGGAAGAAACCAAAGAGGCCAAATTCTCTTGTGGATCTCGCGGTGGCAGATCATCATCACGGTCCAATATCACTTGTCAAATTTGCCATAAAGTGGAAAATCATGCATCCATTTGCTGGCATAGGACCAACCTTGAATACACACCAACTAATTCAACTCAAGCACTTAATGCCACTTCCAAGGAGTGGGTTACAGATTCGGGAGCAACAACCCATTTTACTCAGAACCTCAATCAACTTCAACAGGCTACACTGTACCATGGAGGGGAGAGTGTTATGGTTGACAATGGACAAACTATCCTGATCCAGCATAAGGGCGATGTTATTCTTCCTACCCACACTTGTAAGTTTAAACTCTCTCAAATTCATCACACTCTAGTATCTCACACTCTCTTATCTATTAACAAACTAACCAAGGATAACAATGTAATGGTGTCTTTTGAACCTTCTGATTTTACTATTTATGATCCAAAGACTCAACAAATACTTCTCAAGGGTCCCGTTTCTAATGGACTCTACTCTATTCCGTCCTAAACTTCTCATCCACGGGCTCTTACCTCCACTTTATCAACAACCGAGAAGGCTAATCTATGGCATTCGCGACTCGAACACCCCAAGTCTGACATCGTGATGACAATTTCCAAATGTCATCCACTCATCATACCATATAATCCTATCTCATGTGACATCCACAATCTTATCGAAAGCCAATCAACCCTTGCACCATATGCTTACTCGTTCCAAAATAAGTACCCTCAAACCAATCTAAAAACTGAACCTACTCCATCAAACTTTACCACTTCCTGATCCAATCTCATACAAAATTGCCTCAAAACACCCTCATTGGTGATATGTTATGCAAGAAGAGTTCAAACCCATCAGAGACGAGGGACTTGGGTCCTGGTACCCCCTCCATCGAATCATACCATCCATGGATCACGGTGGACATATACAACTAAGGTAAACTCAGAAGGAAAAATCATGAGATAAAAATGGACAGTACTACAATTTGATCTCTCTAATGCTTTCCTACATGGCACATTACTGGAGACAATCTACATGAGACAACCTCTAGAATTTATTGATCCAAAATTTCCGAAACATGTTTGCTTACTGAAGAAATCATTATATGGCCTAAAGTAGACTCCACGTCAATGTTTTATCACTTTTTGTGCATTCTTTACGACTGGTTTTCAATCTAGCAAAGCCGATCCATCCTTGCTGATATATAATCAAGAAAATGTCAGCATATTTGTTCTCATATACGTCGGTGACTTGTTGATAACCGATAATCACAATGAGCACATCTCTAAACTGACTCGAGAAATGGCTACTTGCTTTGAACTCGAGGATCTCGGCCGTATCAACTGTTTTTTGGGCATTGAAGTCTACCGCTCCAGCTCACATATCTTCCTTCATCTCACTTAGCTCCTCCATACAGCCGGCCTCCAAGATTGCAAGCCAGTGAACACATCTATTCAACCCAACAGACAAATGCAAACAGCAAACAAAGCCTCCATTTCACAATCCTACATTATGCATACAACTTACAGGATCACTACAGTATCTAATGATCACCCTATTGTGCAAAAACGATGACAATAAAGTGAAAAATGGAACGAAAAAAAATTGCACGCAAAAAAAATACCAAAGCGACAGATTTATGTGGTTCGACAAATTTGCCTATGTCCCCGGAGCTGCAGAGGATTTTATTTCTTCGACTCGATGTTTCAAAAAAAATCTTTATTTTCTTCTCTCCCTTCCTCTCTCTTTCTCTCTTAGAGGACTTGGCTTGGTCTTGGCTAAGCTTCATCTTTAAGCCAAAAGAGACTATTTATAGAAACCAAGAGAGCGGTAGGTGGGATGTGGAGAGAGTTAGGTGAGCGGTAGGTGAGATGTGGAGAGAGTTAGGTGAGCGGTAGGTGGGAAGGTAAATGAGCGGTAGTTGGATTCTTAATTAGAAAGCTAATTAACAACAGTTAATTAAATTGTGGTGGATTGGATCTCCACATTATCCAACCCCCCGCCCGGACATAGCATATGTTGTCAACCGCCTTTACCAACACATGCACTTGCCGTCTACATTTGACTACCAAAATTTCACTCTTATTTCACTATTTGAAAGGGATTATTGAATTGGCTTGAATGTTACAGCTGGAAACCTTATACTCACCTGCTATGCTGATGTCGACTGGGCTGGAGACTCATCTGATCGAAAAACTAGAATTGGTAGGAGGCTTCTCTCCATCTCTGATGCTTTCGGAGATACCCTTATACTCATCCTGTATTTCATATTAGCCATCTCCTTTATAAGTAAACTCTTATGAGATACCCCATGCCGGCTATCTAATGCTGAACTCATGCTAGTAGTGGTCTTCTTTGGTCCTTGTAGTTGGCATCAAATTGGCCATGGCCTCTTACTCATCTGTTGCGCAGCTCTCCTGGATTAGTCACCACTCTTCATCGGTTGCTCTCTTAGAACTTGATGTTAGAGCGATTACTAATATATGTGGTATTCTCGTCATTGGTTTAACCCAACAGCTTCTCTCCATCTCTGGTGCTTTCGGAGATTTTTGCTTTTGCTTTTGCCTAAGAATGATTTTTTACAGTAATTGTCTAAGGCCAAGCTTAACTATCTTCCATGTGCCCCTCTTCTTTGCAATTTGAGTTCCATTTTACTTACTGCAATATGAAGCATTTTAGCTATTTTCTTTTCAATGTGAACCTGCTCTTATCATTCGTTTGGTAGCTACCAATAAACTCGTTGAACCATTGAAATATTCTTTGGTTTTTGCATGGCTGCTCCAATCTCAAAACCAGTAGCAGTTGCTCAGATGATCCCAGTATGAATGTGCATTTTACTATGTGATTATGTGAGGCGTGATCCCAATATGAACAAGTTTCCTTTTGAGGATGTTTAAATGGTTGAATAAACCAAAAAATTGCTATATTGTGCTAATTTTGATGGCATGTCCAAAATCAAAGTTTAATCTTATCTGAGAAAGCGATTTTATTTTCTCTTGGCTTAATTTTGGGCAACCTTTTGTGGTTGAATGCTTTGCAACATCCCTATTGCATCACTTTGTGGCTCGAGTGATTTGGGTTGGCTTTGAGTAAAATGGCTACTGAATGAAGCGTATTTAAAATATTGCAATTCTAATGAATTATTGACATATTCTAGGCCCCAACATTTCTTATAGGAAAGTAGCTTCAATCATGTCGGTATCATTAGCTATGAATGTTCAAGGCAAGTTAATAGTAATAAATTTTTATTGGCAAGGACACTTGTTCCTCTCCCCCTTAGAACAATCTTTCATTATTATAAATGATTCTCAATGCCGAAGCTCCCATGAATTCAAATTTTCTAAACTCTCTTAGTTGTTCCTTCATCAGATATTTTTTTTCTAATAATAGATATTACAATTTGAATCATTCCTCACGTGATGTGCTAGTAAGTTTGGACGACGGTTTAGACCATAATATTTATCCTGATGATGCTCTCCTTCCGAATGAGGATTTCTTTTTACCCACTCCTTAAAAATGGCATAAAAGAGGAAAAAGACTTCATGAGTTGTTCAAACTATATGAGATCTTCTACAAAGAAATTTAGCAAATATTATCCATTTGAATGGGAGATTATGACTACATTTTACTAGTGGCCTCTTGGCTCTTTATAACTTTATTTTGAGTAATGATATTTCATCTTTGGTTAAAAAAATAAAGTAAATTTTCAATTAGCAGTAGACTAAGGTTGCTAATTCTCTTTTAGATCAAGTATATTAGTAGGAAACTTTAATATGTTGAATGATATTATCATTCAAACTTCAAAAAGGTTTGTGAAGTTTTATTTGCATTTAGCTTATAAATCACTTTTTGAACTTGTCTTTTAGAAAGTTAGACTATAGTCTTTATAAGGAGTCAAACTTGGTTACAATATTTGATTAGATTTAACCTGGAATAATAAAGAATGTTACAATGGTCAGTTGATGAAAATTGCTTCTAAATAAAAACTTAGGCCTGATTGGTCGTTCATGCCCTTTTTATAAAAGAGGATGAGATTTTATTGTCAAAAAAAAAAAAAAATTATGAAACAGCTTAAAACCTAATTTTTCTTGAATAAAAGCAGATAGATGGAAATATTTTCATAAGAAACCATTAAGCACTTAAAGCTTCCTACTTTTCATTGAGTTCATAAACTGATCTGCGTTGTTCATTTTTTTCATTTTTCTTGTGGGACACTTCAGCATGCTGAAGACCATTGAGCGTTACAGGATGAATAACAAAGAGATGATCAATAATAACAAATCAACCGAACAGAACATTCAGGTAAATAGATTCTTTTATTCCATAGTACATGAGCTTACATATTTATTTTTTTATTTCATGAGCTTTATTTATTTTTTATTTTATTTCATGAGCTTTGATGTATGTTCAACTTTCCCTTAAAGCACGAATGATTTTGTAAAAATAGTTATCAGTTCTATTTTACATACATAAATAGGCAGAGAACTCCTCCTGAACTATTTGATATAATATCTGAAATGCAGCAGTGGAAGCAGGATTCAGAGCTCATGTCAAAGAAGATTGATGTCCTCGAAGATTCTAAACGGTGAGGCTTTTGCTTTTTAAAGAAATAATTTTCCTTCCATCATTTTATGCAGAAAATAAGAAGAGTTTGTCTGAAACTAGAAGTTGAGCTAATGCTGCAGGAAGCTTATGGGTGAAAACCTTGAATCCTGCTCTGTGGAGGAGCTGCATGAGTTAGAGACTGAACTCGAGCAAAGCATAAGCAAAGTTAGATGGCGGAAGGTGGATCTGATGCCAAAATATCCCAGTTCAATATTGTATTCTACAACTATTGTGGCCATTTTAACTCTTAAATATATGTGTATATTTTTTCAGAACCATTTGCTGGAAGAGCAGGTAGTGCAACTTAAAGCAAAGGTATCTTCTGAATTCCTTTTCAGTTGCTACATTATTACTCATTTAAAGAAGTCATTTATATTTATTTTAAATAAAACAAGGTTTATAAAAAAAATGAAGATTTTCATAGTTTAGTACTCAATAACCAGCTGTATACGTACTCTAGAGTAACATACTAAGGATATTTTACAAAAGAATGACATCTAAACTTTCATAACACTCAAATGTTTAATATATCAGGACACCAAAGTTTTATCAAGGAAAATATCACCCTTCAAGTATTAGATATGCAAATATATATGAATTGTGTGGTACTAATGTCAGCTTTTCAAAACGCCAAGTACACGAAGCCATTTACATCTTCTTACAATAACAAGCATATAGAAATAGGATTAGTGGATCTAAAAATCTAATGAGATGGTGTAGGAGATGCAGCTGCTTGATATTGGTTCTGAGCCACAGACTTTGTACTTCCAGGCAAAAAATTGGCCATTTGAATGAAGAGTCATCATCTTTAAATAAACAATTAGTAATAGAAGATCAGAACATATTTTTTATAATGGAAATTTTTATTCATATTCTGATCTCTAAATTCAGGAGAAGGTGCTATTAGAAGAGAATGCTTTACTACAAAACCAAGGACCTCACACAACCTTATCGCTGGTGAGTTGCATGCAGTTAACCTTTAAATTTGAGCGAGAATACTCTCATCAAAATAGTGATGATTGTGATATAAGAGTTGGTTATTTCTTCATTGCAATCATTTTAAAGTAAATCAAATGATTATGAAACTATATTTACCATATACTTTTCTGTCTGACATAAATTACCTGAGCTTTCAACTTCAAAATGATGAGATCAAACTGTCAGAACTTGCTGATAAGTAGCGATTTGTTTTGCTTTTAAGTGGAAGGAGCCATTGCAGTGCATGAATACTTCGAAGGAGATGGTTCCCCAATGTGACAAGCACTTGGATGTAGAGACTGAACTGTATGTAGGATGGCCTGGAGGAGGAGGAAGAACCCAACAGTTGTTGAAAGGATGACCTTTGACTTTTTTTACTGTATTAAATTTTCGAACAAACACTATAATTATTATGTACAATTATATAATAATTTAAAAGTGCATTTCTGTATTCTAACAGATATAGTCATTACAGAAGCGGCGAATGCTTTTTGGCCCAAGTGAAATGGAAAGTTATCTGCTTATGTACGTCGTACTGCTAAATGTTCCATCTTTATTAGTTGTAATTCTCTGCTAAGCAAAATGGTTAGAATTGTCAGAGTTTTGAGAGAAATAGGTTGAATTTTAAATAGGTTCTATGCCTTTTTCCTTTGCTTTCATTCCATTAAATAATAATCTTACAATCTATTTTAGGTACAAAATAAAGTGTATAATCTATTTTAGGTAATTTAGTAATATATATTCTTAATTTAAATATTCAGATAAAAGAGAAATAAATTAGAATAAAGATATTGGAAATAATTTAAATAAGGAAGCTCTTAATTATAAAAAATTTCTAAATTAACTGTCTTATTTCAGTCATTCCTCATTGAAGAGAATTTACGAAAGGAAGAGCATTTACATACATATCACACAATTCTCATGTATTTACATATCTATCAGTTGAAAGATTCATACAATTTACATGCATATTGCTCAAATCTCTAACATTCTATCAAACATATCACCACCGCAATCTTTTTCTATTTTATTTTTAAATGCATTTTTAATGTGTTGTAAGTGTAAATAAGAAACTTTGGGAGTTAGATATACAAATTAATAAGAATTCTTATATATAAATAATAGATGTCTTCTTGCTTCATTTTTAAGTTAAGTGGGGGATAAAGTGTTCCCCTAGGATGTTAAGGTAGATGGGCAAAATAAGATTTTAGAATGGATAACATTGATATTTTAGGAGGAGCAAAAATCATATTGTCCTTCAATATAAATAAAAAATTGAATTTAAGCCCTGGGCCCCATCCTGGGTTCACCCCTGCTTAGTGATAGAGAGTTGTCTCTCGACCAAGTGGTTTTAGGTTCAATATCTTGCTTATGCAGGGTTAGTACTTGGAAAAATTATTCCGTCCGGTCTCCGGACGTGTCCGGAGGCGAATGGCGGGGCGCCGGGTGTGAAGCTTGCCCCGCCTCCATACACACTGATACTCAAGGTGTATGGAGGAGTGTGTATGGAGGCGGGGCTCGCTTCACACGCGGCGCACTGCCATTCGTCTCCGGACACGAGCTGAGTTTGGAGATCGGACGAAATAGTTTTTCCGGTACTTGCTGTGTATGTAAAGAAAAAGAAAAAATAAAATAAATAAATAACTCCCTAGTGTTGCTTGCCCAACCACACCCACTTATGTAGTTTAATTTTGTAGAGTAATTGGCCCACTATAAAAGTGGGAAATTTTTATATTAGGATATTTTAATAAAAAAAAATGATTGGGATGAATTTCAGAGCTCTTAGGCTTGCTTTAATAAAAAGGTAATATGAATTATATATGTATTGCTCTCATTTTAAATAATGTCCAAGGACTTTATCTTGACCATAATTTTAGTTAGAATGTTGTAGCAAAAATTTTTCCTATATATTAAAATACAAGCAAACAATTCACCTTTGAGGGTAAGAAAAAAAAAAAAAATCAACTTTAAAAATGGAAGTTGATGCGAGAGCAAGTAAAAAACCAGAAAAATTGTTAGGGGTTGATACATCGGTGGTGGGTTTAGGGTTTAAGGTTTAGGGGGATATAACTAAGGCACCATCACTTGTTCCGATTACTGCTAGGATTGAAAGTAGTATTAACATACATGCCCTTTGTCAAGGTGTTAAACTTTAGTAGATTTACATCACTCTTTCTTATGTTGGTTGAAGTTAGTCTCCTGATTTATAGTAGACTGAGTTAGGGTCTGAAAAGGACAATCTTTAATTTTGTGATCGGGGCTGTAGCAGTTGAAGCACTGTCCAATGGTTGGGTTGTAGGGTCTGAGTTCTCTTCTCGTAGTGGGGGCAATTAGAATCATTTTTCAACTTCTCTCTCTGGTGATTTTTCTTCTGCGATTCTTTCTGCACTTGAGCATCTACATTCTTTTATTTTGTGGTAGTCTTTTATTCACGAGCATTAAGCTCTAACTCCGCATGTATAGCTCTATCCACTAAACCTCTAAGTAGCACAATTGACATCAAGCAAACTCTTTCGAATATCTTCTCGTAGGCCAAAGAGAAAGTGATAAATCCTCTTATCTTTATGTTGACCAATTAAAGGGATAAATTTGACGGTTCTAGCAAATTGTGTCTCGTACTCTCGAACACCATAGCGAAGCATTGCTCAAGGAATAGTCTCTGAAAATCTGTTTAAAAAATTATTGCATCTAGTTCAAAAGTGTTGCGAATGTGACCTCCCACAAATCATCAACTCCTTCACATAACTGGAATGTTGCGCTGTCACCTCGCGGTCTTCATGTCACTTAATTCAACGAAGTCTTTTCTCGATATTATGAAACCATGCATTTGACTCGATCGAGTCCACTATGCCATTGAAGTTAGGATGATGCATCTTCAAAAATTGATCTATCACTCGATACATCACACTTTCATTGGCCATCGATACTAATTGATTAGGTTGAGCCTCCACGTTGGTCACTAGTGGTATAAGTTGTACTGCTTAAGGTGACGGTTGCACCACTTGTTGAGTAGCCTGAACTGTTTGTATAATTTGTGTTGCAAAATTGGCTCGTAAGGTCTGGGTGACATTTTGTGTCACCACCTTCACGAGAGTCATCATGTTAAGATTTTGTGCTCCAATAGTTTAGGAGGGTTGTGCAGGCTCAGTATGATGACAATTATGAGAGCGAAGATCCCGTGGATCAGACACTGCTTCTATAGTAGCTATAAGGATTCCTCTTGCACGAGCAGATACAACACGTTTTTTTTTTGTATTCATTCCAAATAATTGAAATTCACAAAATCAAAACTGGCTAAACTAATTGAAAAGAATAACTTATTCCTTACTGAGTCCTAACAAGCTTGAGAGCTCTGAAATATAATGGATATAGAATGCAAATATAACACACTCCTAGTCCGAAAGACGGCACACCCCGACAACATATGGTGTGATGAAATATAGAAACCTATTTTGTATTCTCATGAATGAAAGATTATAGACAAGTAATAACTAAAATAAACAAATAAGTATACTTTTATTTTATTAAATAAAGGTATAACAAATGATACAACTGAATAAACTAGAAATATGAAATAATAACGAAGAAATAACTACCCAATCCAAAAAAAAAAAAAAAAAAATGCAATAACCAATGTGAAACTCAAATACTACAAGTAAATCTATAATTAGAAAGTTGGCTTCGATAGAGATGATCATCTGTGCTGCTAAATGTACATTACTATATAAAAATTCAATGAATGAGTTTTACAAATCAAACTCAACAAATAACGAATATTTATTAAAACATAAATGACAAAGGAAATGAGACATGCAATTTGAAGAAAAAAAAGAGGGACACTTTATTTTATGCATAATAAAATTTAGAATAAGAGTATCAAATGTTTATGCTCTTGAATGAGTGGCCTAAATCACACATTCGTAAATATTTATTTATATTTAATAAAATCAAGTATTTATATTTTAATACAACTAAATAAAATATTAGTGCAGTATAAAGACATTATCCATTAAATTTATTTAGTTGTATCTATAGAATTTGTTCGGCTCGTTTTGGCTCGAAATATTATTCATCAATTATAGATATGTATATTATGATGAGTAGTATTTTTTAAAAATTTAATCGAGTAATTAAAAGTATTAATTAAGAAAATAGATTAAAAATTATTAAATTAGATTCAAATGAAGTTTTAATATAAACAATAATTTTTAAATCTTGTCCCAATCCTTAACATCTTATGGGTACGTGATTAGAGTTGTCAAAACACTTCTTCGTTCTTCAACAGCTCGTGTTCGGCTCGCTAACCAAACGAGCCGAACACGAACACACTTTTTGAGCTGGAAATATAAACGAGCCAAACACAAACTGAACCTGGCTCGCTCGCCTCCTGCTCATTTACACCCCTACTTCCATCTTTCCTAAATAGCCGAAAGAGATGGTGCTAAGAGCTCGAAGGAGAAAAAGACAAACACGATTCTTAAACCAAATTTGTCTATTTTATTCCATGTGGGGAGAATTTTCTCTTGCTCCCAAAATTTTTTAATCAATCAAGCTCTAATTTATAAAATTTCTCATATTAAAGTTCATTCAATCCCTAACTTGTTCTTCTTTTATAAACTCAAGCTTCAATTTAATTCATCTAATCTTCATCGAGATTCACAACTAGTTGTCCTCATATTTTAACTAAAGTTATAATAAATGCACCATTTTTTATTTCGAAGAATATAAATTATAAAATGCAATGCGGATCACTAACATTTATTTCAATAAAATAAAATAAAATCTTAACATCACAAATCTAAATCAACCACAATGGCTAAAGAATTTCAAAAAAAAAGAAAAAAAAATCAAAACTTTGATTTTATTCCCCCCTCACTCACATCGGCAAACCATCCTCAGTCTCCATCGCCGGCGCCGTCCTCACCGCCGCCGCCGTATACGCCCTCAAATCCCCCACCATCGACACCCTCAACCCCTCTTCCTCATACGCTCTCCTCTCCATCTCGGCCATCTTGCTCTCCTTCCTCTTTCCCTTCAGCACCGCCACCACCACCAATCCAATTAACACCGCTCCGACCGCCGCCGCCGCGGAGGCCGCCACCACCACCTTCCACCTCCTTAATCCCTTCTCCCTTCCTCCTCCCTCCACCACCAGCCCAAAATGCCCCTGCTCTTTAATAAAACACAATTTCCCTCTGCTCGAGATCTCCACCCTCCCACCCAACCCAAACACCGCACATAAAAGATCCTCCTTTCTCTCCGCCACTCCGTCAATCCTCGAGAAGTTAACTTCAATGGGTTCCTTGGTGACCTTCACATCCAGCTCGGTCGAGTTCGTTCCAACGGCGTCGTAGATGAGAAGGCCGAGAACAGGGGAGATGAAATGGTAGCCGGGGAGGGAGTAGAAGGAAGCGGAGAGATTGCCGAGGTTTTCGAGAACGATGAGAAGACGCTTGGAATGTGGATGGGCGACGAGGCCCGGGGAGAGGTGGAACTCGTTAAAGTCGGCGCCTTGACGGCGGAGGCGGCCGGCGCGGAAGCGCATTGCGTGGGCGGTGGCGGCGGAGAGGGTGGGTGGGAGGGAGACTTTGTATGGGACGGCAGTTTTGTGGTGTTTGGGGTATGAACTGAGAGCGGCGGAGTGGATTATGTTGTCGATGAGACGGCGGCTGTCTGGTGTGGGCGGAGCTGTGGCGAGAGAGAGGAGGAGGAGGAGAAGGAGGAGTGAGAAGGGAGAGCTTTCCATGGCGCTGGGAACTTGTAGGATCGCATCGATCCCCTTTTTTTCTTCTCGATGGAGTCGGATAATTTGGGGGGCAATATCTCCATTGGGGCTTTAAAGATAAATTTTTTAGGCTTGATCGCATTTCATTTAGTAATTGTGTTTGTCTAATCAGAGGAGTTCAAGCTGCCATTTAAAAGTGCGAAAATTTATTATTTTTGTGAAGAATTTTGGGAGATGCTTTTTCTCCATTGTTTTCCCAAATGAAAATTTCTCTACATTTTTGTAGAGATCGATGTTCACTTCAAATCATTCTTAAAATAAGACTAATGTTCCGTTTGGAGCAGCTGCAACTGTTTGAATAAATTACTATTTAAAACTTATGGTGTCTATTATAAACTTATTTTATTCTTAAAAAGTCAGATCTACAGCTACTATATTTTAACAACTTATGTTAAAAAAATAATTTTCTACCACAAAAATTAAAAAAAAAAAAACAAAAAACAATTCCCCAAATAAAATTGTGATGACGGTCTGAAATACGAAGCAGATAAAGATGTCTCGGACAACATAAAAACGAGACACAACAATTATTTCCAAGGAGGGAGACAGTTTTGCAAAATAATAAAAAAAAAAATGTAGCAATGTAAACTAAGCTATGAAATAGGCATGGCTGCTGCCTACTTTCATATCAACTTCTCTGAAAGCTGATTATGAAAACCTCCCAAGAAAATATATTATACCATATATAATACATATAACATTAGGAAAAATATTTCTGAATATGTTGATAACTGAACATTAAGTACTCTCTGATAAGCATAGCAGCACTTTTGCTCGCAGGAAGAAGTGCAGGAGAAAGTGAAAAGGTTGCCGGAGCAGTTGAGGGGACGAATGATGAGAAGTAGAAAGGCGATTCACATGTGTTGAGGTTCTGTAAAGATGAAGAATTAGTGAGGGAAGTAATGAGTGGGGACGCAACGTGAGTGCCCAAATGAGTTTGTTTCATTTAGCTTTTTCTGAAACCTTTTTGGGGTTAATGGCGTGGGATGGAGGAGGATGGCGTGCTTGCTTGCATTAGGCTCCAACGGTTGCCATTGCCATCATAAGTTGCATGCTTTTTCTATCTTGTCAATCCTGTTGACTTTCTCTTATTTTTTTGAAATATGAGATAATAAATTTTCACTTTTTTTTTATTATTTGAATAACTTTGGACCATTTCAGGTTATTTAATACACATACATACAAACCAACTAAGGAAGTCAAGAATGAATATATTTGTTCGCCCGAGGAATAGTTTTAAACCTAAAAGTTGAACATTATTGTATGCTAAATGTGTCCTGAATTTTGTGTCTCATCCCTGAAGATTGAAGTTTTAGAAGGAAAATGTGAGCACAAAAATTGAGGTTTTAGAAGGAAACTGCGAGCACACGGGTTGAAAGCTTTGATATTAGATCAAGGTTATAATATCCTTTAGATTGCAATCCACGTGCTATTGCTTTATTTGCTTTGTTTTTATTATTTTCTTTGAAGGGGTCTTGGTAAAACTATATGTACTCTCATTCTATTTTGCGTAAAATGATACTCTCTACTCGTAATCTCTTATTTGATAAAGTGAAATCTCCTTGTCTACTCATGTTTTTTTCCCTTCTTGGGTTTTTCATATAAAATCTATGTGTTCTTTCATTTGCTTGTTTCATTATTCGCTGCATCGATTCAATATCATGTTATAACAACTGGTATTAGATACGTGTTTTGTTTTTGATGATGATAACATAAATCTACGACAACCCTCTGTTAGATCACAACGCTAGATTTTCTCTTTTGCCAGATTAAGATGTAAGTTATCTTAGTGCTATGGATCTTGACGATGCACTACTTAGGTTCGAAAAGATGTCCTCATCATGGAAACTGAAGGAGAAGCAATGTATGGATCGAAAGATTCTTTCTTAAATTTATATTCATCTATCAAATCAACTTCTATAGAATGTTTTGAAGAAGAGCAGTCGTTGTTGTGTTGTAGCTCAAGTTAGAGCAATTGTGCTTGATGAAATGTCTGACCAGTAAGTTGCACTTAAAACAACGTTTACACTCTCATAAAATAATAAAAGATACATTTATTATACATCACTTAACTATCTTTAAGAAAATCATATCTGATGTGGAAGCCATTAAAGTATGATGAATAATATCTGACATTGATCTTGTTGTACTCACTGTTTTCATCATAAACAACATTTAGAAATGTTATCTTGTATGAGCGAGAGACACTTACTCTAGATGAAGTATATGCTGTTTATTTTCTAAGGAGATAGATGAACTAGTTCCTTAAGGATAAGACCTTATTTTTTGAGGTAGAACTCAAAGAGGAGTTTTGATGCTGATACAAAGAGTAAATCAAAATTCAAAAATAAGAATTAGATCTGCAACTACTATAAGAACAAGGGGTTCATCAAATCTGAATGTTATAAGTTATAGAATAAAAATAATAAAATAACCTCAAATTAGAAAGGCAAACAATCAGATCATTCTGATAAAGCCATAGTCGTTGAAGAAGCCATTAATGATGGTGAATTTGTAGTTTTCTCTGACAGAGAACCTTGTGATGTTTGGGTTCTTGATTCAACATGTCACTGCAGAGAATGTGATAATTAGCATCAGATTTTGTGTCAAACATTTTCTGATGCAAATTTTAACCTCAAATTATCCCCTTATTAGCATTAGATTTGTTTGACGCTAATTGGAATAAATCCTACATTGTGCATGTTTCATATGTTTCCCAATAAGGATTGATTTTCAACATATGAAACAGTGTCATCGAGTAAAATGTTAATTAGTAATAATGCTCATTGTATGATAATAAGGGCCAGAATTGTTAGAATCAAGATGTCTATGGAGTCTTCATAATACTTGGAGATGTGAGAAATTTCTTGAATTTGAAAAAAAAAAAAAATTTATTTAAGTACTCTTGATGTTGAAGGGTACAAGTACTTTTGATAAAGTTGGAGTATTGAAGGTAAACAAAGGCTCTATTATTATGATGAAGGGATAAACGAAGGCTGCTGAACTATATGTCTTGCAAGGCTCTACTATGATAGGTGATGCAACAGTTATTACTTCTTCCATGTTAAAAGATGAATCAACTAGAATTTAACATATGCTCATTGAGCATACGAGTTAAAATAAGATGACTGAACTGAGCAGGAGGGGACTTGTAAATGGTCGGAATATTACTAAATTGAAGTTTTGTGAGGTCTATGTGTTAGATAAATAGAAGAGCGTTAAATTCAATACTAGAATTCACAATATAAAGAAAATAATAGACTGCATGCATTATGATCTCAAGGAACCATGTAGAGTACCATATGAAGGTTGTGTCAAATATTTGCGAAAATTTAGTGATGATTTCTCTAGAAAAGTTTGGTTGTTATTCTTGAAGCAGAAGAATGATATTTTTACTACATTTAATGAATGGAAGATCATGATCGAGAAGCATAATAGAAAATTGATCAAATGTTTTCGCACTAGTAATAGGTTGGATTTGTGTTTAGGAGAATCTAACGCCTTCTAAAAATCAGAATGAATTAAGAGATTTCATAGTTTGACACATACCTCAACAACATAGTGTGGCAGAGTGAATGAACATGACTATAATGGAGATGGGTTGTTGCACACTCTCCAATTCTAAGCTATCTAAGTCATTTTGGGCTAAAGCTGCTTCTACCAATTATTTCTTGGTTGACAAGAAAATTTTACATGTGATTTGGTTAGGTAAGCCTGCAGAACACTCTAATTTACTAATTTTTTGCTTGTCCTGTATACTCATATTATTAATGGTAAATTAAATCTTAGATTTATAAAGTGTGTTTTTTTTTGTTATAAAGTTAGAGTTAAATTATAAGTTATGGTGTTGAGAAACCAAGAAAGTGATTATTAAATAATGATGATGTATTTGATGAGTCTATAATATTACATACAACATCTACTACAGAATCTAGATGATAATCAGAAGGAAATATTTAACACACATATGGATCATCAGATTGATAGAGGTAAATCCTCGAGCATACTGAGTGAGATAATTATGATGGTGTTGCTTTCTCACCGTCACAACAACAACCATCATACTATTGTATTACCTGGAATTGAACAACAAGAGAAAATAAGCACCCCAGAGGCATGATGAGGCTGATTTGGTTGCTTATAGATCAACATATCCAATGTGCTGAAGAACCTTCTAGTTATAAAGAAACAATAAATCCAGTTGATTCTAATATGTGCATGATCACTATGCAAGAGGATATTGAATCCCAATATAAAATAAAACTTGGGGTTTGATGAAATTACCATACGATAAGGAAGTTTTTCGTTGCAAATGGGTGTTAATAAGCAAGGTACACCATGATTTGAAGATGTCCGACACAAGACTAGACTTGTTGCAAAGTGGTTGAGTCCAATTTCAAGTGTAGAATTTACAGATGTATGCACTTCGGTAGTCAAACATAGTTCAATTCGAGCTTTACTAGGTATTGTAGCTAAGCTTGATTTTGATCTTCAGTAGTTTGATGCAAAGATTGCATTTTTGCATGAAGAACTTGAAGAAGAAATCTATATGCTACCAAAAATAGATTAACAATTAATAATGTATTTGTGAATAACTTTAGACTATTTCAATTTATTTCTTTGCCCAAAAAGAGTTTAAACCAACAAGTTGAACAATTAATAATGTATATGTGGACACATTTGATATAAAAAGGAAAGTATAATGCAAATAAAACTCTTAGAATACTATTGAATCTATAATAATCTATTCAACAACAATATAAGATTTTGAACAAGATAATTTATTACTATCAAGATCAAGTTGAAAAATTAATAATGTATATACATGCATGGATTGCGAGCCTAGCTTGATAGGCGAGTGACACTGTGTTAGTAGCAATGCCTTAACAAGTTGCCGAGTTGATCTCGACGAGCAATGTGAGTTAAAATATCGGGATTGACACAAGTATGATTGTGCTAACGATCTAAGGGGTTTAACTTTTGTCACACTGAATGTTACGAGTCAACCTTTAATGACCCTTATTATAAAACTAGAAAAAAAATATATTTTTCTACTTATTACATCCACCATAATGTTAAAACTATTCATGTAACAAGTTAGACCATATGTAAGGCCAAACCTTTTCAAAATCCATCATGGGTGATACCCTTTAGATCCCTTGGATCTCTAGGACAGACCAATGTGGTACACCGTCAAAGTTATACATTCCCGAATACTTACTCTTAGATGCTGGTTAGGACAACTTATTAGGATACTAGGTAGTTTTTTTACAGTGTCCTTGCTATAGCTCTCTGTTGGTTTGGTTGCCCTAGATAGACGTCATATTTTGTGCTTTTGGTGTGCTTGCATACTTACTACTTTGATATACATGGTAGTATATTAGATTGGTTTTCTTGCTGAGATTCACGCTTAAAATACACACTGTACGTGTAACGGGGATGAATAACTTAATGATTATGACTAACTCATTTTTGCAGGCGCTACATAGCTCCTCCTACCAGACATGACTCATATACGTTGCATGTTTGTTGGCTTTCCTGCTAATGTTTTTTTTCATGCAGTTTGAGTATTTATTTACTTTTCTTTATGTACATTTAGAGTCCGTAGGAGATCAACTATTAGAAATAAGATACGAGCATGGGTTCCAAGGTGTCAGGGGGTGAAAACACGCGATTGGGACTAGGAGTTGCTTGCTCGTGTGTCGTACCTTAGTTTTAAATCTCATGATATATATAATTAGGACTAGGCGTGTACTTATGTAGTGCCCGATCTCTTTTTTCTTTTTTGGGATATGTCACTGCCCCAATGACATCAGCCTCTTATTATTTTATATTTGGCTTATTTCCTGCTCTTCTTGCATGCTTGTATGCTTAGATTGACTTCCCTTTTTTATTGTGTTTTTGTCTGGGAATCCAGTGGATCACTTAGGCTCTCTAGGACCTGAAAATTTATAAATTTTTTTCAACAAAATCCTAGTAAAATTTCAAAATAAATTAAAATTTAAATTAAAAGATTCATAATTTTTAAAACATGCTTTTACTTTCCTATATGACCTTCAAGTCGATTTTAAAATGAGTTCCATTCATGGTCATATCCCAAGTCATATTAATAGGGTCTCCACAGTAGGACTTGAATAGATAGCTGCTTCATATTGCATGTTCCGAGGACAAGTTCTTATGCTTCTCCAACCCTGCTGACCTGGCATAGATTTCTACTTAGGTGGATGTCTAGTGCACTTAGGGTGTTAGTAGCCTCCGCCACCCAGACAGGGTATAAGCCCTTTGTTATGAGTGTTTCCAGCTTTGTAGTTGAACCTCCATTTCTCTTCCTTTTCAGTGGAATACATGTCACTTCGAAGGTTATAAGTCCCATCCCTTGGAGCTCCACCTAATAGTCATAGGATAGAGTTTCTTTCCTTTGAACATAGGGCTACAGAGGTTGCCACAAATGATGCAATTCACGAATTACTAACCGGGGATCCCTGAACGTGTTGGGTCAACTACCTTCACGACCAGATGGACTTAGGTTCCTAGAAGCTTGGGATGACGAGTCCATGATACCTTAAACCATCTACCTCTACCTTTTATGGATTACTCCTCCTTCCTTTGACTAGTCTTGTGGAGCCCTATCGCTCCTTTTGCTTTCATTGGTATCATCTCGACGACCTGATTACCAATGAGCTACCATTCATTTGGGATACAACGATCTGTCTTCTACCTTTACGGCATGGTGTGCTTTGACATATAGGGATACCTTCATCAAGAAGCTTGGTTATTTTGTAGGCTACATATGCTGATGAGTCCGCTACCCATGTAGGATCGTGAGAGACTCACTCTCTACCATGTGACTAAGCGAGAGCTTTGAAAGCATCAGAGCATTCTCATGTGAAATAAATATTCTTTGATAGCCATGCGCCAGTTGTCACTACTGATGTTAGCAAAACTGCGTTGGATCAAGAGTATTCTTGGGAAACCCCAAGATGTAATTAACCAAGTGAGATACTTCCCCTTGGGAGTACTCTGAACCCTAGAACACGCAAACACACATGAATCTTTAGTTATGGGTAGTCTACATATGTATTCTCTCGCAGATATTGGTTTAAGATGTTTCACCTTATCTTGTTTGGCAGACATACTTGACATATCCTGACGAGGTTTATCACACGTAGCTTCTCTACGTTCTTTCTCTTGTTTGTTTACCTTTATAGCATGTCCTGCTTTTTTAGATTCTCTCTTCTCCTAATCATTCGGATGATCCAGAAGAGAGAATTATTCAAAAATGGAAAGTATATGATGAAAGATAAATTGGAAACTTATTAAAAGAATGAAAAGAGAAGGGAATGAAAACAAACATTGAATATGTTTTACTTATAATGCATATGTCAAAAATGATTAATTATAAAAAAAAGAGAAAAAAGAAAATCCAATTTAAGATGTAGTATAAAGCCTTCTTCCGTTCCATCAAACTCAAAATAAAGATCTGTAGTAAAGATTTAGCAGCATATGAAGACATATAATGCATATTACCATATAAAAAATTAGGTTCATATAGGAGATAGATAGCAGAAACAGGGCAATCAGAGCCATCCAAACGGAAAAAATTTGGGTGCGGACGACGTACGCAGGAGATGCGTACGTCGCTGGTTACAAGGGGGTTACGCGCGGGGTATAAGAGGGTTATAAACGACTTGTACCTCCCGTGTAACTCCCGCGTAACCATGTAACATCCGTAACCCCCGTGTAACCCACGTGGGACTTACAGGGTTACGCGGAAGTTACAGGGGGTACAAGTGGTTTATAACCCTCTTATACCCCGCGCGTAACCCCCTTGTAACCCGGGACGTACGCATCTCTTGCGTACGTCGTCCGCACCCAAATTTTTCCCCATCCGAACAGAGTAGAAAATCCAAGAGAGGCATCAGCAGCACTTGAAAAGGATATGCAGGGGCTTGAAACCTTAAACATCTCGATCTTATGAAATTAATTTTAAAATTTTTGTTCAAGTCAGGATGAAACTATTATTAGGTTTAAATAATTTAATTATAGCTTAATTAATTAACATTAATTAATTTATTTTCGTAACTAAAGTTTTGTAACAACTTTTGGGAAAACTACTCAAATTGACCTAAAAAAGCCTAGAAAAATTTCCTAAAGTCTCTATAGACCTAGGAAACTTCCAATAAAAATTTAGGTTCATAATTAGATCTAACTAAAATTTAATTAGAGTTTTATGGTACTGTATATTTATCAAATTAATCCCAAACTATACCATATAATTTGGTGTTTTTATATTTCAAATAAAGAACCCGCCGAGAAGCATTTTCTTTATATATATATATATATATATATATATATATATATATATATATATATATATATATATATATATATATATAATATTTTTCTTTTTTATGATTTTTTGAAGTTTAAGCTATTTAGTAAAGTATTTAACCCAAAAAAATTTCTTTGTATTCCGGCTCGCCATGTCAGCTGCTAATTGTCCCACGTAAATATATTGCGTCCGGTCGGTGTCCGCCGCACTTAAAAAATGTATGTGGTGAGACCCACTTTTAAATTTTTTTTTTTTAAATTCTCTTTTTGGACGGCGCAATAATTTTTCTTGTCTCACAGAGATCAAGTCTTTGTAAGTAAATCAATCAGAGCCGTCCATTTCAGATATGATCGTTTCTTCTTCCTCCAAACCAGAGAGCGGAACTCCCTGGTGATAAACCGAAATCTAGCCACTGGCTGTCAGACCTTGATTGGAAAAGACCGGGAGGGTTGGAGGAGAGGAGGATGAAGTTCTAACCCATGAATGGTGGTCCTTAACCTATGGAAATGGTCCTCTAAGCACCTTGGACGAAAATGCAAGGAGAAATGAAAAAAAAAAATGGTATAGTTCTCACATGGAGATGAATTATCAAACTAGCGGTACCGAAAGCTTCGGATGAATCTTGCAAGCAACTCTGTTTTAGACAGCAAAAGTCGAGAAGTCGTCGTCTCTGCAGACCAAGGTCATCAGAATTCTCACTGAAGTTGGTTTTTTGAGCTCGCCGGAGGATGGGAATAGGTGGGAATGCAGGTGGAAGTTTCCTTAGGACTCTAGAGAGGCCAAAAAAGTTGAGATCAATCTTCTTTCTTTAAATTTTCAGCTTCCTCCCATCTATGGCTTTTGGTGGCTATGGGGGAGGCCAAAAGGCTCTTCTGCCCTCCGGGGAAGGGAAAAATATTACATCCGGACGACGCACGTAGAGGTACGTGCGGAGCCCAATCAATGGGAGACACGTGGAATCTCGCAATAACACGGGAATAACACGAATGAATATTCCTCGTGTTATTCCGCGGATAGCGGTGTTCTGGGCGGAATAAATCGGGGAATAACGCGGAATAACACGGGGAATATTCTTCGTGTTATTCTCGTGTTATTACGCGTTATTGTGGTGGTATTGTAACACCACCACAATAACACATCAATACTGCGCGGAATAACACGAGAGTAACGCGGAATAACATGGGGGAATATTCTCTGTGTTCAATACTACCGCAATAACACATGAATAATGCGGAATAACACGGAGGAATATTCCCTCGTGTTATTCCCGTGTTATTGCGCGTTATTGCGGGATTCCACCGGGATTCCACGTGTCTCCCGTGGATTGGGCTCCGCACGTACCTCTACGTGCGTAGTCCGGATGTAATATTTTTCCTATGGAGTCTTGAGGTCAGTAAATGAAGAAATTATTGTGCACGGAGTACGCACGCAAAACCTGCATGCGTACTCTGAATACCCCCAATACATCCATAATAACCTATGAATAAAATTGAAATGAGAGTATTGCGGGTTATTTCTGTGTTATTGAAGTTTACTTCACAAAACCTCGAATAACCCCAACAACCTATCAATAACCCCTCAATAATCCCAAAATAGAAGTTATTCTGGGGTGATTACGCACACAACTCTGCGTGCCATACGTAATAATGGCTCCAGTAAATGAGGAGAGGGGGAGCCGAAAGGTAGATGCCCTATTATTATTTTTATATTATGTCTTGTTCCTACATCTCTTGAGAGAAGTGGTTGGAGGATTGAATAGAAGGGGATGTACAAAACTTCTCCCTTTCTAAAAAGAAGCCCCTCTCCTCATATTGAGCCATGGCCAAAGTTGTTTTAGCCTCCTAGGAAGAGGTTGCTTTGTTTGACCATGGTGGAGAGATTTGTTTGAGTTCTGTTTAATTTAGATTTTGTGTATTCCTTAGTCTTCTTAAGATAATTTATTTTAAGTTTGATTAGGTTTGGATCTGTGTTTAGCTTCTAAATTTATATTTTAATCAATCTAGTTTGAGCATTTTCATACATACTACCCAATCCACATGTATAGAAAAGGTGGCATATATGTAAAATGTTTATTTTAATTTCATCTTTTATTTCATTGATTTTAATTAAAGGTTTAGTTTTAAGTTTTATGTTAGTTGATATTTAATTTTTAATTTTGATCAAGTATAATACTTATTTTAGTCTAATTTAGATTTATTTAACATTGAAGTTATGTTTGAATTCAACTTCGGTTAATAATTTAGTATTACTTTTATTTTATTTTATGTTTTATTTTAATTTTATTGTTTACGACGCTTCGAAGAAAGTTTTTTATATGAGAGAGAACTTCATGCATGAATATTTGAAGCACACAAATTCACGTAAAAATGATGTCTGAACACTATTAAACTCATATTATGACCTTTCAAGCATAATAATGAATCTGATGTAGCTTACAAAACTATATATATATGTATATACATGTATATATACATACATATATATACATACATACATATATATATATATATATATTATAGATATATGTATATATATCTATACATATATATATATATATTTATCTATAGATATATATATATATATAATTTTAATCTTAATCTTAATTTAAGCCAAGCCCAAATCTATTCAAGTAACTCAACCCCAACCCCAAGCCAAAGCCAAAGAGAAACCGCCTAAAAACACTAAGGAAGAATCTAGATTTATTTAGAGGGGTAAATAATGTAGACAAAAAATAAGATCAATAATTAATTCTTTCTAAATTATTAATTAGCACAATGCCCCTTCCTTGAGAATGTATAAAACTTATTATATATAAACTTTGTTTAATGATTTAAGTTATCCACAAAGTTTTGACCATTGAATATATAAGAAAATAAGGGTGACATAATTCATTACACATCAAGTGTGCCATTGATGTGCATGTAATTAATTTTTAAGCCTACCTTTTATTGTGGTGGAAGTATGATGAATAGCAAGAAATTGATAGCGTGGGGCTAAAACTTAAAATTTGTATGTTGAGTACATAATCAATGTTATATTTACATATATATACAACATAACTTTTATGTATTTACATATCTCCCGCCTAAAGTTTTAAATATACCATCATAGTATCGTCATGCAAAACTACGCATGAAAATATATATTAAAATTCTATAAGGAAAAGTAATAGCCATATTTTTGATGTTATGTTAATGATTTGAGTATTATATATGTAAATATGAATGTTTTGGTATTAATGTAATAGCGGGCAATTGGACAACCTGATCGGTCATCCCTACTTCTTCAAGAAAATTATGTGTTGAAGCATAATACTATTGTTGATAGAATCTAATTTAAAAATACTAATAAATATTTTAAAATTATTTTACAAACTAAAATAACTAAGTAATCAAAGACAACATAACACTGCATCACTTCTCACTCCATCTGATAAGAACATTTTATACCGTCTATTTATTTATAAGTACTCAAGAATCACTATAAATATCTATTGAGCACTATGATGGACATATAGAAGGGTTCTGCATATGTAGAAATAGTCTTATCTTCTTTATGCCTTTTTTGCATTCTTACTTCTATCATCCCTTCGAGATACATCAAATCAAACTAGTTAGAAAACTATTTTTTCTCCATCCAAAATGAACTCTACACTGTTCTCATCTACAAATAATTCTATCCTCCATGTTATCAGCACACCAATTTCTCCCAAACTTTAGTTTATTGTGAGCAACCTCAAAAATACTTTTATTAAACTCACATATGGAAACTATTTGACTTGAAGTGCTCAAACAATCAAACTTTTCAAATCAAATGGGTTTGATGACTACCAGCCACCTAAACATTTGATCACGAATGAAGGTTCAATCACACCCATATTCCTGATAACCAGCTTTGGCTCTTAATCACTTAGAACCAAATTGTTGCTTTCTATGAACCAATTTCTCCATCTCTACTCCCCTATGTTCTTTCACTTGATACTTGCTTAAAAAGTTGTGCTACCTTAGTCTCAAAATGCAGTCCATAAAATTCATCCAAATAAATAATAAACTCCATAATATACATATGACCAATAGCACCATGACTCGATATATGTTTGATATCTAGAGTAGAACAAATGACATAATCCAAATAAGAACCATCTGTCACTAGAAGACACCATCATCTATAATATTAACAGACTGCCAACCAACTACCTAAATCTTAAAACTACAATTCAAACCAATCTTCAACCAATCAGCATGGATGAAATCTATTCATTATCATGCAACAAAGAACTCAACTTAATAGTCAAAGCCATGAAAGAACTTCCAACTCTCGTAGCAACCTCCATCACATAAATATCGTTACAACAATAAGAGAATGACACTAAAACAAATTTTCCTTTTCAAATAGAGAACGATCAACTAATAAATAATTAATACACATAGGAGAAACAACTCCACAACAATTCCGACCTGTCAAATTTGCGAAAAAAGAGGTCACACTACAGCTAACTGCTAGCATATAAAGGACTTGAGCTACACAAGATCTCTATTCAAATCTCAAGATCTTATTGCTAAGAATACACCCAACATACTACTTCTACAACGTAGATTTTGGACTCAAGAGCATCGTCACACATAACCTTCGATGGCCATCAAATTTAAAACCCAACTGCTTACCAAAGGACACATCAAATTTCCTTTATCAATGGATAAACATTGCACATCTGTCAGATGGATCATGGCTTCCTATCTACCCTAATCAGTAAGCTCACTCTAAATCAACTTCTCTATGTTCCCAATATTTTACACAACCTTATCTCTATCAACAAACTCACTACAGGTAACTTATTGTGTTATTCTATTTGATGTTAATGACTTTAATATATTGGACAAGAGGACTCAACAACTTCTTATTAAAGGTCCTTATCTTAAAGGCATATATTCCATCATATCCTCCACCACATTAGAGGATTCTCTCAACATCTTGCTCTAGTCTCCATCAAGTTTAAATGCTCTATGACATTAAAGATTTGTTCATCCTCATGTTGTTATTATCTATTGTTTTTCATGACCACGTCTCATATAACATAAATTTTACCCTACTTGTCATCTATTCAAAAGCACCCATCTACCATTTATCAATTCACAATCAAATAATAGTTCACCTTTACAATTAGTTCACACTGATGTAGTAGTTCTCTCCCACACTCCTTCTACTAATGGCTAAATATTTTATGTGTCCTTTCTTGATGAATATACAAACTTCAGTTAGATATATTGTATGGTGCATAAATCTAAAATATTCTTCAAATTCCTTGAGCTTAAAAGCATGTTTGAAACAACTTAATTTCAACATCAAAATAATTGATCTCATGGAGTGGGTGTGTGCACATCAATAATAAAGTTTCAACCATATTAATGAAATTTAACTTTATGCATTAGTGTATTTGTTCATACACCCCCAAGAAATATGGATTAGCAAATAAATAAAAATAAAATAAAATAAAAACATCTTGTTGAAATCACAAATAAACTATTTCTCAAATCTTCTCTGCCACAACAGTTATTGATTGAGCTACTCATGTCTAATTACCTCAATAATTGCCTAATATTTCCCAAAATGCACTCTCCATATCAGCTCTTGCACAACATCCAACATCATCATCTCAAGATTTTTGAAGTGTAGAAAAGAATGTTTAAATTTCTTTATGTTTTACACAATTTTAGGGATGGAATTGCACTTTAAAGAAAGGTATTTTCATGTTTTTTTTGCTCGTGTTATGGGTGCTGGATGTGGAGCAATGTGGAAGAGAATTGAAGCAAAGTAGTTTACAGGATACCGGCGCCTAGGCGCCACTCCCCTGGACGCCTAGGCGCTAGCTTAGTCTGACAACATGAGAGGTTGGCCCTAGGCTCTAACTACTGGGTGCCTAAGCATCGCGACACTGGCGCCTAGACTCCATATCCATGGGTGCCTAGGCATCTAAGCCTTGATCTGCAGACAGAGAGACTGGCGCCTAGGCACCAACAACTGCCTGGGGCAGTTTTGAGTAGTTCGATTACCTATCATGGGGAGTTGTGCAGACAATTGAAGGGGAATTTTATATTGTTGGGGATGAGTCTATACAAGAGAGGATTAGAACTTATGAAAGAAGGATGGGAAGTTAGGGTTAAGTTAATTATTTTGGGGAGATTTGAGTGGAAAAGTAAGGAGAAGGCTGTGTGTGCTGTAGAGTTTTGTTCCTTCTTATTTTTCTTGAGTTAAGGGTAGGGAAAGGCTTCAGAAGCAGCAATTAGGGAAACATTTGGTGGAGCATTTTCAATTTTTTGTAAAGGATTGGAAGATAAGCGATTATGTATTTACTTGTTGTATTTCTTTAAAACATCAAATAGTGAATTCTCTTGTTTTCAATGAAGTTTTGTAGTTTGTTATCTATGCTTTTTGAGTAGAACTTTTTTTGCCTTACCTTGTGATGAAGAGGATTAGGAGTGTAAAATATTTTCAAAATTATTTTTAATTAATTATTGTGATGAGTAACCTTTGGATCTTCATTTACTATTCATCATGACCAAGTGAAATGTTAAAATGTGTTGTGAACCATAATGACTCGGGAGAGCTATGGTAGAATCAACTAAGTTAGTCACATCGAACTACGGGGTTTGGTCCAAGTACTTCATAGGGAGATAAAAATTTTAGGGAGATATTCTTTGATGGGTTAAAAAATGGGATTTTATGAATTAAAGTCATTTTAACCGATATTCTTTATGCACCTAGGAGAGGGTAAAGAAGAGAGTTGCTCCTATTTGTCACTAGCTACATTTACAATTTGCATTTACATTTCTTATACTCCACTTACATCATTACAAGGGAGGGTGTCTTTAGAACTTGATTTTCATCAATTCAACCCAAGTAATTAGAACTAGTTGTGTAAGATTTGAACTTATAATTGCTTTCGATACTGTAAGATCAAACACAATTTAATTTCTAGGTTAGAAACTTAATTACTAGTCCAAAACCTTTCCTAAGCTTAACTTTTCTCATTCCATGTGAGATCAACATTCCAAACTCAAAATTCTAATATTAATGATACGACACATGCACTCGCGTAAGCCACTAAATGTGTAGAAGCACCTGGAAGCAGTATCAAATACTTCCATGACCATAACCTTATCAACCAAATAAGTCATCACTCATGTCAATCAATTTTGTTTTCCTCATATACACCATTTCTCAAAAAGGATGTCACTGCTTTAACTTTGAAACTAGTAAAATATACATCTATCAACATGTGATATTTAATGAAGACGTCTACCCCTACACTCAATACTTAATCTCACCCACTAAACACAACAACTCTCCTCCTCCACTCACCTTAATTCCTATTTTCACTTACACCTATTTAAATATGGTTAAAACACCATAATGTATTCCTAAGTTTCATCTCACTCCTCCAACCTTCTCACTATCTGCCACTATCGGCCTCAATTAACTTTCACAACAAATTTACCCTAAACCTCTCATTTCCCCTAATCCTTCATCATTGTGCACTCTTAATCCACTCCTCCTAACGTTCCAACAACTTATGCAACCATGACTTAAAGATGACATTACTTAAACAAAGTGGATTTTTGATACAGCGCACCTTCACCCCATCAAAGCCTAATAGCTTCACCTAAGCTTTGAAGCATCCCTAATGAAGATATAATATGTTAGTTCTTGAATTTTAATTCCTTCAAAATCAAAGTAACTGGAAGATCGTTCAAACCTCCACACATAAGAGCATCATCGATTACTAATGGACTTAAAAAATTAAACATTATAACAATGGGATCATTACCAGATGACAGTACCTTTCAGCTCGTTTGAACCTCCCCACATAAAAGCATCGTCGATTACAAATGGACTTAAAAACTAAACATTATAAAAATGGGATCATTACTAGATAAATATGCAAATTGTTGTTCAAGGCTATAATCAAAAGCATGATTTAGATTATATGAAAAATTTTAGTTATATGGCAAAGTTTCCAACAATTCACATACATCTCTCTAGTGATATCACATGAAAATAGCTCATTCACCAACTTGGCATCTCTAATGCATTCTTACATGAAATTCTATTTGAGATTTTTTTATATGAAATAATCTTTAGGCCTTGTTGACTTAATTCTCTGATCATGTTTATCTTCTAGAAAAGACACTTTAATATTTATGTAAGCTCCCTGTTTACAATTTTCCACATTTACAAGTCATGTTTAGCAACTTTACTTTACCTTTAGTATAATTGACCCCTCATTATTCATCTACCAATAAAATAAGGTTTTTACTCATATTCTTATTTGTGTCGATTATATATTATTCACATGCAGTGTCACTCAAACACCAGAAAGAATACTTCACAGACTGCATTTAAATTTCTCTCTTAAGGTTCTTGGATCACCATCTCATATATTGAGTCTAGAAGTTACCTCCACAGCACAACTCTTCATCAAATATAATAGAATGAACAATTTTTTATCAAAGTTGAAATGCAGTAACACAAACCAACTCCCACTTCATTTTTTATTTAGGATATAGTAACCTTCAATCTTGATAAACGTTTCTCTCAACCTCGACTCTATAGGTGACTCACAATGTTTATTTAATAGCTCAGTATTATAATGTCAAATTTTGATTTTTTTCCACCAATCGCCTCTATCAATTCATGTAAACCCCCTCTAACCACCATTAACAAATTATACATTGCATTATACGGGCATAAAAGTTCTCTAACATTATGAATTCCATTTTATCTAACCTCATTCACTCCTTAGGGCTTTATAAATTTGGATTAGGTTGGCAATTTTATACACTATAAGTCCATAATGGGGTATAGCAACTTCCTTGACAATAATCTTGTATTTTGGAGATCCAAGAAATAAATTATTGTTGCTTGCTCCTCTATTGAAGTGAAACACATGACACTTATTTGTTACTAAGATTATCTGGTTATATTGGTTATTCGATGATTTTGGCATATACATCAATTCCTTGACTCCTTTATACAATGATAGCATTTTAGTTTTTTCCCCCACCAACAACCTCATGTTTCATCTCACTAAGCATACTGAAGTAGATCATTACTTTATTAACATTTATGCCAAGGACAAGCTAATCCTAATTCACAATAACCACTCACATGATCTACTGGTTGATATCCTCTCCAAGTCACTATCTTTTGCTAAATTATTAACTCTTAGACCCAATATAACAATCCAATTAGAATCATCATTTCACGAGAAAAAAATATAGCATAACAGATCATAATAACATGTAAGAATTGTCAAGCTTATCATACCATCCAATAATATCAACCCATCCCATCCATCCAACTATAAATAATTAGAATTCACTGTAACAGAAAGATATCAAACCTTGGCTTTATATACAAGCCATTATAATATATATGAAGATAGTTTTGCATATACAAACTAGTGGGCTATTTTTTATGTCATCACACACCATAAAATTTTTGAAAGACTTCTATCTAAACAACCGAGCGTGTAATTCTAAAGAATAGTATACCTTCTGAGGGAAGTAAAAATACCTTAAATATGTGTCTATTCCTTTGGACGATGAAGGACTTCATAAGTCTATGGAACCAAGCTTTTACTTCTTACCTTATGGGTTTAAGATTGGATTTATTTTATTCTATGGTTGGATTCCCTATAAATTTAAGCTCTTGAAGTTAATTACATCTTTAAAGTAGTGAGTCCTAAAGAAAACTCTCGATTAATATAAAGACATATGATATCCAGATTAGAATGTTAGATTTCCAAATTTTATGTGTCAGAGAGAACAGATCCAAGTTTTGAGTTTTTGGAAGAGTTCGACACAAAAAGAACTTAAAAATCGATGAAGTGTGTCATGAAAAGGCCTAGACAAAAAGGATTTAACTGTTTAGGGAGAAAGGTTTATCAAAAGAATTGAATTTAGACGGTGGTTGAAAAGGTAATGACTGGTAGCAAGTTTTGATTAATCAGATGAGGTCAAAAGATGAATTTAGGACAATTGATTTGTTGGTTTGAAGTTGTTAGCATTTTTAAACTAAAATACAGAGTCATTTAGAAAGGATTTCTAGATGGAAATGAGGCCTTAGACTCTATAAGGAATTCTGATATTTGGAATAACCTTGAATTTAGGAATAACATCCTCGGTCAGGATGCCCATGGCTTTCCGTCATCCCGGGTACATTGGTATCCATCCTATAACCAACCTTATAACCATGAATTCTCCTTAAGCATCATAATCATGGAATGTGGTGGGTTTCTTAGTTTCAAGGTTGTTTGAAATGCCTTTGTCAATAACCATGGGTTACTTCATATTAAAGAATTCCCTTTATTCTCAAGGAGTAAGATTGTTTGTTTTATATGTTCTATTCCTTAGAACTAACTCAGTTACCTATTATAATAATCTAGGTTTCTATACCTGAACTAACCTAGGGTATGTGTATGATTCTGGGTTCTAATGTCTAAGTTTGCTAAACTAGGTTTTGTGTCGGATCTACCTAGGTTTGATTTTCGTTATTTATATTGATGTGTTTTAGATGTTTGGAGTTTAATATATAGTTTGTGGTTCATTTCAATTCTTAGATTTGTTGGTAATGTACAAAACTAAAGTTTTATTAAGTTTAGAGTATGTATTTGTACTTAGATTTAGGGTGTCTTATTACAGATTTGTGAAGAGAATCACCTCGTGAGAGGTTCTCCTCATCTTTTTCCTTTTATCAATGTTTTTGTGAGAGCAAAAAATTTAAGTGATTTTATGTTCATTGGTTAACTATTAATTGATTTAAAAACACTTGTTAGGAAATGAAAATATTTGAAGTAGACTGGATTAAGAATATTAAGAGTTACTTAAGCTTAGAAAGAGGGGAGTAAAGAAAGGGCTAGATTATCAGAATTTAATAAAAAATCGACCCTAAAATGATGTTTGCATGTCTTTCATTTCACTTATGTAATCTTCCTAAAGAAGAAAGAAGTCCCACATAATACCTACAAGCATCATTTGAGTCACAGTTAGTTATAAGATTCCTTAAGGGCAAGTAAAAGGCAAGTAAAAGTTAAGTTTGGAGGAATTGATACAATTGAAATATATATATATATATATATATATATATATATATATATATATATATATATATATATATATTTCAATTGTATCAATTCCTCCAAACTTAACATTTACTATATATATATATCAGATTACGAGAGTCGATCACACTTCATTGAGCCAAAATACTAAATGGAAAGAAAGCTAACCTGGCATAATTAGGCCACTATAAAACATAATTATTTCTAGTGTGCAGTGTGATAAGCTAGGCTTTGACACGGCTTTGCTGACCTGCTGTGTAGTTATGTCGAGCACATATGTAACCACATCGCAACCCGGCTAGAATTATATTGTCAAGATTTTTAATATAAATTTGGAAAGAGCCGCATAAGGAGAGCTTGGGCATGACTTAAAAGTTCTTGAACATTGTGGAGGTTGCTTCTCTTTAACTTTCAGTAGATTGTTTGTTAACCCTTTCTCCTCTAATAGTTTTCCTGAGAAAAAATTCTTAGATTTATTGAAGAGATATTGAGTGCAATTGTATGAGGGAGATCTATGACAAGATTGTATTAAATTGAAAGGATCACAATGCAAGAACCGATTGACTTGGGTTTGAGTTTTCTATACTTTGTGCATTGTTTATTTTCTATACCTGCAATAATTATTTTTCCGCTTTATTTTCTAATATTTAGTACTTAATCCCATTTACATACTCATTTGATGTAAGACATGTGATTTTCTTAATATTTTACCTCATTCATCTTTACTTTATACGTGTTTTCTGTGCTTGAATATCTTATTTTGATGTGTTAAATTTTCAGTTTTAATTTACTTCTAATTTGACCTGATACAAGGTTAAAATTCATTGTGATCTAATATTTCTAGTCTTCTCCTCGAACAAAAAGCAGGTTAACACACAATAACCTCGTGGAATAGACATATTGCTAGTAGAAAATTGCAATCTATATAGAAAACTAGAGGATTCCTAGAAAACTTTGCATGGTTAAGCCTCATTAACTACTGTAATATAGTTTCTAACTCCACTTGTAACCTTGACAAAGGTTAAGGAGGATTTGTCACTGGTTATTAAATAATAGCGCGAGTTTCATAGGAAATTTTGAGAAGCCGCTAAAGCTATGTCACAGGAGTATGATCATTTCATCTCTAAAAAACTTCACTAAACTTTGCTTGATTTTTGTCTTTTAGGATTTAAGAGCTTTTAACTTTTGTAACTGATACTTCAAACTAGATTTAGAGGTTTAGTAAACTAAAACTTCACTTGTTAGAATATTTTGATTTTTTTTTTTGGATCGACACACAAACTCATAATCAAAATATTATTTGATCAACATATATACTTATGTGATTATTCCAACTTGTGTCGTAGCAATTTTGGGAATTAATATTGTCAGAGATCCAAATAAATTCGGGTGCATGCATAATTATGAGTATGATACATGAGATTATTAGAGCCACAAAACCATCGTAGGTAAAAGAAAACTCAATCATAGTCACCAAAACATTTTAGATAAAAGAGAAGCCAACCATAAAAATTTGAGAAGTACAATATATTTACACTTTTATTTGAAAGTACTTAGATGTATGTTTTTTTTAATAAATTGTAATGCATATTTATTTATTTTTAAGAGTTTTTATTGCTAAAATATTCACATTTAAAAAATATAATCAAACTTTTTTTTACTAAGCATATAATCTATTAATTCATTAACCCATTTTATATTTAATAAGAGAGCGTACAATATGATATTTTATGAAATAATGAGTTTTGATATGTTATAAAAAATTTATTGGGTTAAGCATAGTTCTTGATGCCATTTTTAGAACTTGAAAGACTTAAATATTCAAATAAAAAAAAAATGCTAAAAGAAATTTCAAAATCATTCTCATTTCAATTTTTAACAAATTCATTTTCAAGCATCTTATTGAAACAACCCTAATGATATCACATCTTGGTCTCAATCAAGTCTAGCTAAATCAACTCAAAAGTATACGTTCAAATATCATGAGATGATTTGAGGGACTAAAGAACCTCTAAATTTATTGTGCTTAAAGTCGAAATGAGCATATCAACTTGATAAATCAAATAAGGTCAACATCACTTAATTATGACAATTAAAGCTTTATGATATCTAAAAAACTTAAGTGATGAAAGGGAATGTTCTAACCTTCTGATGTGGAGTTATAATTTCCTCACAACATGAATAGGATCCCCCTTCACAAAACTTTAAGAAATAAATATGTCCACACATTCAAGAAGAATTTCAAAGAGATTTGAGACCTAGTAAGCTTCAGATCTCAATCATGCAACACTTGACATCTAACGTGGTTCTCTGTCAATGCTTGAAAATATTGATCGCCGTCACATCTATCTATCAATCATCAGTGGCACCCACCACCAACAATATCAACCATACCTCAAGATTCATCATGGAATGAGACATCCACTGAAGCCAGCATATGCCACCGTATCATATAATAATATCTTATTTAATGATTGAGGAAAATGAACCATTGAAACTTTTATCCAAAATAGTAAAATAATTTTGATAAGTCAAACTCATGATTTTTCCTTCTACTATATTTTGTACATAACAATGTCACATTGTGTCAGTTGTAGTAGACTCATTTATATCCTTACAAAACTTTTATATAATGCTACATCTTTAAAAAATACTATGAATATTTAAGTACATATTTGTTTGTCATAATCTATGTGAACCAATCCAATCATCATGTGCTTTGCCAACACATACCAATTGATGGCCATGTGGCATATTAATACCCATGATAATAATCTTTATCAAGTCTCTATTTTGTTTTTAGTCCTTAAAATAATTTTTATCAAGTCTCCTTTATATTTATTATATTTCTTTTTATGGGAAGGCTTGAACAAGTGTTCTCTTGTGAAAAACAAAATATCACACATGTAGGTCCACCCATTAGATTAGCATAACAAATAATGTTAAACGCATAATATTTAGCAAAACTGTATCAAATCACAACGCAACAAATGTAAGATATGGCCTGTTGAATAGCAAAAATTAAATAGTTTAATGTATGGCGGGATCTGAAGATACACGTAGCTCTTGAGATTGGAACTCCTAATATTTTTTTTCTAGAAAAGAGCGATGTCTTTCTTCCCAAAAGAAGACTCTTTAGAAGAATTGAAGATTGGGTTATTCAAATTGTTATTCACATTACTCCAAGTTCTTTCTTCTAACAACTCATCAAACCCATAAAAATTGATTATCAATTTCTTAGATTATATAAAAATCCGCTCAAAAGCTTTAATACAAACTAATAAAAGATACAAGATAATTAATAAAATAAATTCTATATATATTTATATCTATATAACTCCCAAATCAGTAGTATTTTTTGATAATATTGATGATATTACAATACAAATATCACCAATATCACAAAAATACTATCAAATCAAGCCCACTAATTAACTGCAACGAAAAACTGCAAACTTCACAGCATCCACAAACCGCATCAGTCCTCCGCCGGCAGTCCTCCGGCCGCCGGACGGCAACAGATCCGCCCTGCACAACGGGCAGCTGAACCTCCCAATATCAATCCACTGATCAATACACCCCACATGGAATTCATGGCAGCAGTTTCCCAGCACCCGAACTTGATCCCTCGCCTCCAACAACTGAAGACACACCACGCACGTCGCCCAGCTGCCGCCGCCGCCGCCACCGCAGAGCGCATTTCTCCTCGCAACGCTTATGTACTCAACCGCCCGCAACCGGCTCTTCACCACTGCAGCCTCCTCTGCAACCGACCGCGGCGGCTCGCCGGGAAAGAGAAGCGCTTGGTCGTCCCACGGGCTGAGCTCCGATTCGAACGATGGGTTCAGTCCGATGCTGTAAAGCAGAGCTAACAGGCTGTAGTGGATGATGTCGATGAGCTTGAGCAAGGTGATGAGTGATTTGGGCAGCCTGTTGGCGGACATGGGGAAGCACAGGAATCCCATATTTGGGTAAAGAAGGAGTATAGAATGCAATGTTTTCTGATTCGCTTCATTGCTTCCCCTCTCTGTATATATATGGTTGGGAAGGGGAGAAGGAGATGGAGATATTTATATTTATTTTTATTTTTAAATTTTATTTCGTTTATTTTGCAGTATATTGTCAGTTTGTCGATAAGTATTATTTTAATTTTTTTTTTCTATTTAAAGGTGGATTAGCTGGCTATTTCTTTGTCTTGTGCTCTGGAAATGGAATAGCTGTCTACTGCTTTGTCTTGTGCAGTGATCACGACAGAGGGTTTGTGTTCGGCTCGTTAAAAAATAATGATATTATTTTTGTTTAACTCGTTTATTTTGCAGCTCAAACACGTGTTGTTCGCGAACAAAAAATCGTTTCGATAATCTTAATCATGCAGCTGTAGGATGGTAAGAATTACAAAAACATTAAAATGTTATTATTTTTATTACACGTCATTTAAATATACTTTAATATATTTTTATTCTGTTTTGTTAATTGATTATAAATCTTTATAGTATTGTAGTCAAATTAATTATTTTTAAAATGTGACTCATCAATTATATATATAACTGAGGAGTAAGTAGTATTTCAAAGTCAGAACGAGTTGAATACGAATGGACAAATCTTTGTTCGTGTTTGACTCGGTTATATATCGAGCGTAAAAAAATATTCATTAATTTAGCGAATGAATCGAGCACGAATTTCTTAATGACCTGAACACGACTGTTTCGGAATAAAGAACCATTTTGACACATCTCAATAAAAATTAATCCCGGTTTTTTGTGCTAAGCGACGTATATTTTTAATAGGAAATATTAGTCATGCGGGATACGAAATGGAAACTGTGACTCAGCGTGAATTAAAATTTACGTTTATTTTATTATTGTTATTACATATATACCACACAATTTCTATGTATTTACATAAATAACACCTTTGGAGCTATTCTTCAATTAAAAAAAAAAAAAAAACATGCGCTGCTGATTAAAAATTAATCCTTTACTTTGCAACGCTGTAATATTTCCAAGAAATTAATAGTAAACTAATCCGGGAAAATTTTAGAGATAGAATCTTTTAAAAAGAATAATTATAAAATATATTAAACCGCCACGTGGCAGTTTTGCAGTCTTTTTTTTTTTTTTTTTAATTTTACACTAACTATGGCTCTCATTTTATCCTCAACGAGAGGGTTTTGAAAATGTCACATTATCCTATGCTAAACTCGGATTGTAGGTCGAACCCTGCGATCCGCGTATACAGATAAACGATTTTTCTGAATAAGCAAAAACTGCTCCAAACACGAGAAAAACTTGCGTACGTCAACCGTACGCAGCAGTTGCGTACGGTTGAGGTTACACGGGGGTTACAAGGAGGTTACAAGGGGGTATATCTCCCTTGTAACGTTCGTGTAACTCCCGTGTAACCCCCGTGTAGTCTTGTACCCCCCATGTAACCTATCGGTGAATGAAACAGAAGCGCGGACTTATTTGTAGGTTACAAGAGAGTTACAGGTAGTTATAAGGGAGTTACACGGGGGTTACAAGGAAAATATACCCACTTTGTAATCTCATTGTAACCCTCGTGTAACCTCAACCGTACGCAGCTGCTACGTACGGTTAACATACGCAAGTTTTTTCCCATTCCCCCAAACACACCCTAAATCTTTACGGTGCGTAGGGGCTAGATATTTTTATTTTTATAAAAAAAATTTAAATTGAGGCACACTAAGATTTTTTATTGGTTCACCGTTACTGATTATTAGAGGTACGAAGACTCTCTCTCGCCAGTAGGAGAAGAGACATTTTTTAAAATATAATTTTAACGATTTAATTAATTATATTTAATTCATTTAATTTGTATTTAAACTTAATAGTCCTTACATTGGCTACCTCTAAGTAGATATTAAGTAAATAAACATTCATACTTATTTTTGCATATGAACAAAAAAATGCATACCTTAAACCAAAGTTTTTGCCTTCCAAGCTTTGAGGATATGGTACAAGAAGTGATAATTGACTAACATGTTGATGTTTCATTCTGCAAATTTTTAGAAGGTTTAAACACCCATCCATATTCGAACTGCTCGGTTTCATAGCAAGCTTCAATCCTTTATAAAGGTGTGTTCGCATTGCACCTCCGATTGTATACCTGGCTAATTTATCAAGATTTTCTATTAAAGGTAAATATTATAGATGTATCTGACATCCAGATTTGTCGGGTGATAAGAAACAATCAAATATAATCAAATAAGTACATGTGGATGTGCCTCTGAAATGAAATATCATCTAACTCATATATGAGTCATGATAGAAGGTCTATCTAAGTCATTTAAGAGGCATACATGTGTGTATTCATGACTGTCCTATCTGAAATGTTGATGTCAACTGGTGATCAGTAAGGTGGTGCTGGCACACGACATCTTCAAGATGAGCGCTAAGAACTCGTTGCCACAATCAAGCCATGAAGCCCACTTGTTCCCCACTCCCACTACATCTGGACCAATCACAAGAATGTCATCAATGCACACATTGAGTATCATATCAATGTCCTATGAAGTAATTGTCATCTCACCGACGAGCAGATGGAATGAGTTCAAGTAAAAAATTATCAATAAATGATGGTCAAGTTTGATATATTGCATATGTCTGACACAATCTAAGCCAACTTGATGCAAACCCTCTACGAAATGTGGGCATGTGATCCATCTCTCTCAAGCCATAACCAAGTGTGAGGCCGCTTCCAAAATTGTTTCTTAAAGTACATAATATAAATTAAGTTATTCTATGAAAATAGAAGAACATTATAAAGATAAAAGTTTTGAAATATACTACATCAAGATGTGCAGATCGATATGATCCATGTAAAGCAGATATGTTAGGGTGAACAACGGTCGGTGGAGAACCATAAGCGCCTGTAACCCGTCACACGTGATGATGCCTAGGTTGTTCTTCGGCCATGAAACCTACTAGTTAAATTTAGACATAGAGCATATGAAAAAAATAAATAAATAAATAAAAGGATGTATATTCAATAATCAAAATGAATGAGTGCCCCAAATTATTTAATATAAATGTCGCATAAGAAAAAAATCATTCGCCTTAAAATCCAACTTTGAAGTACAAAATAATAAGCTAAGAGATGTCATAATATCTTAAATAAAATAAATTAAAAACATAAGTTTAAAAAGATCCTAAGAGTAGTAAGGTCACATAAATCATAGTTATCCTCGAACAGTCGCCCGCGATGTTGTCTCTACATTACCTTGGCCATTGTACCTACGAGTATAATATTAATTAATATGCGAGAATACAAACCTTAAAAGAAGCTAGTATTCTCGTTCTGCTTCAGATCCATTTGTTGTTAGATGAATTAGTGATATAAATTTTGGGGTACAATATCTATGTCCAGACATCGGTGCAACTGTGTTGTGTTGTTTTACTTGCTTCCAAGCACCTCCAAGACATTTTATCTTAGATACATGAAGACACCAGTGACACGTTGTACTGGGGTGATCATGTTGTAAGTATATGATTATTAGAAGAGTCTTGCTGGAGTAAATAATCTTTTTCGACATATTACTAATTATTGACCACCCACCGATAATAGATTGAAGATTTGTCTTTGTTTGAAAAAACATATCTTTAAATAGCTCATAAGGAATAAATCCTTCCCGAGTATGTGATTTGCTTACTCGAGCCATCAAAATTTGCATTCTCATCTCACTCTTATGCATTTTAAAATTATTGTATGTATTCATTGTTACTAGTCATTTGATTTGTTATATTGCTATTTTGAACTGCATTCTCATATATAAGTTCATTCCCTTATAAATGTATATAACCTTGCTCAATAGTACTTTCATTATTAGATTCATAATTAATATCAGTGTCATCTACACATAAAATACTATCCATTATTATCAAATCCTTCAATAACAAGAGGAAATTGTATCTTTGATTACATAGTTGCTTGAAATTTTTCGGTTTAGCTTATCACCTGTGAAGTAATCATAAAAAAAATGTAGCAGATAGAATAGTAATTTTAATAGCAGTCTCGAAATCATTTTAATAACTCATGCTTTAAAAATAAAAAATATGATACCAGTTGTTGGTTTGTTATAGCATGTAAGGTAAACATGTTGAGGGATGGTTTTGATATTATGTGACCAATTATACGATCTTCTTTCTAAGTTTGAACACATAAATCTTTATATGTTTATTCAAAGCCTATCTTAAAACCACCGTAGTCAACTCATTTTCATCAACAGAAGCTGCAATGAATCCATCATTGATTGTGTAACAACATACTATATTTAATGCATACGAGTCATATGCCAGGCTTTATGGTATTAATTCTTTCAACTCAATATATGTACTATGTAATAGGTCTACTTCGACCTCCTACATAGGCATAAGCTCCTCATATACAACTAATTTGTCATCAGACCGTATCATCAATAAGGCAAGGAGTTCACTAAGTTTTAACGTAATTCTGTTAAATTTAAGTAGCAATACATCAATCAAAATTATTAAATATTAAGACTGCAATTTTTTGTATATGAAATGTATGGCAGTGATTCAACCTTAATTTCAAATCAAAGATTTTAATTTTGATTAAAGTTCAGCATAAGCGATCTACCTCGGGTTTTATCTCTGCTCTGACATGGGGCTTTTGAATGTCATGTAAGCTCGAAGGCTTTGGGTTGCTCAGCTAATCAAACGAATCTTCGAAAGGAGTAAACCACCTTGAAAGGTAAAAATATAACTTATATGATGGTTTGATTATTTGAACTAAGAAAATATTAGATATTTGCACTGGTCTGCATTGGATATTTGAAGACTAAAAAAGGTTTAGATTAGTTATGGGGTCTTCTTCTTCATATAAGAGCAAGCCCCTACAATTACTTATATCTTAAGTAAATGAAGTTGCTTAAACTCTCGATTAAGGTTGCGGTTTTGTCCTCAAAATTACTAGGTTTAGGCTTCAACGATTGGACATTGGATTTCCCAATAGGAAAGGCACAAAAGTTGAACAGTTGTTAACGAAAGCCAAAAGGGGAAAGGTATGGGACACTTGAAGATACCGAGGAAATCTTAGTGGTATCCCAAACTATCCTATTATTTTGCTGTTTTTGAAGAAAGAAATTAATGTTTCATCTTGATGTTTGTTAGAAAGTTAGGACTTATACAACGCGACATGCAATCATGCAGGAGCCTAAAGGTGAGGATATACGTCGTAACTAGATAGACAACCTCGAAGTCCTAGGGTAAAGTTCACTGAGGGAAGTAAAACTTCAGAGCCCTAACCCAAAAGAATGGACACATGAAATGCAGTGGATTTGCAACCCTACCTGGATAAGTTTGCTATATAAGCCATCTAATCACATTCATAATCATTAATGTCCATTCTCAATGATGCAAGACAGGCTCGGTTGTTATTTAGTAGGAGTAATAGGTCTTACAACTTGATTATAAGTCAAGTTGCCTAAGTATGTATGGTATGCATGATGCCTTAGGACTAACGTGAACATATTTCAAAATTTCAAATTTATATGTTTTATTCCTTTCCACACTCAAAATTTTAGTTTTAATTAGTGTTGAGTGCATCGAAGCAAGCTGTCTAATGGATATGCAAGTTTTTTATGATGAATGCATAGAAAATTTTTTTAAAAGCTAGTCGGTATGTTAGGCTGAACTCACTCTATAAGGTAGTGGTTCTCATAGGTCAACCACCCTTTTCCATGCAATAAATGATGTCCTGAAGATAATGAATAGGAGCAATATGTAATTCATATCTCTACAGATTATGTTATCATTCATATTCCTAAATCAAAATAGAATTTCTACTCAATTTTATTTGGTGTCAATTGAGGTTGTTTAGATGTATGATTTTTCTATGGTTGTGAATGCAGTGATTTATGTGGTTTAGTTTTAGTCATGAGTTTATTTTGAAAAGTCATCTTAAAGTTGTTTAGGTTGGGATATAAGTTATAGTTCATAAATGAGTCCACAGGTAATTGACCCACTGAAAATATGTTAAGATTTTCATGCTTATTTTATATTGATTTTGATGATATTGCACTTTAAAGAAGGGAATTTTTGATGATTTATGACATATATGATGATTGTTGATCTCATTTTTGGTAAGGTCTTTTATTTCCTCTTAGTGCTTAGGATCTAGCCATAGGACTTCTCCTTGACTATCCTAGAAGACTAGAGATGAAACCCACCTTTTAGAAATTCAAACCAAATCTTAACTCTCTTTGGAATCCAACATGGATGATCATCAGCCTCCAAACCACTTGGAAGGTTAGGACTAATGTGCAGGAAGACAAGGATGAACTCATATAGGATGCTCAAGCCTTAGGACAGCCCTGGGTGGCTTGGTCTTGGTGAGATCTAGCTTGCACACACTAAACTATCTTTACCCAATCTTGGTTCTTGGTTCATTAGAGCACTCATATGGATGGGTCTAAACCCCTAGCTTCTTGGTTAAGAGGGTTAGGAACAACATATGAGATATTCAAAATAAACACTACCATTGGTCCATGGCTTAATCTAAAACATTCCATTCTAATCAACCATACCTAAATTTCATTTTGCTAAAATTGTTGGTTTTGACATTGGGTCCTTAAACCTACCTAAAATTACTTAAATTGCCCCTACAACCACAAAACTCCCCAAAACTTTCCAAAAAATTACCCAAAATTCCTAAAAATCCTAAGAATCATTTTAAAACAATTCCCACCTCTTAAATGCACCAAAATACCCTAATACACTCCAAATACCCTTTTTGCCCAAAATTCCAAAAATTTCCAAACAAATTCCAGAAAATCCAAAATATTCCCATTTTCATTTTGTTCAACTACACCATAAGCCAATTTTTCCAAAATAACCTACTTTCAACCCAAAATCCCAAGTTGGCTAATTTAACACAAATTGACCCAATGTCAAACTAAATCAACCTAATTGACCCCAATTTTGCCCAATTTCAATTCTAAACTTTAATTCAACACCCCCAATACCAATATAAACCAAATCCAAGCCCAAATTGATTCACATTTTAGTTCAATTCCATTTGGAATCCAAAATCCCAAATTTTGCTTAATTAATCCAAAATTCCCCAATTAACCTAATGTCAATCAATTCCCCCCAAATTTCAATCATAAACCTTCCATGGTACTCCTATGAAACCCATGCAACATTCAATTGTCCTAATTTGATCCTAAGCCTAGCCTAAATCCATTTGAAAACCAAGAACACCCATTTTAACCAAAATTGAACACATGTCCTAAATCTACCAAATCGATTGGCCTAATCCTAAAATTTCCCCCCAATTGATGTTGGGAACTATTTAATACATTCCCCTAAACCATTTGAAACATTAAATTGGGTCCAAACCCCACTTTAAGCCAACTTAGACCCAAGTTGACCCAACCTTACCCAAATTGATCAAAATCCCAAAATCCACCAAATTGACCTCTCAATTGAACTCAAAACCATTCCATGTCTTCATGAAAATTCTTCATGACAATCATTTACACATTTTTGCTCAAGACAATTGGACTTAATCAAACCTAAGCTCAAGCTAGCCCAAGTTGAACCCAAACCAACTCATGTGCACACATGAGCCAAATTGAACCTAACCAAACCAAATTTGATCAACCAACCCCTTGGCAGCCAACCCTAGGCCTCCTAGGGTGGGTTTGACCTGACCCAACCCATGCCCCTTGAGCCATGGACCAATGGTCCACCACTTTGGACCAATGGGTTTAGCCCTTTGCTAAGGCTAAGTCCCATCTTTCAAACTCTCTTTAAGCAACCTCCTCAGCCCAATTAATGCAGCTGAACCTCACCTCCACTCCTCCTCAGCCTGCCCAGCCGCCTAACTGTCCTTGCCAGCCACCCCAGCTGCCGAAACAGACATGCCCGAGCAGCCCCTTGTCCCTGAAACCCAAAATTGAACCTTGGCAGTGTGCCATCTCCTCTGTAGCCACCTTGCTTGCTCAACCCTTGCCCTAAGCAGCCTAAAACACTCATTGTCTGACCCTGAGCTCCACCAGGCAGCCATGGCTATAAAACCCACACCTTTCAGCCATGCCAAAGGTGTTGAAATTTTTCTCACAGAACTCCTCCAAACTGCTCCCAAACCTTCTCCTAACCTAGAGAAGAAGAGCCCCGCTGTCCTCCTGCCTGAATCCCCATTGCTGAGCCCAATTTCTCAGTCAAAAATCAGGCCAGAAAACGGGACACCCTCTGAAACTCCACAGAAACAAAATTAAACCTTCTCACACCTTCAGCAGAGGTAGAGAAGAAGTTCCCCACTGAAAGCTCCCTCACTATGCCAGCCATTTGCTCTATCTGTCAGAACACTAAATCGGGTTTGGACACTTTCATACCCAAACATTTCACCATAGCTCGAGGCTTCATCCGTAGGCTCCTACAACTCCAACGAACGTGCCGAGCATCTCTGATTGAGGCTTCACCTCTCAGAGCAAAGGTATTGATATCTTCTCCCTCCCGAGCTTCCAGCAATTCTCCATTTTGTTATGTACAATTTCAATGCATGTTAGCCGTATAGATGTGTTCGTCTAGGCTAGACGCGTCGATAGAGACCAACCACGCTTGGTTTGGTTGAGTCTCAAGCGAGATCTTAAGGTTCAAGGGTGGACGACTCTTGGGTTGAACTGGACGGAGACGATGAAAAGAGACCGTTCGATCGCGCGTGTATCGAACGGACGGCAGAGATGGAGTCGAACGGCACCGCGGAACGGAAAGTGTGCGCTGACTCAGATGGCGACGTCGAATGGGAGTGCGTCGCGTGGAGATTCAGAGCCGTCTTATGTTGAGGTGGCACCGCGTCACTTAAGTAGAAAATTAGGGATTTTCTATTTAATTAAATACCTGAAATCAGGAATTGACCAGTTTGACCAAAGTTAACCATTTGAGTCAAAAGTTGACATGTTGGGTCAGTAGGGTTGGTCACTGGATCAAGAATTGACCAGTTTGACCACTTCAATGACGGATTTTCCATCAGTGCTTCAAACTTAGTGTTTTGATGTCGGTTACTTTGACATACAAAGTAGCTCACGGGTGCCACGAACACAAATTAGAGCACTAGATGGGCCAATTGCTTATTATTATTACTAGAAAGATTTACATACATATCACTCAATTTCTCTGTAATTATATATCTGAGAACTAAATTTCAATTTTTACAAGTATATGATCCTATTTATATATGAAAACGTATATTTCATTTTCTTAAAGATAAACTAGTGATACTTCTTATGCTATATAGAAAATTTAGGTGGAATAAAATAAAAAATAAAATATAGATGTAAAATATATAATTACATAATAATTGGGTGATATGTATGTAAATTGTCCTTAATATTATAATTATTATTATAATTATGAAGACTATGATGACTATGAAAAGGTTATTGTCTTATTATTTTAAATATATATATTTATATTTCTCATCCAGCTTTCTAAGAAGTTGTTTTCTCTGCTATAGTTTTACAACCATCTTTTTAGAAAGCTACCGCCACCCCAAACAAATCTAAATAAAAGATTGATTTAATTAGCTGATCTTAACATTCAACCTAAATTAAATTAATTTTATCTCTGTATGGGCTTCGATTCAACACTGCTCGGTGCATGAATTCAATAATATTGAGATTGTTAGATTCCTCCCATAAATTTGATCTGTTCATAACAATGTAATTTTGAAAATTAATAGATATGACTTCACATATCTAATTTGCGAGAAAATATTAGATGTGGTGCCCGCATATGCGAACACCCAATGAAATGTAGTACACTCTAAGGCAAGAAAATATTTGATACGCATCCACATGTGCAATGACCTAATAAAATTAATGCAGTACACTTAAAGGCTTCATTTGAAGGAGCTTAGCCGTTCGGCAAAAGTCCTTCAATAGTCGTGTGGCGGAAGTGGCATTGTCGTCTCCGTTCTAAAATGATGAAAATTTGTGGTTCTTCTAACAATGTTTGGAGACGTTCTGAAACGAAGCCTAGGTGTACTACCAATATACTACTCTCTTATCGATTGTCCACACAAGCAACAAGCGACAGCGACTAATGATACGAGATGATCTTATTGTTTGACCTATGTTAAATATATTTTATCATATCATTATGACAATATGAGGACTTTCATGAGCTTATGGTTGATAATTATTCCAATAATGATAATTATCAGCAAAAGATTTTGATGATGGCAACAATTATGAAGACCATCATTAGAGATTTAATGATGAAATGAGCAATAGAACCTAACTTTTAGTGTGGTGCAAGAACAAAGCATGGCAAGAAATTGGCAGTGTGGGTTAAATGCTTAGAAACTAGTGCAAGCAATTATTTAATTAAGGAAGCACGCAACCACCAATTTAAGCAAGTAAAAATGATTTTGTTATAAGTGCTAAAAATCTTTAAAAAATAAAAAAATAAAAAGGTATTTATATACATATGACTCTAAAGTTTAATATTTATGTTTATACCGTTCAAATTTTTTATATCACATCAAAAATATTAATAGTTTAACTATCAATAAGAGAAATACATCTATTTTACGCATGCGTAAGAAGGCGTATATGTAAAAATTAAAGTTTAGGTATTTGATATTGTTGAGAATTTTAGGGCAAAGAAAAGCATGAATTGATGTAAATTCATAAATAAACAAAGAGATTTAACAAGGTTTGGCAAAAATGCCTACGTCCTCGAGAGCAGAGCGGGGGCTTTTCCTTCAATTCAGAAAGAGTACATAATATCCTTAGGGTTACAATATATCACATATATATAGCATTAGTGTACAATATGTAATTATAAAATTACCTCTATACCGTACCACGGGGGCGCTGTCCCCGCACCCCCAACCCACGTAACTTAACTCCCACCTATTGGATAGATACTTCCGCTCCACTCCACTCGCTTCCACTCCAGCATCTGTCCCTTATCTGGTATATGATTCATACTTAACAAATATGTAAATACATAAAAAATGAGTGGTATGTATGTAAATCTTTCTTTTTTTTTTGTTTTACAAGCAAAATAATTAAAAAAACTAACTCTATTTAGAGCAATATTATCTTGAATAAGCGTGTCTCCAACCAGCTGTTCGGCGAAGTCAATTGATAAGTCATGCACTTGAAGGAAATATGCATTATAAATATATACAGTTGACTAACAAAATGTGTAATATTGTACTTTGACTACTCTATCAGATGAGTGGAAGATTATTGTTTTTATACGTTTGCTGATATTTATTTATATTTAATTACTGATTAAAGATGTTGCCGTCCGAGCCAAAATAATCAAGGCCAAAGTTGTATGACCTGAATCTGAGTCGTAAGGTCGGAAACGAGTAGAGAAAATCAAACCATCTGACATGAAGAAGTTGACTCGAGAGAAGACCAAGCTCCTGAATATCTCCAATCAAATTAGGGAGGTTCAAAACTCCTTTATCTATTATCGAGGATCGACAGTCAAACTAACTCAGCCAACTGAACTAGCCCAGCTGAGTTTAAGCCGATTGAGCACACCCGACAGGCAACGCAGACTAAGCATATTTCATATTAGGTTAACATTAGGGGCATTTACTAACATACCACACAATTCATAGGTATTTACATATCTAACATAAATTTAATAATTAAATTTAAAATTTAAACTATTTATATCTGACGCGTAGTGCACCTGTTTGATGATATGCTTTACTTGGTTCGTTGGAGAAAATAATTTTGCTAGTAGCTGTGATTTGGTTTTTCAAACCTTCCATTTGGCTCTGTTACGTTAGAATTGGTTGGCGAATGCTTCACACGCATGAAGGCGATCTAGTGCTGAAAAATAAGGTCAAAACATTCATGATTAATAAATATTTTATCAGATGAGAATCAAAATTTGAATTTTGTTTATTTTAAAATAAATACAGTATAAATTTCTTATATATTAAATTTATCATTTTGATATTGTTTATTGAAAATATGAAGGTGTTGAGCGTGATGAGATCTAACGGTTCGGAAGGAGGAGATTATGGCAAAGGAAGGCCCGCCGACAGAAGATCAGGAGGCCCACTTGTTTAAGCCAAAGCAATCAAGGCCAAAGCCGAATAACTTGAATCTAAGCCGTAAGGCCAGAAATAAGATAAAGAGACGTCCAAATCATCCAGCATGAAGAAATCGACTTGAGAGAAGACTTAGCCGCTCAGTATCTTCAATTATATAGGGAAGTTTAGAACTCCTTCGGAAAGTGTGCATCAACTTGAAAAATATCCTCCCAAAATCACAATAGTAGCGTGGGAAATATCCCCCATAAAGCACGGTGGCAGTACGAAAATTTACTTCTAGAATGTGTGATCAACAACGAAAATCTCCTCCAAAATTTACCACAATAGTGTGAGAAATCTCTTTCAAAAAGCGCAACAGCAACTTGAAAGGGGAGTCTCGTTGATTGCACAAGCATGCTGAGAGACTCTACCATGTTTTTCTTCTTGGAGCCCTGTTGATCGTCTGCTAGCAAACCACAAGACCTTGCATTTCTCTACCGGAAATCCCGTTGATCGCCTACTAGTAGGTTGAGGGACTCCCACCTTTTGCTTCTATGAGTCCCATTGAGCGCATGCTAGCAGTCCAGCCAGCTTCACCTTTTTTTTTCTTTTGGAAGTCCCTTTTATCGTCTGCAAACAAAACGAGGGACTTCACCATTTTTTCTTTGGGGAGCCCCTGTTAATCGCATGCTATCAGGTCGAAGGACCACCTCTTTTTAATGGGGACCATGTTTTTTCTTCTAGAAAAGTCTCGTTGATCGCCTGCTAGCAAATCGGGGAACTCCATCTTTTTTCTTCTAGAAGTCTCATTAGTTGTCTGCTAGCATGTCGGGGAACGCCTCCTTCTTCCTCCTTTTTATGACAAATTCATGAGTTTCTGCGACAACCCACCAAAACCACATGATTTCATCCAATCATGTCTCTCACGTACGGTCTGCATGATTTTACATCGCTGATCGCGATCCGCCTAGGTGAGCCATGCGTTGTGAAGGGAGTGTCGCTCGACAGTGCGAGTGTGTCGCACGGCTTGAACTGCATGTCTGATATGCGCCAGCCCGCCTCACCAGCCTGCTAACTTGCTCAGGGTCGACCCGCCACGCTAGCCTGCCAAGCTAACTCATGAACGGAAAAAAAAATTCAAATATTTGAATAGCCCAGGAATCAAACTCGGACGGCGATGATGAAGTGCACCCCCATGCTAATCGGGCCGATGCTCATTCGTGCACACATACAAACACACGCGCATTCACGCACTCACACCGAATAGCCCACGAATCGAACTCGGACCGCGATGATGAAGCTATATATATATATATATATATATATATATATATATATATATATATATATATATATAAAAGAACCGGGAAACTTAATAAATGGATCTCAAGTATTTTCTGGCAGTGAAACTGGGATCGCCCAAAAATAAAGGGCAACTAATATAACATCAACAAATTCTCTTAATCTGACATGAATCTCGAGGTATGACAAAAATCTCAAAGCAACTTTTTTGAGAAAGAAGGGTTCAAACAACGATTAAAAATCATTTTGGATCTTTGATTTCAACAAACATACAGTCAAAATAACTAGTAGACTAAACGGATCCTATAATACCAAAATTGATCCAAATCTATGGGCTCGTGCAACTCTCGATTTTGGTCTCTATAGCTTATGTGACCAACTACGACCAATGTAGTGCACAGCTATGCAGCTCTCAACTTCGGCCACTATGGCCTATGTGGACCACAGCTTGTGTAGCTCCCGATTTTGATCTATGTGATCAACAGATGTCATCGCAACTCACCGCTATTGCCAATGTGACCAACTATAACCTATGTGGCTCACAACTTGTACAGCTCCCGATTCCGACCACTTCGGTCTATGAACGCCATCACAACTGACCCCTGCAACCTACAGATGTCATCACAGCTCACTACTACGACCTATGTGACCAACTACGACCTACACGGCTCACAGCTCGTGCAGCTCCCGACTTCGAACAATGCAATTTATGTATGTTATCGTTGTTCACCACTACAGCCTATGTGACCAACCACCATGGCCTACATGACCAACTATGACCTATATGACTCACAGCTCATGTAGCCCCGACTCTAGCCCTTATAGCCTTCGGATGTCATTAAAACTCTCAACTTTAACCCCTACAACCTACAAACTTCATCGCAGCTCACCATCATGGCATATGTGACCAAGCTATAGCCTATATGGCTCACAACTCGTGCAACTCCCGCCTCCGGCCTCTACAGCCTACGGACGCAATCAAACTCATGCAACTTTCGACTCGAGCCCTACGACTTACGGACACTATTGCAAATTAGCACTACAACCTCCGTGGCTTAAAAATCCTGCAGCTTCCTACTATGGCCTCTGTGGCGAACTGACTGCAACCCACACGATCAACTATTACCATGGCTTTCAGCTTCACCCTATACGACGAGCTAGCGATAAAATTGTCTTTAACATTGACAGCAGACTACTGCCTCAATAGCAATCGACTTCAGCCTCTACAGCTAGACTACAACTATTATCAATGAACTATTGTTGTACATTTCCAATGATCAACTTTGTAACTCGATCTTTTCTAATTCAAACTAAAAGAAGACGTGCATTCATCATTCATAATGGATTACTTCAACCGGGTTGAGTCCTGTAGCTTTTTCTATTTTTCAAAATTTTCCATGTAAAAATTAGAGTGCCTCCTTTTACCTAATTCTCTTTCATTACCTGAGTATGCGTTGAGTTTTCTTGCAACGCTAAGATAAAAATTCATTACTCTAATGACACTAACATTCCGGCATGCATCAAAAGTGAAGCATATAAATTGAGGTCTACTCCATGTAAATTGAAGGTAATTTGTAGTATAATACCAACTGTGTAAATGATCGACTGAGTGAATTCTATAAAAGAAAATATTTACATACTACAGTGAGTTAAACCATTACAAACAATCTAAATTTGAGACAATTTAAACAGTTACTTATGTTTTTTTAGCATTGCAGTTGTTTAAATTGTTGCAAATCTAAAAACTATTGCCAACAGGCGTTTTAAACCATTAATAATGCTCATCGCCGTTTAATCCGCTGCAAGCTTCTCACAGCGCTGTAGCGCTAAACCAAGCTAAAACTCCCACGTTTTCACCACTTATGTAGCCTAAGGCATTAGGTAACATTAGTGAATGCAAAAAAAGAGAAAATCATATATGTATATATATTTCTTATCAATTTGATGTGTCAAACTTATGAAAAAAATCAAGTGGAGAACCAAAAGTGTCACATTAAACAACAAACTAACTAATAGTTTGATAAATTGAAGAACTAAATTAACAAGGAGGCATATACATAAATACCACAGAATTTTTAGTTATTTACATATCAAACACCTAAAGTTTGATTTTCATAATCATAACCCTCTCACATAAAAATTACTACAGTTAGAACTTTAAACTGTGAAATACACATTTTCAGGCATATTTAAAATGATATAGATGCAAAAACGCAAGTTACATGTTAGATATGTAAATAGACAAGACTTGTGTGTATGTATATGTAAATATTTCAGAAAAAAAGGCTATGAAAAATTACACTTCAAGTAATAAATATCTTCTCGGAAGAAAATTTAGAAATTACCCCAATGATGACCACTGTGCTGTACAAAAGAGCTTGCCCATGTGACCTGAACCTCAACAGTAAGAATTAACTTCAAAGAAAAGCATCATTCCTGTAAGGTATATATTTACATTTGATATACAATCAAAGATTTTAATCAGAAGAAACAATTAAGAAAAAAATTTTACTAAAATAAAAAGAAACTTCTAAAGTAAAGCAGTGCACTCTTTCAATATTTATTGCGCAAGGCAAAAGGCCAAGCCTGGACTGAATATAATATTGTTCTGTTTTTCTTACAGATAACAATGAGGCCAATGAAAAACGCCAGCTTGTTAGTTGGAATTTGAAGCTGCCAAATGCCATTTGTCCATCAAAGCTATCCATAAGGACGTCCAGCTCGCGAACAAGTACCTCGACCGGGATCTAAAACCAGCCCTCTCAGGTGCGAGGTGGTCGAAGTTCTGAAACCTTTGATAAAACTCAAGGACATGGCCATCTCTTCCTCTTTATTCCAGGCTATTCAGAAGGCCAAAACAGTAACCTTGATGCCAGGAATGGCTCCTTCAGAGCTCAAGGTTCTTTATCAAGGAATGGACAGTAGCCAGAGTGGAATCTCTCCATTGGTGCGAGTGGGACATGAACGCTGCTGAACCAGACATGGATAACTGCTACTAGTGAGAAAGAGCAATGAATCACGTTCTGTGACAGTGATTCAATCGAAGCTCTCATGGCTTCCTAATTAAAGAAGATTTTTTTTCTTCAAATTTTGTGAAATGGTTCATCTTTGAAAGTAATATTGTGGGATTTTGGTTCACGAACAAAGATGGATCTTAAGATGTATATGAGGGTTCCATCATTTGTGTTGTTATTTCTATTAAATATTTGTTGTAACAAAGGGATAGTTTTCTAAATTGGTTGACTGGAAATGCAGTTAAGATGAGGTGTGATGAGGCGACTTACTTTAGCACAGAAATTGATGTGGAGTTTATCTGTGATTGGATATGTAAATACATAAGAATTCAATGGTATAAAATATGTAAAATATGAAGTTTTTATATAATACTATTCTAGGAATAATGATTGAGATGAACCAAAGAACTTCATAAAGAATTATTTGATGAAAAAACTTACCCATTTCATTAACACTTGGGCTTTAAATCCCTAGGCTTATTTTATTTACAAATAGAACCCTGCATTAGATAAATCTCAATAATCCCCCTCAAGATGGGCAAAAGTATCCACTAAACTCATCTTGTCACACAACCCAGACAAATCTGATGAGCTAAGTCCTTTGGTGAGGCAGTCAGTCGCTTGCTCTCTAGTGGCTACATGGCTTAGCTCCAGTAGACCGTTATTCAACTTTTCCTTGATGAAGAACCTATCAATCTCCATATGTTTGGTTCTATCATGTTGCACCGAGTTGTTGGCGATATTGATCACTGACTTAATGTCGCACCAAACTTCATTTTAGCTCCTTGGTCCACCTTCAGCTCTACCAACAAGGCGCTTAGCCACATCATCTTAGTCCATAGCCCTATACTCTACCTCTGTTGTTGACCTCGCTGCTACTGATTGTTTCTTGTACTTCAAAGGGGACCAAGTTGCTCCCTACAAACATGCAATATCCAAATGTGGACTTCATGTCATCCATACAACTTGCCCAATCAAAGTCACAATAGCCCTCAATTCTTACATGTTCAATCTTCCTGAAAATCAATCCCTTCTCTGGTGCACACTTTAGGTACCTCAGAATCTGATATAATGCATCCATGTAACCCTTCCTCGGATCCTGCATGTAGTGACTCACCACAATTACTGCAAATGATACGTCAGAACGAGTGTGACTCAGATGAGACGACCTACCAACCTCTGGTACCTCTCGCGATCAACTGGCTCTCCTGTCAACTGCGCTCAACTTTCCTTCTGATTAATTGGTGAAACTGCAGGCTTGCATCCCAACGTGCTCGTCTCTTTGAGCAAGTCTAGCACATACATCCTCTCAGATAGAACAATCCCCCTTTGTTCCACAGGTAACCTCAATTATGAGCAAGTATTGAAGTTATCACATATCCTTTAGCTCAATTCTTTGCCCAAACTTGCCTTCAGCTGAGCAATCTCCCTCACATCATCCCCAATGACAATCAAATAATCCATATACACAACTAGAACGGTAATAGAAACACTATGTTGTCAAAAGAATACTGTGTAGTCATCATTGATCTGCTAATAACCCATGTCTCTTATTTATTTCCTGATCATGTCAAACCAAACTCTAGAAAACTATTTCAAACCATAAAACAACTTACTCAATCTACATAGCTTGCCCATTGTTTGGTTCATGTCAAAGCCTAGGGTTATCTCCATGTACACCTGCTAATAACCCATGTCTATTATTAATTTCCTGAACTTGTCAAACCAAACTCTAGAAAACTATTTCAAACCATAAAGTAACTTACACAATCTACATAGCTTGCTCACTGTTTGGTTCGTGTCACCCGAGGTTATCTCCATGTACACCTGCATATCCCCACGGAGAAACATGTTCTTCACATCTAGTTGATATAAACTTCATTCATCATTCACAGCTAGAGAGACAAGTATCTTGATTGTGCTCATCTTTGCCACTGGTGCAAATGTCTCATCATAGTCGATGTCATACGTTTGACTATACCCTTTCATCACCAGCCGTGCTTTGTAGCGATTCATATTTTTTTATGAGGTCAACTTCACTGTGAAGACCCATTTGCACCCAACTACTTTTTTCCCTACCGGTAGAAACATGAGCTCTCATGTCTTGTTCTTCTCACGAGTACCAAGTTCCTCCAGGATTGCAGCCTTCCGTTTTGAATCCTCTTTAGCTATCTACCAACACTTGGGTATAGAGACAGTGTCAAAAGATGCAATGAATGTTCCATGTAAAGGTGATATGTTAGAGTATGAGATAAACTGAACAATGTCATGCAAGAAACCAAAATATCAGGAGTATAACGATAAAGAGGATGACCTAGATTATTGCGAGAGGTCCTCCTTAAAGTTATGGGAGTGGGAGGAGAAGAGATAGGAATCATATCACCTGAGTAATTTGATTCTGAGTTGGATAGCGTAGATGTCTCAGGAGTTGGGGTAGATCATAACAAGAGACTTGTTGGTATGAATAGAACAGCAGACATTATTCCCTTATTTTGCCTTTTTCTCCTTATATACACCCTCAGCTCACCTTGAGCTTGAGTGCCACCACCTTTGGGCTCATTTTTCTCATTTTTCAGCTCTTCCTCGGTCGATCATTCCCACACAACGAAACAAGCATTGTTCCAACCTGTACCAATCTCTCACCATCACTACTCTACCCTCTCGCCCCATACCTCCAATATCTGATGAGTTACCAAACTGTGAGGTCACCTCCAAGGTGTCATATGATTCGAACTCTTTTTTTTTTCTTCTTTTTTTTACTCACATCCATACTTAGAGAGAGTCTCTTCTCTAATGGGCTCCAACAAACATATCCCTTCTGAGTGGCAGAATAACCCACACAAATATACTTCACAGATCTGGGAGAATCAGCTTGTCAATTAATGGTTTATTATCCTTCACAAAACATACACAACTGAATACCTTCAAAGAGAGAATCCTACAATTATCTCCTTTCAACAACTCATAAGGAGATCGCCACTCCAACACTCTTGAGGACACTTTGTTGATCAATTGAGCGGTCGTTGCCCCTACAAATGCTTTGGGACATGCTTCTAGATACCTCTAGAAGAAGTTTATTCTCTCTCTGCCACTCCATTTTATGTCGATGTGTATGGACAAGTAGTTCGATATTGTATTCCTTGGGGCTTACTTTATCTCGTTATCAGACTTTAATACCTTTACTACAGCAATGTATTGATTCTGAATTGCCCTGTGAAAATTTTTAAAGGCAAACACATCATTTTTTGTTTCAAAACAGATATTTACTAAATAACACAAAAAAAAATCAATGGAAGTCAGAAAATATCTGTAGTCATTTATCGAAGTTGTAGAACAAGGACCCCATACATCTTAGTGTACCCAAATCAAAAGCATAAGAACTCCTATTATCAGAATTAACATAAGAGCTCCTGATGTGTTTACCAAACTCATTGCAACACACACAAGTTTCTGTTTATTTGCCTTTTCACAGAAAGATGGATACCACTCAAAAAACTAAATGAAGAGTGTCTCATACGATTGTGATGTAGCAGCAATATATTCTCCCAGATATGCTACTCCAGCACTTACTACCATAGATGTCAAGGCTGAGCTCATCCCCTCTCTAACTAAGTACCAGAGTCCATTATGCCTTGTGTCAGTCCCAGGTCTCCAGCCAGTCCTTTCTATTTAAGGATCACCTTAGGAATATCAAATAAAACAACATATTTTAGTTGGAGTATAATGATACTAATGAATAAAAGGTTCACTGAAAAGGAACAAGCATGCAAAATATTGAACAAAGTCATAGAATTGCTACACTTCATTGTACCCTTACCAACCATAGGTTGTGTTGTAGCATAAGCGGACAGAAAACTGGTAGCCGAGTATATAAAGAGAATTCACTAGCAGCACCTGTCACATGTCGATATGCACCAAAATCTACTATCAATTTTGATGATCTTAAAGTGGATATAGAGGCAAGGGCATGTGTATCACAATTATCTTTGGTTGTGTGAGCATAAGTAGCAGTATTCCCCTTAGATGACAATAAGGTGGATGCATGCTCAATCAGCCGCTCTCTTCTTCTTTTTCAACATCTCTAAGAGTTTGTGATCCTCATTCGTAAAGACCACCCCTGTCTCTCCCTCGTTCTCTGCTACCATCAGATTCGCCCGATAGCCCCTCTTCCACCCCTTCCACCCCCACGATTACGAACACAATTTGTGAATTGTCCAAGCCCAACAGTCTCTCTCTCTTTCTCCTTGGGTGGCTTTGGACAAGCCTTGCTCAAGTGTCCCACTTCTCTACAGATGTAGCACCTGACCCCTTGGGCACTAGTCATACCAGAGCTCGAGGCAGCCAAAACTGATCATGTACTTGGAAGTCCACTCGGCTCAAACTGTAGCTTAATGTGACTCCTCCTACAACATAGTGATGACGGCCTCATCCAGTGAAGGAATCGTTACATGGGCTAGGATGATTGATCTCCTTTGATCAAAGATCGGGTTCAGATGAGCCAAAAACTACATAGTTTTCATCTGTGCAAAGATCTCCTTCTTGCACCCCAGATCACCACAGGTTCACATAAATGAGAAGTGATCAAGATCTTGCCACAACAGCTCCAACTTTATGGAGAACTCCTGAATCAACTTATCATCTTGTACAACTACCTCTATGTCACGCTGAATTTGAAACATCCTCATGTGATTCTCAATCCCAGCATAAGTTCTCTTCAGCTTTGCTCAGATGTCATTCACCTTCTGAATGACATTCACTGATGTCGCAATCGATGGAACAATCGAATTGAATAGCCAGGTGTAAATCAATGCATGTGTGGTCCTCTACTCAACCCCCTCAATAATGCCACTCTTTGGCTCGACTCCCATCAAGTATTCTTCTAGTCTCTTCCCTACTAGAGCAGCCTTGATCCGACGCGACCAATTCACACGCGACCAATTCAAATGTGGTCGGTTCATCGAGCTTTAGATCCACAGGAGAGAAGTCTAGTTTCGCCTACGTCGGAGCACGTACTGGGTTAGTGGCTCTCATTGAGATGCTAGCTCCCTATATGAGCCCAACCAAAACCTTCAGAACTTCAAGATCTATCTTCTCCAAAAGTTCCAATTATTTTCCTTCCATAATATCTCGGTCACTTGACATCCTTTCTCGTCACGCTCTTATGTTCACCAAATCAACGCCGGAAACACCTTCCTTGCACAATGCCACACTGCCACTCTTCTTTCGTGTCGTTCGTCTCACACGCAAAGAGGAAATCTGAAACTCTTAGCCCGCACAATCTTGCGATCCTTCTTCCTCCATGTACCGCGATTTGTGCTTCTCGAGCCAGCACAAAGTTGCCAAGCCTTCTCTGCCCTAGCCTCGCACAGAGTGACCACGGCCTTCTTGCTTGAAGTCTTCACCCTCCTCTGTTCACGCGTCGAGGGCTAGTGAGGACATCAATGTCAAAATCGCAGCACACAAGGGATCACGACGCGCAAGGAATCGTGGCGCACTGTCTTTCTAGTCTTTTGCGTTGTTCGAGACTACAGCGACCGACGTCCTTCAACCCCGTGATCGAACCTCCCTGCCGCTCGATCCAAACTCCTCGTTCCACTGCCAGTTACATGCAAGCCTTGCCGCTTCTTTCTTCTTCAGGAGACCCAACCGCCGAAGACTTAATCTTAGCAAGTTGAAGCCTTGCACGATCCCAACCTGATGCCATAAAGAATAATTTGATGAAAAAACTTACACATTTCATTATCATTGGGCATATATAAAGCTTTACAGCATTTAAAAATAAATCTCTAGACATCTTCCAATTACAAATAGAACCCTACATTAGATACAAATCTCAACACTTCATAATTTTAAGGATTGATCCAGATGTGTGTATCATATTATGGGTGTCAGAAGCATCCTTTTATTCTTTTAAGCAGCTTCCTCCAATAGAAAAATTTTAAACCTAGATGGGTGTAACCTAAGTTGCCAAAAAAAAAAAAAAAGGACCATATATTCTCCAACATCGAAGGGCATTGTTGAGAAAAAAATGAGACAATAGAACAAGAATAAGAAAAGGAACATTTATATATATACCACCCAATTTATATACATGTACATCTGACAACCAAATTTATTATGTACATTTATACCGTCCAAAATTTTCATATCACATAAAAACATCACTATTATTAACTTTAACAAAATTAAAGACACACTTTCATTCCAAGCTAAGATGGTAAATAAATAAAAATTGAAGTTTAGGTGTTAGATATTTTAAGTGGTGCATATGTAAGACAATATTTTAAAGACTGAGGGAAATCTTAACACCAAAACTGACCAAATGACTAAACTTTTGAACAGATTCAAGACTGCAGTATAGTTTTAAGAAGATGAATCAAAATTCAAGTATAGGTGCTTGATGAATTGGTTTCATTTAACAGATTACTATTGCCTGTAGCCATGCTCAAGAAGCGGGAGATCGATAGAATTGGATGGAAAGGTTTGAACTGGATACAAGGAACTGTTGCAGCCTTCCAAAATATATTTTCCCTGAAACATAAAGAAATAGCCAAGCATTACAATTTAAGATTGCTCGATTCTGATATTTCTGAGAGAACTGCAACAAGTCAATTGGACACTAATGAGAATTTTCAGCTCATACTTAGTGAACTAAATATAAATGATACATTTATGTTGTTAACAGTATCATTGAGATAGAAACAAACATAACCTTATTACAAGAATAAATTCACGTGATTCCTCTTATTATCACATAAGTTGGCACAGCAAACATCCTCAGCATTCTTCACATTTTCAAAAACTTCAACTTTTATTGACAAAATGCATTCATATGACCCAGCTCCCCAATTCTATAACAAATCTCATTCTTAACATAAAACTCATCCAGCCCTTCAATGAAAATAAATACATTGATTTACCAAAAAAATTCAAGGACATGGGAAAATTAAGTGTTATCAAATGACAAGGATATAACTGTTCAAGTTGATTCATAAATTTGCATAAATTATAATTCAACTAAGTGTGTGCAGAAGCCCATGCAAAAAATGAAGATTTACATAACGAGCAAAACTTATATAATTCAACTAACTGTTCTGATTCATTTACATACATACCACATATTTCTTATATATTTACATATCTCACATCAAAACTTTACTTTTTATATTTATACCGCCTAAAACTTTCATTACATAAAATATATATAACATAGAAATCAGGTTGATATAAAATCTTGCAACTCAAAATATTGATTTATAACACCACATTTATAACACTTAATTCACCAAAGTGTTATAAAAGAAAATATTAAATAACAATGTATGTGATATTGAAACAATGAATATTAAAAAAATGTCAAATCATGCAGAATCTATTTTTAAGCAACCGTTCCAAACCGCAAAAGAATCATCAAGCTCCTAGAGGAAACAGAGCTCCTCGTTTATAATGATACTAAGATCAATTCAAATTATCTATGCTCAAATTGCTTTACAGAAAACAAAAATAACGCAAGTAAATGAGAGCACCGTAGACAGTCTTCATATCTAACAAAAATAGATCTACCGAACATAAGCAAAAGTGACTAGGTCATATCTTTCGAATGGAAGGAACCAATGGCAACGACATACAACTGCCTCAATCTCTCCCCATTCGCAAGTTGAACCAAAAAAGACTTCATCACTGAGGTTCTTCGTACAGAAAGAGATTCATCTATGAGAGCAGACTGATTGATCTCAAGGGATAACACTCAAGAAGGCTAGCATCAGCAGAGATGCCGAAGAGGAAATCGTCTGAGCAGCTTGTGTAAGGCTATTTTAAACAACTGCAGCTCTCTGCCAAAATGCAGGATGACTTTCTACTTCTCCTCACTTGTGATTCTTCTCATCATCCATGACCTCTTTTTATAAGCTTGAAATGAGACATAACATTAAAAACAATTAAATTAAAAAAAAAAGACAACTGTTCATTAAAAAAAAATAGCTGATCATTAAAAAAAATGACACCTCATTAAAAAAAAAGGCAGTTCATTAAAAAAAATAAATGCTCATTAAAAGAAACAACAGTTCATTAAAAAAAACAGTAGCTCAATAAGAAAAATAATAGTTCATTATAAAATAAAATAAAATAACTGTAAAACAATAAAGATGTTGATATGACCAAATTTGATTTTTATTGATTTAGAAAAAGCTTACGATAAGGTTCCGAGAGATATTCTTTGGAGTGTTCATGAGAAGAAAGGTGTTTATATGAGTTATATTTAAGTCATTAAAGATATGTATACTAGAGCTATTACATGTATTCGAACTGAAGGGTGATTGACCAAATATTTTACTATTTCTGTTGGTTTACATCAGAGATCGGCCTTAAGCCGATATCTTTTTTAAATAAAAATTCACATGAACAAATTTCAAAGCATGTCAGTTCATAAGACAAGTGCGCTAACTTGAGCATTTCTACTGAAATTAAGAGGCATGGGACGTCACTGACTTTCAAAAGTTCTTCAAAAGACGGAGACAATCTCATCCCCAAAGTTGATTTTTCCTTCGTCAATGGAGTGGAATTGGTTGTTAACAAGCGTGAACTATCTGACTTGACGGTTATCAAGTTTGGACAAGGATTTGACGATATTGAAGCCAAGTTCGAGAATGTGGCCTTCGCTATAATGAGGTATGAAACAGACAAGTTCGCCGAGCCTGTTGTGAAGTTTAATTTGAAGTCTGCTAAAGAAGTCTCCTCTCTGAAGAGGAAGTTGGGTGAAAAGAACTCTTATGTTATTGTAAAGTCTAGCCCTATGAGTGTTGAGACTGGTCCCAGGACTATTGTTGCTCCTACCACTGGATTCACCGTCACTGCACCAGTTGCTCCGACAATCGAGGAAAAGGAGGTTCTGCATAAAGAAAAGTCAATTAATGCTTTTGCCCCAACATATTCTGAATCCGAGAACGAGTCTAATTCAAAATACGTGCGACTGACCAAAGCACAAGAAAGGAGGCGCGACCAGGAAATCCTTAGGACTGAGAAGGTGAAATTTGCGGAGTTGGCTGCCGCCGAGGCTGTTTTACAGTTGGATGAAATGGGACCGGAGACCTCATCCCTACGTGGGGGGAGCAGGTTCCACCCATTACCTTCCACTTTCGGAAAGGATGTTACTCATGAGGTTGTTGTCACATTACCACCTCCAGTTCTCCATTATGGTCCAAAGCTGGTTGCGACATTCGAAGAGAAAGCTAAGATGGTGGCAACAGTGGGCAAATACAAGCAGCCAGTACATTTTAAAGCCAAACAACCACAACATACTTACCAACATCCTCGACGAAATGCTCAGTAATCATTTCGGCAGAGACCTTATCAGACAGATGAAAGGCGAGTTCCAACTATGGTCGATAGATCAAACAAGATATACTACTTTAAGGATGAAGCAACGATTCTGTGGTAAAACCCGCAATTACACCAAAAGATAATACCATAAAACCACGGCAATAACACCGCTAGCGCCACCGCACCAAATAACACCAAAAATTGACAATAATACCAAAATACACCCAAAAACTCATTGAATAACATCGCGACACAAATAAATCATCAAATAACACTGCACGTCATGATTTAATCGCCTTAATAATATCGATCAAACCCGCGCGCGGCGATTTTAGATCAATAACACATAAATCCAACCAAAATACAACCATAAATAACACCAATACCCGCAAAACCGTGATAACGCCTCAATGCAGCCAAAAATAAAACCTTAAATAACACCAACTTTCGCAGAAATCACGAAAACCCCGCAATACTCCCACAATACTACCTCCAATAACACCAGTGTCTCAGAACCGCGCTAGCACCCTAATAACACATAAATACTACCCGAATAACACTAAAATAACACCTGATGGAATACTTGAGATTCTGAAGGATTTTTCGCGTGTAAACCCAAGCCGACCAAACTCTCCCTATTCGTGAAACTTCCCCGAGGTCCCCCTTTCGTGCCCTAACCCTGGCTAAAAGCTTCCTCCCTATCACCACTCTCCCTGCTCGCCACTCTTCGTCTCTAGCATTTTCGCCACTACCCTCGTCCCTCTCGTTGGTCGTCTCACCTCAGGGAAGTGGAGGGATTTCTCCTCCTCCTTCCCGGCCGTAAAAGCCCCACCAGAGGGAAGGTTTGAGGTTGTTGAAACTTTGATAAGTTGTTGATGGGCTATTGAATCTTCACTGGTTGCATACTTATAGTTTGGTGTTTTTGGAGTTTTTGGAGTTTTTGGTTTAAAGATTCTTGTGCTCAATTTCTTGCTCATTCAGGATGTAAGAGTTTCATTTCTCCTCCCAAAGGCTCTTTATTTGGTTAGCATAATTTCTTAGCTTCACCATTGGATTTAGTAGTGAGCTCTTGCATTTTTTATTTTTTTTATGTGAATCCTGTATGAGACTTTCAATTTTTTCTTTTTGTTGGAGACTATATAACCATAGTCGTGGCACGTAAAACACTTCCTGATTGGCACTGAATTGAAGGAACCACCTTCTCAGGCTTCTTCCCACTCTGGTCTGCCTTATCAGCTCCCTATCCAATTTTGTTATTTCCTCCTGAGGTACCTTTATCGGCTGTAGAAGTTGCAGGTGGTTGCTGGTTGTAGAAGTTGCAGGTGGCTGCTTAGCTTAAGATGGTGGTTTGAAGAACGATTGTCGTCGGCTTTGCTTCTGCCACCTTTCCACTTTCAAGGCTAGGGTTTGGACGTATCCTAGCGTCCAGTATGGCTTTAATTGTACTGCATTATTGATGGCAGATTTTAAAACCCCAAGATATATGGTTATCATATGTTCCTCTGGCTCCGTCGACACGCACTTCAACTGCAAGTAGTCGAATTGGGTTGTGAACTCCTCAACTAAAAGATCTCGTTGTTGTAAGTTGTGGAGTTTTAGAAACATGTCCTGACGATATTGCGGTGGGAGGTATTTCTTCTACATTGTCTTTCTCATCTTCTCCCACTTGGTTATCTTCTCCCTGCCTTTTCTTCTCCTCTACCTTTGTAGATTTTCCCATCATAAGGAGGCATTCTTCCTTAGTTTAATTGCAGCTAGCTTGACTCGTTTTTTCTCTAGTACGCCTTTATACTGGACGATACGTTTGACTGATTGCAACAACTCGATAAACTCATTGGAGTTCATTTCTCTCAAATTCAAAGAAGTCCATCTTGATGTCGAAGTCTCGCTGACCTCCATAAGGGGTCTATTCTCTCGGCCTCCTTTGATATTGGACACCACAACAGCGTGGTTGTCGGCATTATTTTAGGTGTGGAGTTGCCCGTTGAAAGTTGTCGGTCGCCGGAATCGAAATCCCGTCACCCGCTTCGGAATGACGTTTTAATTTACATATATATATAAGTTTAGAAAAATATGAAATCAAATTGACCTCATATTTTTCATATTTTAAATGAAAGAGCAATATTCCTCAAGACCTGTATTTATCCCGAATGGTAAACACCAAACTTGAGGGTGAGGCTCGATCAAACAAACTAAGAAATATATGACGTTCATTTGGTCTGCGAAACCATTTTATTTGCCGACAACTACCTCTATTTAATATGAATAATTAAATTGGGTTTATATTAAGCTGGGTTCAGAAAAGCATCCTATAAGGGCAAGCCCCTATAGTTAATTACATCTTTAATGACCGATGTCACTTAAGAAAACTCTCGATAAAAATCAGGAAATATTATCTTCAAAGAGATCAAAAGGATATGACTTTTCAAAGAAAATAGAACAAAGAGGTGTGAAAGGAGATTGACTCAAATTTGGAACATTTATTGTGGAATTCAAAGGAGGAAAAACTAGAGGTCACAGATCCGGAGGCGAACCTCGGTGATTTCCTAGTCTATCCTATGGTTTGGCTTTAGTTTCAAGGAGAAATTACTCAAGTGTTGCATCCTGCCAATTTTATTTAATTAGGGCTTACATTTGTGTGAAGCAGTCACACGAATAGCCTGAAAAATATGAGGATTTATGTCGTGACGAACGACAACCTCAGAATCCTAAGACTGAGTTAGGGTTTATATTGTACAGCTAAGCTATACGAAAGACCTAAAGAAAAGTTGAGGATTTATGTCGCACTAGGCGAACAACCTCAAAATCCTATGGATTATTATTTAATTTCTAATGAATGGTTCAGCTGGTGAAGATATGTGTTGATGTTGAAGATGGTCGTGCTGCCCAAGCTCCAAGCTCCTTGTCGTGACGAGTTTAAGTTTTCTAAAATGTCAGGTTATGATATCAAATCAGGCGGCCCTATGGTTGTAGTTCTTCAAATATTTTATAGGGAACATGTTGAAGTTGTGCAGTGTATAGAATGACAGTAAGATATATAGCACAGGACAAGCATTAGATTATACAGTAAATGAAACAGTACAACATGCGGTGTAGAGAAAAAGCACAAGGTACAACGGGAAAGTAATTACAAGAAAATGTCATGTTGTAAACGTAAAGCAAACCTGCATACCAGAGAGATTCGTTGTTCCTAAGGTGTAGTTGATGCAACAGGTACAAATAACAAAATTCAAGGGAAAAAGGCTGAAATGCATCGTATAAGCAAAAGCAAAGAAGAAAAGAAACGTCACCCAGAAAGAACGGAAAATCAATCACGATGGAAAACTCAGGAAAATTGATAAATAACAATTCAAATAAAATCATTAAAACCTCGGGAAAATCCCGGAGAAAAGACCACAAATGCTTTGTCCAAAGATCTAGATAAAAACATATGAAAAAGTCTGAAAAGAGGGGACCGCAAGCACTCGGGCAGGGCTAGGCTCAGATATATATATTTGTACTCGAGGGTCGTCGAAAGCCACTATCGGTCACCCAGATGTATAGAGCTCGTCACTCAACTAGAAGGGTGTCCTACTGAACCTAACTTAGGAGGGAGTTCCTGAGCCCGGTACAGGTAATTGACAAGTGGACAGCCAAGCTACAATATGTATTTAAAATTTATATTTTTAGCATGCACGTGGATTTCAGGCATACAAAAGAAAGTTGTATTAATTTTATTTTTAGTGAAAACATATTTTTATAAATATTGTTGCTATTCTTATCAAGTCCGTTTTTTATCAGTTTTGAAAATTATAATTGTCCACGAGTCGATCACTTCGTCGGGCACAAGATCGCCAACAACCTAAGAAGATACGAGTACCCCGCTAGACTTGTAGCGGTGAATGATATCATCATCCTACGGTTCATCAGGTCCCTGGATTGGGCTCTGATGTCGTAGGATGAAGTATCATTTCACTCTACCACCGGTGTGACTTTGTCATCACCACCCTATGCCCCAAAACAAACCGAAAACCAAAACCAAGGAAAACGGAAAAACAGACCAAAAGGAGCAAGAAGGGGAAAGAAAGAAGACTAACCCACCTCCAAATTTAATTTAGAAAAGAGGGGCCAAAACGGTAGGAGGGTTAATCTAAAACATCCCAAATAGCAAAGCTTCCTGAATAGGTAAAGAGATGAAGTGCACCCCCCACGCTAGTCATGAAACACCTCCAAAAGATACCACATAGAAAATTCCAAATCAATCCCAAAATATCTCGTACATCACTCATGAAAAAGGGGTATCAAATGAGAGCAAAATCAAGCCCATGGCAAGGCAAAACCGAGCCCAACATAGGGGTCAAATCAAACCCCAAAAGTAGCTAAACGAATCAGCCACCACAAAGGAATCTCAAGCTGAGCAAAAGGGGGTCAAACCACAGCTACCATAAGCCAAAACCGAGCCCAAAATAGGGGCAAAACCGCAGCTACCACAAGCCAAAACTGAGCCTAAAATAGGGGCAAAACTGCAGCTACCACAAGTCAAAACCGGGCCTAAAATAGGGGCAAAACCGCGCTACCACAAGCCAAAACCGGGCCCAAAATAGGGTCAAAACCGCAGCTACCACAAGGCTACCAAATAATGTTCAAATCTCACTAAAACAGTTTAGCAAATATAGGAGCTTTCAAATAGGTATTCCAACATTTAAAAGAAGATAGAAGTTACATAGGCAAAAGAAAGAGGTATCCATGTTTATAAACTATTATAAATGAAGTTGAACCTCTCCAAATAGTGCTCAAATCTTACTAAAACAGCTAGCAAGTAAAGGAACATTCAAATAGGTATTCCAACATTTAAAGAAAGCTACAAGTGGCATAGGTAGAAGAAAGGTATCCACACTTATAAAGCATCAAAAACGAAGTTCAACCTCTCTACCAAACTACCGTGCTCCTTTCATTTACTCATGCTATAATATCAGTATAGATATAAAGTGTTAAATGGATGTGTAAGGAAGCCCAACAATTAATTAAAAGTAAGCAAAGTGATAAGCTCAACTAAAATTCCAAGCCAAGCAATACTTCACAAAGACATAAGTTCTATAATTTTTCAAGTGGAACACTTTAAGCTCAAAGGAGTTTCAATAAATGGGAGGTATACATGCCATTCAAAGTCTCCATTTGAAATGTAATGTCAAAATCACATGTACTGCTGCCATTTTTAGTAAAAAACCATATTGCAAAGCTTGCAACTAGAGGAGATGATAGTAGGCTAGTTAGTCAAGCCATTAAAAGAACTTCCAATAAACAAGAGCACCAAGCCATGAAGCAAAAGATTTATAACTTAGTGGAGAAACAGTCAAATAATCGAGTGTGTCGGGCAAACCAACAGAGAGGCCGAGAGACTCAGTCGAGCAAACAGGGGTTCGAACAAACCAAAGGAACTCGGGCAGCACTTCCCCCCCTCTCCAGAAAATTTCGGCCAGCGCCCACACCTCCCCCAAACTAGGGTTTCTTATAGGCAAGAGAGGAAGGATAGGGGGGAAGATTTCCTGGGCGCGTGCGGCTCGAATAACCGAGCAGAGCCGGACACGACCCATACGGGCGGCTCGAGAAGTCGAAGATCAGAAGGATAGGATAAGGGATGGGCACCTGATGCCGTGAAGGAGATGAGGGAGAGCGAGAGAGCCTCGGTCGGTGTGCGAGCAGGAGAGCGGGACGGATCGGGAGAGCGGGACCCAGGGCTCACGATTTAATCAGGGAGGGGAAAAACAAAAGAAACGGAATATATATATATAATAATATTATTATTATTATTACTATTATTATTATAATTCTTTTCTCGTGTGTTTTCTCTCTAACACGTTATCGTCGCGAAGTGAACATCCCCCTTAGGCAAAATTGACGTTCCGGACGTGCCGGCGCAGTCCGTTTCGTCATCTGGGGTCGTTCAAGCAACCTCGTCGACGATCAGGTCAAAATTGCGTCAATTTTGGCCCTCTCTGAAATTCAGACTTTGATGTCGATCAACCCGGCATTCTGACTTCAGCTCCAATCCGTCGCGGAGTAATTGAAGGCGTCAAGGCCGTAAACTGAGAATTTGTGCGTCCAGTAGTGTAAGACGTGCACGAGGCTGTCCTAATGTCCAGTGATCCTATGGGGACTCCATTTGAATTCCTGACGTCAACTCCGACCTGCTATAGGCTAGAGGTACGGAATCTCGTGCGGGATTTCAAAAGAGTAACGAAATGGTTTCAGACATTCTAAAATGATGCGGGTCTCATTGCTAGGAATCTAAGATCGTCGAGGAAGCTCCTAAGGCTATAATCCTAAATTCTAGGAGGAAAACTAAACATCGACAAAAACAAGGTCAACAGTTGTCAATATTCCTCTTCACTGTGACCTTCTCTGTGGAATGGATTTATCTCGTCCCCTTCTTCTCTTCAACTCTCCCGATCACAATCGAAGGTAACATTTTCCTGGTTCCCTTCATCTAGCTCTACTAATCTCCATTGCAGACGATGGATTTCTCGTTGAATCTCTTCTCGGGTCAAATTCGGTGTATTTCTCTGTGGTGGCATGGCTAGGTTTGGGAATCAGAAAGAAAAAAAAATTTGAAGAAGGTGGATTAGGTAAGCGCTAATGCTAGGAAACCCTAGGATGGGACTAAGGTAGGACTAGCTCTGATATCAAATGATACCAAAACTAATTGGAGTTAACCGGTATGCAAAAATCAAACTTTTATTAATATAAGAATAGGGTTAAATTAAGACTCAAATGGAAAAGGGAGTACGACAGGAGACTAACCTCCGGTCAGGGTTGTAGGAAGGGATCTAAGGGCGGTGGTGGCGTTGGCGGGGTGGTAGGGAAAGGTGAGGAAGTTGGGTAGGTTGGGGTGGTGTTTTGTGGCTTGTAGGTGAGTTGGATAGCAGGGTTGTGGAGGGATTTGGGTTAGGGAGGAGCTAGGAGGAGGGTCGGGGAGAAGAAGAGGAGGATACAGAGAGGATACAACACCTCGGAGTAGAATACAGTCGGCGCACCACCTGTTGTCAGATACAGCCTTAACAAGAGGGAAGGGAGCTCCACACAGAAAATCTAAAGACAACACAGCTGGTAGTGACCCAAACACACATAGAGAACAACAAGTTATAAACTTCCAGGAAACATCCATACAAAATAAAAGGTGGGGAAGGCAAGGAGAATCCAAAAAATATGCAGCAGCCCGAAAGCTTCGCTAGAGCGCGATAATTCGCGCCTCTTCACGCTTTCGCGAGAAGTCATGTTCCTCGGCCCGCTTCTGCCATCGCGATGCTTCGCGGGGAAATTGGCCCTGTGGGATCGAAGTGCCCTACTTCAGGGCGCTGCTTTTGCGCCCGCGTCACTCGTACCGGTGATAATCCTGGTAAATCATCTAGAAACACCTCAGGATATTCTCTTAACACGGAAATATCACCCAACAACTTCACTTCTTTGGAAGTATTTATTGCTTAAGCAAGAAAACCTTGACTTCAATGATTCGACAATTTAAACGTTTTCATGTAGGTAATTATCATAGATGTCAATCCTCAGTCATCAAAAAATTTAACTTCTACATTCCCAGGTACATTTATTTTGACAGTCTTCTTATTGCAATCAATAGTGACAATTTTTAGACATCCAATCCATGCCTAAAATCACCTCTAACTCCACCAGGGGCAATACAATAAGTTGGGCGTCAAAATCCTTTCCACCAATCATAAGTTTCACCTCACATAATTCATTAACTTCTAGAAAAACGTCATTTGGCATTCTAACTGATAGTATCACAGGTACAGAAAAAATATTTAATCACATCACTTTAGTCAATTCCACAGTTATAAATGAGTATAATGCTCCTGAATCAAATATTACTTGTATCGGCCTATTCTAAAAATATATAATACCTACCATTAAAATCATCGCATTAAATAATATATTTAAATTCCAACTTGTTTTATGTATAACATGGCATGAATCCTATGATGCTTCAAGTGCATTAATTTGAAATTATTAAGAGTAAAACATGTCTGTGATGACGTCAGGGGAGTCCTTAGCTTCTTGCTGCGAAAAAGCATATACTCTGAACTAAACATTATGTTGAGTCTGACCTGCATTTGGCACTGATCCTAAATATGCATTTGGCGTTGACCTTGAAGAATCAGCTGCCCTCGGTCTACCACAACTCCTCTGAGATAGTGTAACACTACCCCAGGAATCTGTTGGAGCCCTCTGACCCAATCTAGGGCAATTCTTCGCCACATGTCCTACCTGGTGGCACTAAAAGCAAGTGTTGGATCCAGACAGACACTCGCCCTTATAAGACCTTCCACACTTGTCACATTTCTTCGTTTCAAGCTGAGTGTCAACGCTGTTGGATCTAGCCTTCTTAGCACGTGTATATCCTGATTGCAAGGACTGTCTAACCTAAGAGACCTGAGAAAAGCTGGATCCCTCTGAATTTCTTCTCTTCTGAATGTCCTCCTCCTCTAAGCAGCTTCTAGATCTAGCTCAATCCTCCTAGCTCTCTCCACCAATGCAAAATAGTCATCGATTCCAAAAAGAATCAATGGCTATCTAATCACATCTCTAAGCCCAGACAAAAAACGATGGCACTTCTCCTCTGCATTAGGGATCGACTAAGGTGTATACCATCGAAGCATGGTGAAATCAGCTACACACTACATAATAGATCGATCATCCTATACCAACCAGATAAAATTGTCTTGCATTTACCTCCTAGCGGACAGTGGTGCAAACCAGTCTCTAAAGGTACTTACGAGCTCGCCCCACTGAATCATGTGACTGGCTCTAATTCTCCTACAATTGACCTCGCCACCATCTCTTCGCTTCTCCCTCTAAAGCAAATGTAGTCAGTGTAATTATCCTCTTAGAAGGACAAGATAACCCATCTAAGATCTCCGCCCTCAATAGCCAGCTTTTAACATCTACTATATCTGCTCCAGAAAAGAGAGAAGGTCTCATATCCTAAAATAATCTCAAATACGTATCCATCTGACCTCCTTTGCTGAAATTGATCTGAGTCTGAGAGTTCTTAATCAACTACGTTACTATAGTCATCATCTCAGTAAATGCATCAGTAATCTATGAAGGAGCATCAACTTCTACAATATCGGGTCGTGACAATCACCTTCTTTTCATTTCCCCATCAATTATTCTATGAAAAAAAACATATAACGACGTTAATGATAAAGACACATAGCATTACAGTTAAGAAATTATTAATATGATATACTCACAAATAATAGAAATTAATAAAGTGTCGCCATCATCATCAACATGAGTCATTAACCTTATGAAAATTATTTAAAATTTTCAAATAAATTCATATTAGTTTTGTACTTATAGCTACATGAATACTGCATTTCCCAAATGCATTTTGTAGACAATGAAAACATTGATTATAACTGTATAAATGTAAGAATATGGTGTGTAATGGTAACATTAGTAAGGTTTCTTTTTTTTTATTGTGCAGTTCATTAATTTGAAATATGAGTGTAATTCTATAAGAAACAAAATGAGTATTTCGGTGAGAAATTCTCGTTGAAAGTTAAAGCATATGAATGAAATGCTGAAATATATTAAAAAAAAATTCTCATAGGTCCTTCAAAACAAGCATGATGAAGCTAATCAAATTGCTAAATTGATAAAAGTAAAGCTCTGAATACCTGTGTAACTCACACGAATTAACTGGGTAATGGAAATTTAAGAAGAAAAGAAAACTTCAATATGAAGAGGAGAATGTGGAGGCTATATGAAATGGTACTTTTACCTCAATCCATTTGACAGAAATACCAAAAAATTGGCTCATCTTGGGGCAAGATGTTCCATTTATCAGCAGACCTGATTAGCCAGAATTGGGAGGATGTCGAAGAAAAGGAAATTGAGAGCAACGGAAGACAAGAGGCGAAGCAAAAAAGGCGTGCAATCAATAGAGTAATTTAGACCTTTTCTTTTCCAATAAAAAATTGAACGCTCAAGAGCAGAAGATTCCCAACCTTTTTAAAATAGTTGGATGGCGAGGAGACAACTGAAAGTAGTTGAAACTAAAAATTAAATAGAGACGGTGCAAGGAAATCGCAACAACAGAAATGACGAGTGAATCACGATTATTTTAATATTTTTGCTTACCAAACGCGGAAATAAGATCCGAAAGTTATGGCGTCGTCGCATTCGGAATTTGGTCAAAAAAGTGTTGCGGTTAAAGAAAAGTTCTGAGAAGATGCTCTCCAAATGAAGCGAGACCGTTTTCATTGCTTCTGCTCATCGCAATGAAGCAGAAAAGTTCTCTCTAACAAAGCCATGGTTTTATGAGCCAATGAATAAAAGGATTGAATATGCAATAAATATGTAATCAAGTGTTACTTTATTTAGAGGTACTTTTGTAAAAAGATTTGTCTTTTAGGAAGTACTCGTGATTGATTTATTTTGATGAGGGTAAGAATACTTTCTTTTTGTTGTTTTCATACATGTAAAATCAACATAAAAAATCCCTCATATGGGAAGGAAGATCCAATCACAATACTAAAGTTTATGTGAGGCCTTCTTCACAGTTATATGCTTTTCCTTTTTGAATGATTATATGACTGCCTTCAACAACAAAGAAGAAGATGTCGTTATTATGCTCAGAACCTTGTGTAGGGGTGTAACTGAGCCAAGCCGACTTATGAGTTGGCTCGGGCTCAACTCGATAAGTAGCGCATGAACTCAACTCAATTAGCTAACAAATCAGGCTCAATTTAGCCCCACTCAACTTGTTAGCTTGTAAGCCTCTTCGATTAAAAAATATTTAACTAAAAAAATACATTCAAAATATATTAAAAGTCAATACTTTATCTTTATATTATTGAAAATATTTAAAATATAATATTTTACATTTCATATGAAGTGATTTCTTATTGTGCATCTCTTAATTACTCATTTTCTTTATCATTTTATTATAACACTAGCTTGAATTAATTTTGTTTTCTCTCCTTCATCATCAACAAGTTTGCTTGTGACCAGATCGGACTCATAGAATTAGACTCGAGCTCAAGCTCGGACTCAATTAATTAATCAAACTCAAGTTGAAGCCAAGGGTGGCTCGAACTCAACGCGACTCGTTTACACTCCTAATCTTGTGCAACTTAGAACATGCAACGTTAAAAATTGATGATGGACAAATATATTGTATGTGAGGACATAGTATTTTTAATGTGATTAATGTTGCACTTTTTTCTTAATTCATGGCTAGCTTTTCTTTTGTTGTTATTTAAGTCATTATGCGCACTAATATCATTCTTATTCATTTTGAGTTATGTTGTGCATGTCTCTTCTTCTCTTCTTCACTCTTAATTTCTTGAAGGCTTCCTCAAATTGTTCATTATACGAGACTTAACACTTTTAATGTGATTAGCAATATATTTCTTTTCTTAGTTCAAGATTAGTATTTACTTGTTAATATGGGCAATAATGTTTTTTTCTTTCAATTTAGAATACTTTATGTAATCATCATTTTTAGTATCTACTTAAATATGAATGAAGGGTTATCTAATAGATAAAGGCTATACAGGAGACAACCCCACTACATTAGACTAGCTCTCACCAGCAGAGAATCACAGCCATTAGATCTTAACAAATCCAGATTCTATACAACCGAGAAGATACTGTAATATGCGCTTATTGTTTAAGCATTGCAATATAAAAAGCAATCAAAATTCCTCGTATCTGCTTTTATTTCTAAACATTCACAAAAGAGACTATGATTATTAGAGTAAAAATGATGCATAGCATGCTTCACAATCTTTTGTTTATGCGTGTGTCTCTTCTTCTTCTCTTCCCTCTTCTTCACTCTTCCTCAATTTCTTGAAGGCTTGCTCAAATCATTCATCATCTCTCTCTACAACAATTGATATCAAAGTCAAAATTCATTTTAGGAATCAACATAAAAAATTTAACAATATGATGATCAAAACAGTAATGAAGAATAGTTTCAAGATATCCATAAAAGTCCCAATTTTACTTACTTCTTGCATATATTTTCAAACCACCAGCCACCATAATGGATAAATCTTTTTTTATTGAGATCTTCTATGGCTTCTAAATAGCATTTCCAATACCAAACCAAAATTCTAGACCCAGAGCTAACCCTAAAACATTGCAAAACTCATACCATCCTCGCTCTTATACTTGCCAAAAAAGATGCCATAGTGGATAATATAACTATTATCTAATTACTACATCACCGTCATTTATTATAAAACAAAACCCCGATTTGAGTCCCCATAGTTAGAAGTTTAAATTGAATATAATTTAAATTTTTTATTCCATCTCCGAAAACAACAAAACAATTAAAGATCACATTTAACTACACTTGGTATTAAATTCAAATTATAAGTTCCCTTTTTTTCTTCTCAATTAAGGGAAGACCTGACAACCCAAATATCCATTAATGTTAAACAAACCTGCTTAATATCATTGTCCCCCTTCAAATAAACCAAGAAAAGCAATCCTACTTCCCCCATTGCCCTATCATGAGAAGCTAGCCATTTTTTACAAAAGTAGAAATAGACTAATATTAAACAAATTGCTTTCCACAAAATTAGAATTAAACGAACAACATCACCAATAACTTCAACCTTTCCCTTTTCTCTCCTCATTTAAGGGATGCCCTAACAACTCAATTATTAATTAAAGTTAAACAAACATGCCTAATATCATCGCCCCCTTCAAATAAACCGAGAAACCAATCCCCCTTCCCCCATTTCTCTATCATAAGAAGGTACACCTTTTTTACAAAGGTAGAGTTAAACTAATTATTTCCATAGAATTATAATTAAACCAACAACATCACATTTAACTTCAACCAAGATAATAACGCTATCCCTGAATCCACAATAAATCTTCAGTTTAAACCCTTAAAACTAAAAGTTTTATCTATTCATTATTTTTTGTTTGGATGCAACATATTATACATCCATAATCTTTCATTATGGACATCTCTAGACGACTAAGGACTATAAATTTGAGAACAAAAGACTAGAAAGGGTTACAAGTAATATTAAAAAGTATGAAAATAGGATATCTTAAGATGAACAAAAAATAACTTAACTTAGTCAAATGCTGAGGTCATACAATTATTATGATACATTAAGATAACTAATGACTGATCATTCCAAATGTAAATGAGAAAATCTATATATGATTATAAGTGAGTTACCATTTTATATGTTATAATCACATAATTTGACAAAATGTCACAATGTGCTTTATTACACAATTGATTGTACCATTCCAAATGTGGCCTCATATGACAAGTCTGAAAACCAACGTATAATCGATCATAAGATATTATTTGAACATCAAGTCGAAAATGAGTCTTAGGAGGATAGTCGATTGGTTGCTTCTCGCACATGCCCACATTTAATCTAATTTACCTTACTTGATTCGAAAAATATATATTTTCTAATTACTTAAATTTACTTTAAATTGAGCCGAATCTAAAATAAAATATTTTGAGCCTAAACTTTTCGACCCGTTATTATTTTTTTTGTCAAATAAAACTATTGCGAAGCTTCAAATCCCACAAATGTTTATTCTCAATTAATTAATCTAATCCTAACCAGATCTAATCACAACTATTGCAAAATCTAAATCAAATTAAAATAAATCATAGCCTGAATTAATAAATCTAATCAAGATCTTAAAAGATCTAATCCCTGAATGTAAATATAATGTACTATAAATGAAATTAAATCAAATATTTAACCAATTTAGGGTTAGTTTCAACATTTTTTTCAAAAAATTCAAATTGTAGGGAAAGTAAGATTTAATAGATAAAATCTCAAATAAATTATTCTAAAAGGTCGATAAGGAGTTCTACCTTTGATAACATAAAGAAAATGAGGAGATTGAAGCTTTAAATGGAAGAATCAAGAACGGACTGGTCATCATCAGCCAAGAGAGAGTTGCACACGAGAAAAAAGATAAATGAGGGTTTATGGGGTCAGATTCAATATATAACAAGTAACCAACAGAACAACTAGTGGTATAATCAATTAGAAGACTTTTCAACTGAATTTCAGTCTAAAATTCTATCGGAGAGGAGTGAAAGATGAACCTGTTGATTTTTCATCAGTTTTTCAGTAGACAAAATTTTGGGGAAAATTCAATTGTAGAATTCATTGAGAATATTTCCTTCGATAATTCTGCTGATTTGGGCTGCTTTTTATATATTTAATTTAATCATTTTCGTTACTTCTACATTTCATTATCATTCATATGGTTTGCATGAAAATATTCTTATCCGGTTTGTATGAAAATATTAATGGAGGAACGATACTTAATTATGACATAAAAAGATTCAATGGATTAAGACAAATGCTAACACATTAAAAATTTTAAGTAGTTGAGGTACTAGTCAAGTCCGTCATGTAAACTAATGCTTTCTTTCATGAATCTAATGCAAAATGCCTTAAATTTTGTTATACTTTCGTCTTCTTCTGAATTCACATCGCACACTGTATCAAATAGTTATACATAGATTATTTTTATAAGTTATCCTAAATGATGAAGTTATTTATGTTCACTAGAGCGATGAATTCCAAAAAGGGTATGATAGTAAGTATGTGATGATTAATGAATTCCATTACAAGAAGCACAATTGTAATGCCCTGATTTTCTTGCTGATCATTAAATTCTCAATTTCTCCGAGCTGATGATGTTCAATATGAGAAAATTCAATAGAAATATGACGGTTAATGGTTGTCAGAATGCCAATATTGCATGTTCAAATTAGCAAAATTTATGATTTCAAAAAAAAAAAAAATTACTTGATTTATTTTTTATTTCAAGGTATTATTTCAATTTAGCTATCTTGTACACTCATTCCTGTGATGTTGGTTTCTATATGGACGAGATGTGTTCTTAATTTTAATCCCCTGGAATGTTTCAACGTGTGGATGGCACTGAAAAGGCTGAAGCTTATATGTTTTGATAATTTTAAGCTTATATTTTGGATGGCTTGGTTATGTTGAATAAGTTTAAGCTATGTCCCCATTTTCTTAACGAATATTAAATGCTTAATTTGTCAAGAGTAAATATTCCAAGCAAGGGAGTGATAGAAACATGAAGGTTTATGCTCATCAAAATGTACATTGTGCATGTTGAGGTGAGCAGATTGATGAGTCAAAAAATATTTTTTTTCAATTTAGTTCTTATTCATTCCCTAGTTTTATTCAGTTTTAGTTTATTATGTAATCATGCTTATGATGCTGCTGCTTACAATGAAGGCTTACATTTCTTTATTCGGTGATTTCATACCATGCTCTTTTTCATCTATATAATTTAATATCATTTTTGGATGAAGGGGAATCATAACAAACAAACTAATTAGAAATGCATTTCAACTTGTCAAGAAACTTGAGCCCATTTAACCATTTGTGTTCAGCTCAAGAACTAATGAGCCAAACAAGAACGAATCTCAATATGTTTATGCGCAGCTCATTTAAACCTCTATTTAGATATATGATTGATTTTAGTTAAAATTTGTTTATTATTTTATTGTGGTGTGGTTCCAATAGAAATATAATTATTATTTTTTTCAAAATCATCACAGAATTTCTTATTGTGTGAGAACATTAAATATCATTAGGCCAAGATTCTTTGTATTTTGCTGATCACATCAAAAGATAACAAATATATATTTTAATTAGTGATCTTAAAAGTGTGAATTCTAACTTTTTGGAGCATGAGTTTCATTAATCACAGCATCAGCATTACATGCTACATCATAAAGCAAAATCCTCTAGAGCAATGGAAGAGAGATGACTCTTCCACAGCAAGTTATCCCTCTCCTTCTCAATTATGTTCCAACAAATAAATAAACTAACCAGAAATAAAACAGCAATTTGTCCTTAACCAATTCTTAAACTTCTGCTACAAATCAGGGTACAAAAGAGATCAAGAAACTTGAAAGGAATTAACAAATCATACAAAAGCAATTCTGAATGAAGGTAAGAAACTAGATACCTTGTTCTCAAACCCTAAGCAACTGCACCTTGTTCGAGAAAGCAACCCCAATCCAATCCCGATGAGCGGCAGACCATTGCATCTGGTTTATCTCCGCAGCAGCCTGGTATGCAACCAAAGGATCAACCCCTTCAGGCGGCACGGCTGTCGGAATCTCCCAAATGAAAACCTGCCCATCGTCCCCTGCAGAGCATAGATGGCGAGCTGTCTGCGGCGCCCAACCAATCGCATTTACACTTGCCCCGTGCCTCTGCAACTCGGCCACAGGCAGAGCCGGAGAGCGAATGTCAATGACAACCACCTGGTTACTGTCCATAAGGATGGTAGCCATGTATCTGACATCCATCTTGTTCCAGGCTAGGCGGAGGAGAGGAATATCGGGTCTGGGACACTCGTAGACAATCGCAGAGTGCTCTTTATCCCTGAGATCAAAGATTCTGACAGATCCGTCGGCTGAGACAGATGCAAAGACAGCAGCTCCACCCCAGGCGATGTCGTAGACTTCCTTATCGTGGGCGATGAGCTGCGTCTCCAGAGCACATCGCTCGATATCCCAAACAGTGCACGTGGTGTCGATGCTGGAAGTTCCGATGCGGCGGGGTTCCGCCTGGTTCCAATCAAAGGAGGTGAGGGGGGAGCAGAACTCAGTGGACTTGCTGGTGTTGAAGACGGAGCAGAGCTCTGTGGCAGATTCCTTAACGCGCCAGAGGCGGAGGAATTCTCCGGAGGAGGCGAGGAGGGAATGGGGTTGGCCGGGGAGTGGCTTGGGATGGAACATGAGCTTGGTGGGCGGGTACTGGTGCTCGAAGGAGAGCTGGGGGTCGGATCGGAAGGTGAGAGTCTCTTCGTCAAAAGAAACGATGTCGACGCGGTTATTGATTTCCTCGATGAAGCTACCGAGAGCGAGGCATGGGGAAGGGGAGGAGGTGGAGAAGGCCATGGCATAGATGGGGTGGGGTGAGTCGAAGGAGTAGGTGTGATGGTTTTGTGGCTTAGGGTTTAAGGCCGATTCATGTGCGGCGAGGTTATCCATCAGCCTTTTGCCGTCGAGGCCAAGGAATCTGTATTCTGCGTTCAACCTCACTGAAGTAGCCCGCCTGAGGGGAGGGGAAGGTGGATTAGGGTTTCAATTTTGGAAATTGGCTGACAGTCACACGGTCTAACGGTCAAAGCCCACGTGCGTGGTGGGCGGGATGAACCCAAAATAAATTTTATTAATTTTTTTAGTATAAACATGCCAATTTTGTTGTATATAACCAATACAATCAAAGTACAATAAATTTTATGTGTGAGGTCTGCACCTAATAATTTTTTCATCCTTAAAGGGTTGAATAAATCTCGTCCTGATATATTATTGCTTCGTGATTAAAGCCCAATTTGGGACGATTTCGTGTCATACTTTATTTTGATTTCGCTCGGTATTTTATTATGAAAATTTATATTTTAAGAGAAATAATAATATATTTTAAATAGAATTTATTAAATTTGTTTTTGCATCATAAAAATTACATAATGTAGGTATAAACTACGGAACACGAGGAAAACGAATTTAAAGAAGCATTGAATTTTTTTTTTTTTTTGTGTTTGAGTGAAATTACGCTAAATACATAATTAATCATATAAATAATAAGCTATCAAACGCCGTTAAAAATTAATACATTGTTTTGGATACAACAGTTACGTACGACTTTTCTATCACAGATGACATTCAATACAAGTGAGCAAAACAGAGGAGAGAGCGATGAAAGGCAGCAAAGCGGGGCACGTCATCTACGATCCAAAATGGGGAAAAATACAATTGCGTATGAAGAAATTTTTGGACAAATCGAACACCCAAACGAATGCCTCGCGTTTCATCGTCCTTTTGTGAAACGCAATAAAGCCCAAAAGCATCTCCAAATGAAGCTTAAGAAATAAACGAAAACACCTAAGATAATTTATATCAGGGTCATGTCCCAGACAACCAGTTCCGTCTATCAGTTTATTCAGAGAAAATACTATGTCAGTAGTTCGGATACATTCAGACTACGAGTATAATATTATTTGTGTTGTTACCCCAGTTTTATGGTTTACCGATTCTACCAAGTAAATGATATTTGATTCCTACCTAATATTCAGTAAAATGCAATTGCATAATTAAATTCCAAAATCAATCTGCAAGTAATGATCTAAAACAAAATTCTGTCAAAAAAAAAAAATCCTTGCTTCCAATAAATATTTAATAGATGTAATTCACATATACAAATTAATACATAAGTAAAATATTTATATTTGATTTCAAATTATTATAGTCCATAATATTATAGCTACTTCACTATCATCCATTAAATATTAATTCTTAGTATGCATATAGTTTACTTAATATTTTTTAATATTTCAATTTAAGTGTGCCCTTTTAATATAAATGATTGAAATTTGTGAAATGAGTTTAAGGGAGGGTTTATTGGATTAGGTTGGAATTTCAATAGGAAAATGATTGTTACATTAGCACCTAATGTGGTGGAAAGAGAGATTGGAGATAAGCAATGTACTTGCAAATTCTTATATTATTGCTTCATAAACTTGAGAATATATATGCATCATCTAAAAAATTCAATTTTGAGTAATGCTTTGTCCTAAGTAAAAAAATATTGATATTGCAGCGTAGATTCTGAGTTATAAGAATATTTCGATTTGATGTTCACGAGTGTTGTTGCTGCCAATGCGCGGACTCGAAGCTGAAGTCTTAGAGTGTAGTTGTAAAGGGGGATTCTAAACAAATTGATTACTCGGTCATTTTCAATTCCCCTCACACGATATGGAAGAAGTGACTAAATGAAGCCATTCCAAATGACAATCATAAGAAAAAGAAAAATACGCGAAGCTTAAATTTTTAGAAATTAAATTTTGCAACTAGTCCATGCATGCTCAGGTATAAGCTCAGGGTCAGACATACTAGACTCGACTCTTGAACCACCATTCTTTTCTACTGCAATTAGGGTTGTCAAAATAGCAACGAGTGTTTGGGTCGTTAAGTAGCCCGTGCTCAATTCGTTCGCTACGAAAATGAGTAGAGTATGAATAATTTTTTCACGCTCGATATATAAGGAGCCAAACACAAATAATGATTTGTTCATTTGTGTTTGCCTCCTTTTGACTCTAACATTATACATACATGCATGCAACAAGGTTTATATACATACATATATATATATATATATATATATATATATATATATATATATATATATATATATATATATATATATATATATATATATATATATACATATATATATATATATATTTTGATGAGTATTATTTTAAAATAATTTAATTGACTATAATAAGATTTATAATCAATTAAAATTATTAATTAAAAAATAGATAAAATTTTATTAAATTATCTTTAAGTGAATATTTTAATATAAATAATAAAATTTAAGTCCTGCCACTTCCCTTAATACCCTATGGCTAGGAATGACAAAACAGCCCAAAACAGCTCATGTTCGGCTTGAAAAGCAAACCAGTCAGACACAAATAAATTTTTACTCTTGTTATATTAACGAGCAGAACACGAACAACGATAATTTTTAACTTGTCGAACACGAGTTGAGTATGGACTTGCTTAAACTTGGCTCGTTTACACCCCTAACTCCAATAAAAATGCTTTATCATACCACATAAGGGTTCATTTACTTAGTCATCAATTCGAATATTATGATGCATAAGTTTTTTATTTGATTTTTGTTAAATCATTTTTCTATTTTTAGATGCACTACAATAACTACTAAATAAAATAAAATATGTTCTGCAGCATTACAAAATGAAATAAATTTTTCAATTTGGTTCAATCTCTTGAAAAGCAATTTGTTCAATATTTTCATGTGTATAAAGTCATCACACACTTCTTATAATCCACATAATTCCAAACATAGATCTGGTACTCGCACCCAAATTCCAAATTTTAGCTGCATGCGACCTTAAGGGACGTATTTCACTTCTTAAAAGTTAAACTAATGTTATTTTTTATGTGATGTAAAAGATTTGGTTGGTATTAATGTAAAAAAAATCAAAATTTGGTTTTTACTAAAGTGAGTGTCAACCTTGGCGACAAGTCTGGATCAAGAATGGAGGCAACATCAATTGTTAACCTTATTGACAATGATGGATGTTAGTGGTGTTGGTGATTATTAGCGCTAACATTATTAACAATAGTTGGTGTCAATGTTAGTGACGCAGGAGGTCAATGTTGGCTACAATGAGTGTCTCCATTCATGGTGGTGACAAGCATTAATGCTTTGATAGGGATGAGTCAGTGAAGGAGGCAACAGTGTTTATGTCAATAGTGAGCATCAATTTTATTGTCAATAATGAACATTGAATTTGTTGGTGATGATGTGTGCCAGTATAGGTGGCAATGTTGTGCGTCCACATCATTAAAGATGATGGGCATTAACTTTGTGTATACAAAAATATATCATCACGAATCTCGATGCAATCCAATAGCCAAGGGAAGAGAAGATAGGCCAAGGGTCGGACGACTAATGGAGCAGCCGATAGACCATCTACAGGAGCAAATGATGTGCGAAGGGTCGACAAACGATGAAGTATTCGATCGACTATCTATAGAGTCAAATGACGTGTGAAGGGTCAGACAATCGATGGAGGGTTCGAGCGACCGCCTACCAACTCCCATCCTACCTATCGACAACCCCAATACAAGACACACATCTTCGAGCAAACCTAAAAGACCTAATCGCCTCAAGATATGATGACCGACTCCTCACAGAATCGGTCGGTCGGTGACTTCATCATCTACCAGGCTTTAATGAGGGAATCTAAGATGAACAATCAAGACTGGAAAACGATCGACAAACCTGGCATCAAACGAACAGACCAACTAGTCTTATTATATTCAACATGTTATAATTTACTAGAAGAATCTCTCAGTAGCTAATGATTAGGGGGCAAAATTTGTAATTCCAAATGATTATGTCATGTGTCTATACATAGGGATCATTTCATAATTAAAGGTTATCCATTTCTACTGCTCTCTGTTGTTTCTTCTTCCTTCCCTGAGTTACTCTTTATTCCTTGGGTGTGTTTACTAGATGTTTTTGGATTCAAAATACTTTTAGGTGCGGTGAACGTGGATCCATGCCATCAATAAGAATAGACGAAACAAAGAGAAACTAGCTAGAGAGGCATAGTGGAGGTAGGGTGTACTAGAGAGTTCATTGAAGGATTCGTGCAATGGAGACTACAAGATCTAAGAGCTCATACTACAAATCAAATGTCAGGATAAATTGCAATCTTTTGAGCCATTGCTACCTTGGGAAGAGCCTCTATTCTAGGAGAAAGTGTTTAATAATAACCATATAACCCCCCTTAAGAGGAACCAACGACACACAATGAGAGGAGAGTGAATCATCTACCGGAGCGAGTTGACAAGTTGGTATATCAAAATATCATCGATTCCACCTTGGTGGTGGAAAGACATTAACTTAGGAGAATCGAAGCATTATGATGACCAGAGAACTCCTTCTCCCTTTAGATCTCATGAGTTGAACTCTTGGAGAAGTTTAAACTGGCAGCTTTGGAGTCATATAAGGGACGGTAGGATCCCAACAATCATCCACATCTTTTGAATCTTCAATGTGCCCATTAAAAATCTTTTATGTTTCTAAGTGAATGTTATTCTACACAACGTTGAGATCATTTGTTTTGAGATGGTTCAATGCTCTATCAGTTGGGGTCATTACTTGCTTCGTGGAATTCAAGAGGATCTTTCTATTATAGTAAGTTACTACTCAGAGACCTGAGAAAAGTGTCCAATCTCTGTGGCATTTAAAGCAAGGACTCAACAAGAGCTTATGCTCATTCATTGCGCAGTTCCAAAGAGAAGCGCTGGAGTTGAAGGACTTGAAACCTGATATGGCATAAGTCGCTCTAATGTGGGCCCCTAAGCTTGGTCGAATTGCTAGAGATGGCCAATAAATACGTCAACACATATGGAAATGCCCCCAAACTTTCCGACCAATGACACCATAAATGACCACAGCAAGGCTGCGAGTGGAAACTAAGAGAAAACACGTGACCACCCATTTATTCACGATATGAAAGTCACCCCCATAATAACTCAACTCATTATTAAGGTGATCAAAGAGGATGGGCAAAGACCCATAATCATTGGCTTCCCCAGTATCATGAGAGGTCGACTCATTATCACGGGCGATCGTGGTATGATCAAGAGACCCTCGGGCTACCCCCCCCTCCTCCCGGAGGGTATTAATGGTGGAGATAGTAGATGCCATCCAAGATAAGGATTTTTCAAGAAAGTGCCACTAATGAGAACCGAAGCTTTTCTCTGAGATAACATGAAGTATTGTAAGTAACACGGGAATCACAACCATGAAATGGAGAAATGTAAATATCTCTAGAGCCCGATCGAGAAACTGATAAAAGAGGAAAAGCTTAAGGAATTCATCACTTCAGGAGCCGCGACTCAAAGGCTAGGTAAGGCCTCAAAGGGAGAAACACCGAACAGACCAATCCGCAACAATGTCATCCATATTGCAGGATTTGTGCCTGCCATATCCACGGGAACTAAACCATTCAGGCGAGTGAACCAAAAAGGGTGGCAAACTGAGGAACTCGGTGCCGCTACTTTTACCCCGAAACCCAAAAGACATCCACCCATCTATTTCACATATGAAGATTTACCCTATAAAGGAAACCCCCACAATGATGTTATTGTGGTAATGATAGTGATCAATAACTATCAGGTGAGAAGCATTTTGATCAACGTTAGGAGCTCTATGAATGTGTTTATTTAAACATATGTTCGAAATATTAAGCCTTATTGTTGACCGTTGAGTAGTTTTCTTGGGTGAGAGGGAGGAAGCGCTCGAGATGATCGGGATCCCAGTCAGTTAGGGGAAGAATGAGAAATAGTTCAAGTCGACGGAGGATTTCCTCATGATATATTCCTCTATGACGTATAATGTTCTTCCCCAAGCAATCCTCTGAAGTTCCCTGACTGTTCTTGACTCGAATAGACTTTCAACGGACTCACGAACACAATGGTAGTCGGCCTCCCCAAGTGATTTAGCTGACCCTCTTATACAAGACTCGATAACTCTCAAAAAACACAAGAACGATTCTTCAAGACTCCCTTCGTTTGGAATTATTTTTTACTCTAAAAATCACCAAACGTCGTTTTGGACACCTCTTCAAAATTCGTCCAAATTCAATGCATAAATGGGTTAACCGTCTTTAGCGCCTGAGCTTTAACCTTCTAGAAGCCATCGTAACTACCTGGCGCTTAGGCACTAGATAACTTCTTGCTCCATTTAACCTCTTTTAGCTTCATTTTTGCTTCTTTTACATTTAAATTCCATTTCTTGCACTAAAATCAAAAACACACAAAATATCTTTCATTAAGGCGCAATATCCTTAAAAATGAGCATAAAATGTACATATAAAATAGGTAATTTTAAGGCGTGTCACATCCCTAACATCAATTTGACTAATTTTTGTATCAAAATTATAATTATTTTGAAAAATAATTATAAAAAATAATATATAAATCAGAATGAAAATTAAAATAGAAATTCAGTGTGGTGACTCTAAATATTAAAATAAAAATATTCACCTTCTAAATTTTAAAAACAAAATTAGAGCATTATGGGTAAAATTTTAAAGATACAAATTTTGCATTTTAGCCCACGTTGTCTCCAAAACCTAAGTTGAACATAAAAGTTAACTTAAGAAATCTTAGGGCTACTTCCTAATGAAGATATAAAAGGCTAACTTCATCATTATGAAATAACCTTAATGAACCAATTTTAAACTCAACCTAGGTTTAACCATTATTATTCCTAACTTAACTCAATTTAAACTTAAGCTCAATCTTGGTCTGACCCCACCTAGACCCAGCTCAACCTAAGTAAGTTTAAGTTCAACTTGGGTCTAGCCCTAATTTAAACCTAACTCGAACTAAATCCAAATCTGAACTTAGCCCAGGTCTAACCCAAACTAGACCTAGCCCAATTCAAGCTTTAACTTGAGTCATATCTGACCCAACCTAGACCTAACCTACTTTAGCTCAAAGTTTAAACCTATTTTAGGTCTAACCCAACTTAGACCTAATTAAATTAAGACTTGAGTTAGTTCTAACCCAACATGGACCTAACTTAATGTAACTCAAACTTGTCTTAGGTCTAATAACTAAATTAAGACTTGATTCAGGTCTAGCCTAACCTAGGCCTAACCTAAACCAATCTTTGGTTCAACCTAGGTATAAACCAATTTAGGCATAATTCAAACTAATTTAAAACATAAACCCCAAGAAGACCCCGCTCAAGTCTAAAACAATTTAGAATTTAGTTAAACAAACCCTTAAAAAAACACTACAACTTACCTCAAGTCTAACCCAACTTAGACTTAATTTAGCTAAACCCTAAGTGAAGTATAATCCGACTTTGACTTGATCCAACCCTATGCAATGTTTAACTAAAATCAAGTCAACCCTACCTAACTCGGATCAACCCAAATAAACTTTAACTAAACTCTAGTCAACCTGACCTAATTCTAGTTAACCCAAACCCACAAAGGGTCAACTCTACCAAACTCAAGTTAACCCAAATCAACTTTGACTAAACTCGGGTAAACCCAACCTAACTCGGGTCAACCCAAATAAACTTTAACTAAAATTAGGTCAACTTGACCTAATTCAGGTTAACCTAAACCCATTGAGGTTTAACCTAACCTAACTCAAGTTAATCCAATTAATATTTATCTATCCCATGTTAACCAGACCTGACTCGGGTTAACCTAAATTAATTTAAAACTATTTGATGTCAACATGACCTAACTTGAGTTAACTCGATCCAACTTAACCAAAGTTGGGCCAACCTGGCCAAACTCGAGTTAACCCAAATAAACTTTAATCGATCCCACGTTAACCCGCCCAACTCAAGTTAACTCAAATCAACTTTGAATCGAACCTTGGTCAACTCGGCCTAACTCGGGTTAACCCAAATCAGTCTCGGGCAGGCCGACCCAACTCAGGTTACCTCAAACCACCTCAGGTCGACCTGACGTAACTCGAGTTATCCTAAACCAATTTAAATCAAACCTCAGGTCAATCCGACCTAACTTGGGCTAATTTAAATCAAATTAAAGTAACCCCGAGTCAAACTGACCTAACCCAAGTTAATCTTAATCAACTCAAAGCAACCACAGGTCAACGAGGCCTAACTTAGGTTAACCTAAACCAAACTTAATACGAACTATGGTAAACCCGATCTGACTTTGGTTAACCCAAACCCAAACCAATTTAAATAAGATTCTGGTTAATCCAACCTTACTCAACTTGAAGTTAAGAAGTGCTTGACTTCTCATAGGTGAATAAAAACACACTTAATGCATCCTGGAGACGATGTGGGCTGAAATGCAAAATAAATATATTAAACTTAACATAAAATTTGCCTTAAAATCACTAAAACTTAAACTTTAACCATGAAATTCAACTTGGTTTGAGAAAGAATCTCGGAGGAGGCAACCCATTGATGTTAACAAAATACCATATGGTCACAACAGTGACTAATCAAACAATAAACCCAGTGCCTCTGGAGGACGAAACCATAGGACCTTGACCGGGTCGTTCCAAAAATTAAAATCAAAATTAAATCACAAAAATTTAATTGGCTAAGTATTAAGCAACCTAAATGTTTAAACCCCCTAAAATCTGAAAAAGTAATTATAACTTAAATGAATATATAATGAACAAATATCACCGAATGCAACTTTAACCCTACTACCCGGGTCTACGAAGATCTCTTGGACGACGCAACACATAGTTATTGATAGAAGTCTTCGGTTAGAGCTTGCTTGACCGTCACTTCAGACTAGGTAGATAAGAGAAACCAACAACCCCGTGACGATGGGAAAGCCATGTGCATTTTGACCGAGTTGTCCTAACTAAAAAAAGTAATAAACAACTAAAAATGTTTATGCTAAATGATGTTTTGCGGAATTGCCGAAGACAAAATACAAGACACCGTCTTAGATTTACTTCACATGTTATTTAGGGTGTGCTAACTCTGCTTTGTAGAGATGACATATAAGATGCAACCTTAGATTTACTTTTTAGGTTATTTAGGGTGTGCTAACTCTGTTTTACAGAGATGACATATAAAATGACGCTTTAGATTTGTTTTACATGTTATTTAGGGCTTGCAAACTCGATTTTGTAGGGTTGCCATAAATTATTCTAGTAACCTAAGTTCTTTTTCTTTGAGTATTCTTTTCTTTTGTAGAGTTAGAAGGTGTTATGGTTAACCAACTATCAACGTCCAAACCACCCAAAAGAGAACGAAACACGAAGCAAAAGATGAACCTAAACTAAGCCATCAACAGTAGTTCATATGATATTGGTTAACGAGTCTGACGTAAGTTAGGGTTAGCGCCCACAAATGTCAATTTTTCTGTATTCATTTGAAAGGTCTGCCCCAAACTATAGGTTGGTATCTACATTTCAGCCTTTTTGCATGGATTACCAGTCGACTCGCTTAAGGACTAAACCTTCTACCACCCAAATAACTTCAACTTAATTTTTTTTCAAAAAAATTCATAACCAAAACTATAAAAAAAAGTCATTGCATTCACAACCATAGAAACATCATGCATCTAAACAAGCTTGATTGACATCAATAAATAAAATCGAGAAGAAACTCCTTTCTCGATTTAGGAAATGATAACTTGATCTATAGACATATGTATCACATGTTGTTCATGTTCTTGTCTTCATACCCTCACTCATTGCACGAAAATGGGTGGTTTGACCAGTGAGAACCACTACCTTATATAGTGAGTTATGCCCATACATACTGATTGGCTTTTTGAACAGACCTTCTATGCATTCATCATCAAAGAACTTGCATAACCCATGACACTGCTTGCTTCGCACTCAACACTAATTGAACTTAAAAATTTGAGCATGGTCGGGCATAAGAGCATTTAAATTTGAAATCTTAAACATATCTTCAAATTAGTATTATGACATTAAGCATGTCATACCTATCTAGACAGCTTGATTTATAATCATATAATAAGCTATATAACTCTTGATAAGCAACATCAAGACTAATCATGCATGGTTTTGAATGCGATTAGGTAATTTAGATGGAAGCCATTTCCAAGAAGCGTATAAGTCCATATAGCATAGGGCTCTAAAGGTTCTCCTTCTCTTCGTGAACTTCACCCCAAGACTCTGAGGTCATTCTTCTAGCCAAGATGTAAATCCTCACATTAGGGTTCCTGCATGATTGTATGTCGTGTAGCATAACTCTTAATAAAATTGTGGGGTAAAATATTAAAACCCTTCTGTGAGCAAGACAAGCTCAACCTTCTGAGGATGAGAACCTAGCCTTAATCGAGAGTTTTCTTAAGTAGCTCCGACTACTTAAGATGTAATTAACTATAAGAGCTTGCCCTTATAGGAAGAAGAATGCCCCGGAACAGATACAAACATCTGAATCACTGTTTGTGGATTGCTTTCATAAGGTCCTCTTTGCAAACACGCTTACAAGGTGTTTCAATACAATCAGACGTACGCTACGGAAGCCATTTAAGCGAAATTCACTTCACGAAAGCCCTCCACATGCTTTTCTCATTTGCCTTCGTCATCATACACCCTTGCCTTCTGATTCCTCTATCCTACATATCATATGATCCGGAAGAGAATTTATTCGGAGAAGGGATTACATAACGATAGACAAACTGGCAATTCCCCCAACAAACCATATCACAAAAATGACAAAAGAACAGAGGAGAAGTGGGGCCGAAAAGGGCGCCGACACTCCATCTTCCCTAATTCAAGAGAAGATTAGACATATGCACTCACTATTTATATTGTATTATTTCAATTGGTCTAGGTCCCATGATTTTTTTCCCTTTTCCTGGGTTTTCCTCATAAAAGTTTGAGGCGATCATTCTACTTCTCTTTAATTACTTGAGTATGTGCTGAAGTCTCACATAATGTTAAGATACTAGATAATCACTCTTCCATCTTGGACATTCCGACACGCATTAGGCATTAAGCTTTCCCTATATATATATTATTGAGAATGAAGTTTAATTCTTGAAATTTTAGGCATATGTAAATCTCATATAATATTCAATGAACTATATTAAAGTTCACCGGACTATAATCTTATTGTATACGAACAACATAATATTTTGTGAATTTGAAATTTCTGACATTGTAGCATAGGACTTGTATGGAATGACGAATCCATTTAGCAAAAATTTTCCTAAATTTCTTTAGTATATAGCATTATTGGACCACAAGGAGAGATTTTAAACCTCTTTCAAAATTGAGGTGAGCCATATATAAGGTACTTAAACTATTAAAAGGTAAGCTATTTGAAACCTTAAAAAATTTACAAAACACTTACAAATGCAGTCTCAGTAGTGCTATGTGTCTTTTTCACACCAAATATTAGGGAATGTGTGTGATTCAAAACATTATCTATTCATGTTCGAAGAAATATCTTCTAGAAGTTACATCTGATCGAATATTATTATACACAAATTATATATTTATTGATTTATTTTACACTAACATAGATTCATGAGCAAATTAAAGATTGAATCATCCAATCAAATACAAAAGAAAATATGTTTATTTAGTTCCACGTATGAATTCATTTGCTCTATAAATATTTTGCATTTCATTCTTATATATTCCTTCGATTCATAAATGAATGCATTATGTTATGCTATGTTATTCATAAATGTTATGCATTATGTCATGCTATATTATAGCCTATTCTAATTATTTGAAATCTTATTCAAACTTTAATTATAAAATATTTTTTTGATTGAAGTATGATTAAAATTTCTCCTAACAATATTCATATAATATTTGAATTTTAATCCAATTTTGATATAATGATATTCAAATCTTATTCCATCCACACTTAGGTTTTCTTCGAATTATGTTTGAATATTGTTCTTATTATTTGTTTTATTACTTGAATCTATTCAAACATACTTTTCAGACTTGTTGAACCCTTATTGGATCATCTAAAAAAATTACTCAAATTTTATTTGTGTTTTATTTGAATATTATTTTAATATGTTAGAATCATAGACTTATTTAAAATTAATTTAATATATAGTTTGAATCTTGCTAAATGCTTATCTAAACAATCTACTAAATTTAGAGACTGTTTGAGGCAGTTTATTTAGTGGGGTAGTGTTTTGAAAACACACCAGATCTGTTTGGGTGAACTGCGTTTTGACAGCTTATGCGTATTCAAAATGCTAAAAACAATATTTTCACGCTGCATCTATCTAGGTGCGGTGAAAACTTTTTGACTGCAGAATGACTTTTCCAAAAAAAAAAAAAAAAGTTACCGCACATAACTTATTAGCAGATCATTTTTAATCAATCATTCAATAAGCTATAACTGCCCCTTCTTCAATTAAACTTTTGAGTGGATTCATTAAATAGTATGCAAATATAAAAAATAGTTTTATAAAAAATAAATTATAAAAATATATATAAAAAAACAAATAACAAGAATTTTCACAAAATTATCACCATCTTACCTCCACTTTTAAAATTCTCACCCCAACAACAAAATTAATAATAAAAATTTACTTCATATTTTTTTACTTTTGTAAAATCCTCAAATGATTTGATGCATAAATAAATACATGTTAAAAAAAGTAACTTGAATTGGTATATTTGCAAATAAGCAGTACTAAACAATTTAATTAAACAGGGGCAAAATGATCATTTTTACAGTGAATTTATGGTTTTGATGTATCACATATAAGAGTGTCATTGTTCTGTTTCAAACAATTTAACTAAACAAGGACAAAATTGTCATTTTTACGAAACAATGCTTGCATACTGTTTTCACATAGCAATTAACAATAATAACCATATACATTTATCACACAAGTAATTTCCCCATGACAACTGTAGCGACATATACAAATTGCTAGTGAAAAGCGAAAAGTTACAGCTACGCCAAACACAGCCTTATTAACATAATATACACTTATGGTCTCTTTACCATCCCAAGCGATCAGCTTGGATAGTGTTACCTCCTGGGCTACACCAGGCAGTTCGTTCTTCCGAATCCTCTTCCATGGCTTCCGCCATCTCGACCTCCCTATTCGTTCCTGGTCTACCCTCGCCGTCTCCCAAGATAAGCATCCTCTCCTCCTCCTTTCTAACAGGCTTCTCCTCTACGCCGAAGACCTCTTTCCGCCTACTCTTCCCCAGAGAATGCCGGCTTCTTTCCTCCCGGAGGCCTCTCTTCGTTAAATCCATGGCTCCTCCAAAGGGAAAAGCAAAGAAGGGTACTTTTTGTGCCGAAATTTTAGCTTCTTGTTGAGTTCCTCTTTAGCATCTTTTTTATATTCGCAGTGGTGGCTGTAATCAAGCTTGCTCTTGATGCGGGAAAGGCCACGCCGGCACCGCCGGTTGGACCTGCGCTGGGTTCCAAGGGCGTGAACATTATGGCTTTCTGCAAGGAGTACAATGCCAAGACGGCGGACAAGGCTGGCTATGTGATTCCAGTCGAGATTACTGTTTACGATGTGAGTAATTTCCTTTGCTTGTGTTCTCGGAAACAAAAATGAGGAAAGAACGTACCTTTTTAATGTTATTTTTTGGAAACTTTGATAATAGGTATTTTTTTCCTTCATCTATGTTGAGCAGGATAAGAGCTTTACTTTTGTGTTGAAGACACCCCCGGCCTCTGTTCTTCTGCTCAAGGCTGCAGGTTTGAGCTTATTTTACTCATATTCTGAAGAGTTAGATTGTCTAATGTCCGCCAAGTATTGTGTCATGGTTCAAAAGATAGTGTTTTGTTTTTGGGGCGTTTGTTCATTTATAGAGAAACCTTCATTAGTGGAACTCTACTAAACTAAATAAAAACTATATTTGTCATAGTATATGTTAGCATAGGGAAGTGTTTATTGTTTTTTTTTATTAATCATGATATTGAATCGGCTTTTTTCTTATAAATAAAGGGGTTCTCCAAGTGAACAAATCCAAACAAAATATTTCCTCTCCATTACGTTGATCATCTGATGATGCAATTAGAAGAGTAGATGTTTTAGATTCGACTTATGTTAAGAAAGGCAGGGTTAGATCTAGGATGACTTAGGCATATTGTATAAAAAATGATCGTAATTTATGAAAATTAAATGAAAATATGACACTAAATAGGACGCAATTGAGAAAAAAGATTCATGTAGCTGACCCCACTTAGTGAGATAAAGGTTTTGTTGTTGTTGTTGTTAGTTTAATAGAGCAAGGTTAGGTTGCACCCCTCTCATTCGTTTGACCTATCAATTCCATCTTGCTTTCTCCATACTTCAAATTTCTATTTGGCATGCACACACATTGTGAAGTGCTCCTTGTGCTCCACTCTTGCCCTCTCCTGCTCTTGTTCTCACATCCTTCAATTCTGTTCCATTTTAACGCAACCCGCTCTTTCTTTATAAGTTTCCACTCACACATAGACCCACACATGACCAACAATACACATGTTTGACTTTATTTGCAATGATCCTATCCCTTTGCGCACTGCATGGTACTTTATGTCTCGCTCTCAGTATTTGGTTCAATGTAACAATCTAGTTTGTACCCAATTCGTGACCTTGAACCATCACATGCTAGCCTATTTGTGTTATTATGTGGAGCCTATTTGTGTTGAACAATTGTCATCTCACAACCCTCAATTTCATCGATCAAGCTTGACAGTGAGTTTGTTGGGGGGTATCTTTCTTTTTGTATATAGTGCCTCGACGTTGGGACCGGACACATAACATCACATCGGGGCACCTCGACGCTCATAATCAATATTGGGCAATTTTTTATTTATCGTGGTTTTGTTGATTGGAATATTTTAGATTCAAATCCTCTTGTGCAAAAGAGAGTAGAGGAGTGTCCTGGAGTGTTCTAAGTGTAGATAGACTTGATTATAGTGTAATTTGTATGATTATTCTCATCTTCTTTATAATGAATTCCTTGATGTGGTGTGACTCCATGATATTTTTCATGTTCTCCGGGTTTTCACACTAAATCTTGTGTTTTTTGTGATTTTTTATTTATTTATGCGTTTCTATTCAAAGTTTTATTTCTGATCTCTCGAATCAGTTTTCATAATTTGCATCTCCTAATAAGTGGTATTAGAGTGTCTCATGTTCTAAAGTTTTTTTGGTTCAAGTGAGAATAATGACCGACGAAGCGAGGTACATGATTGATAAGTTCAACTATTCAAACTATTTTTTTTGGAAAATACTAATTAAATATTTATTATATAAACAAATTATTTTTTTAACTGGATGGAATCACCAATTAGACCAAATCAATGACTTCAGAAGAACGGTAAATTCTTGATCGAATAAATATAGGTTTGATCCGACTTTCACTTTCCTCATCTGTTGCTTACAACATTGTGTTGTTTATTTTATGGCTGCACTTATAATAATCTAGGAAAAATCTTTAGTTTCAGAGAAAATTTTTTTAATAAAGAGATTATTCAATATGAAAATCGTGGATAGCATTTTAGTGGCTGAGCACTTGAATAACCGCAACACTGTGGCAAATTAGTTGTATTTTATTGGCATTAAGTTTGATAATGAGGTTAAAAAACTTTTACGTTTATCTTTATTGCGAGATAGTTTGTTGGACTGGGTACTTGCAGTGAGTGACTCTTAAGAGAACATGAAATTAAACTTTTGGGATTGAGGTTGAATGGAGTTCACAAGAAGGTAGTTCACAAGAAGGTGATCAATAAAATTAAAAATTCTATTTTGAATGTTGAAATTAGAGGAATGAATATTGATATAAACATGAGTAGGGAAATATTTAAGTTCAGAAGAGGAAAGTCCAAATTAGGGAGAGAAAATGTAGAAGTGAATACTAGAACTATGAGAAGAAATATTATTTTAAGAAAGACTGTAAAACTTCAAATAACGCCGGTGATGGAGGTTTAGATACAAAACTAACTACAAATGTCTCCATAGATGAAATCTAAGGCGACTCCTTTATTTTGTCCCTAGATATTACTAAATCATGGATAATAGATTCATGTCTCTTTTCATGCTAGCCTCAACAAAGAGGTGTTTAAAAATTACATTCAAGTTAATTTAAGAAATATATATTTGCGAGATAACAAGACCTACAATATTTTTGGAAAGGGTATTATTGGTACCAGGTCGCCAAATGAATTAATATGAAAACTGAATTAAGTTAAAAATATTTCATATTTGAAGAAAAAAATTAATTTTTGCGAGTTAATTTGCAAGGTCAGGGTATGCAACTACTTTTATAGGAAATTTGTGGAAAATGACTAAAGGTGCAATGATGATAGCTCAAGACAACATTGAAGATAAACTTTATCTGTTCAGTAAGATGTCTGAATTCATTGGAGTAATTTGAATAAATGATGATGCAGGTTTCTGACATTGTAGGCTTGGTTATGTAAAAGAAAAGGATATAAAGTCCATTTCTAAAAATAAACTTCAAGTTATAAAGTCTATATATTTAGATTTTTATGTTAATTTCTCTATAAGGGCCAAATTTGAAGTTTAAAAAGTTGGCGTTAGTGCATATTGTTGTATGGAGTCTTACTCTAGTTTAGTCTATTGAAAATTATTTTTATTTTCACTTTCATTAATAATCACACTACGAAGGTATGAATGTATTTTTTAAAATATAAATTTTTATGTGATGTCTTTAAAAAGTGAAAACTTATGATTAAGAATGAGACAAATTAGAGATTAAAGTGTCTCAAATTAGATAATGGTCGTGTATCTTGATCAGAGGTTCATGAGTTATTATATTTCAAAAGTAATCAAACATGCGTTTATTATTCGAAGAACACCACAACAAAATGGTGTTGCTTAATGCATGAATAGAACAATCATAAAACATGTTAAGAGTATAAGGTTGCATGTAGGCTTGCCAAAATAGTTTTGGGTATAAATAGTGAACACTGCAGTTTATCTAATTAATCTTTGTCCATCAATATATTTGATTAAAAATTTATTTGAAGAAGCTTGGAGTGGTAAAGAGGTATATCTATCTCATTTGAAAGTATTTAATTATTAATCATATATTCAAGTTGACACAGGTTTCAAGAGTAAACTTGATTCAAAATTTATCAAGCATACTTTCATTGGATATGACTCGGGTGATTTAGTTATAAATTTGGAGAATATCAGCATCATAAATTTATTAGGAGCAGAGATGTCATTTCAATGATATATATATATATATATAAAGACAAAAATAGAATGCAGGATCATTCACCAGTTACTTCTAAAGGCCCCTCTAAATATTGAGATAAAAGACACTAGTGATTAAGAAGATAAACTAAGTAAATGTGTTCAATCTAATAAAACATATAAATTTTCCCAGTCACCTTCTATTGAAGTTAGGTGGTCCAATAAAATCTCATGACCGACATATATATTCTTCTTTATTGTGTTATTTATTACTAACTGATAATAGTGGACCAGAGTGCTATGGTAAGATTCTTCATGTAGATGACTCAAAAAAGTGGGCTTTTGTTATGGATGATGATACACAATCATTAAAATTAAATCAAACATGAAAATTGACAAAACTTTCATATAACAAAAAGACACTACATAACAAGTTTATTTACAGTCTGAAAGAAGAATCGGATGGTAGCAAACACGACAAGACGATGTTTGTTGTGAAGGGATTTTAATAAACGGACTGAGCTGACTCTACTGAGATATTTTCTCTTGTAGTGAAGATGACAACTACCGGAATTGTGTTGAGCTTAATAACAGTGAAAGATCTACAGTTGGAGCAAGTGGATGTAAATATTACATGGTGACTTAGAAGAAAAACTGTACATAACGCAACCATAAAGATACTAAAATTTCAAAAAAATAAGGTGTGATCTGAAGACTGAAGAAATGTCTTTATGATTTGAAGCATGCACCAAAAAAATGGTACAGGTGATTAAATAGGTTTATGTCAGATAGTGAGTATACAAAATGTTAATCATATCACAATTATTCCATCAAATATTTTGATAATTTTTAAATTATTCTTTTCTTGTATGTTGATGATAAGTTGATTGTAGGATCAAATATAGAAAAGTTCATAGATTTGAATGTTGAAATGAAAGATTTAGGTCAAACTAAAATAATTCTCATTATATGAATCAATATGGATAGAAGTGCATGTACATTGAAGTTATCTAGATAGAATATGCTGAGAAAGTAATACACAAATTCAACATGTTTGAGACAAAATCAATTTGCACCACCTTAGCTAGTCACTTTAAACTATGTAAGGAACATTCACCTAAGTTTGAAGCTATGCAAATATAGATGAAAAGAATCTCGTATGCTTCAGCTGTTGGAATTTTGATTTATGTGATGATATGCACTAGAGCAGATATGAAACATGTAGTGGGAATTGTCAGCTGGTACATGAATAATTCATATGGATATCATTGGGAAGTGGTGAAGTTGATTCTTAGATAATTGAGAGGAACATTCAACAAAACATTTTATTTTGAAAGTGCATGGACTAATCAGTAGAATTATATAGATTCATATCTTGTAGAAAATATTGATGGTAGAAGAAGTAAAATATGCTATATCTTCACTTTGGGGAACATAACAGTGAATTAGATTTTCAAATTATAAAAGGTCGTTGCTCTATCAACTACAAAATTTGAATATATTACTATCAGTAAGACTTGTAAGAAAATCATTTAGCTGAAATGCCTTTTGACAGAATTTGATAAGGCGCAAGAGAATGAAAATATTCACATGACAATATGAGTGTCATTCATCTACCCAAGAATGCCGCATTTCATGTCTGAACAGAACACACTCAGCTAAAGTATCATTTCTTCCATTCACTTTTAGAAGTTGATCAATTATCTTTGGAGAAGATATACGCAGCTCAAAATCTTACAGACATACTGACTAAGGCTATGACGATTAAGAAATTGAAGTTATGCTTAACTTCAGTTGGAGTTCAGGAAGGTTGTCACCGGGATAAGTCACACTACAGTTTATAACTATAAAGATGCTACAGATTTGGATGAGCAATATTGATTGCAATCAATCTCAAAGTGGAAGATTGTTATTATGTGAAGCTTTGATTGTGTCAATCAATTGTCCTCTCAGAACCTTCAATTTTGTCGATAAAGTTTGACGGTGAGCTTGCTAAGGGGTATGGGGGGCTGCTTAAAAAATTTCTTTTACGTACATAACACATATACGCCTTACCTCTGCACTACAGACAACACCCTAGTGTTCGGAAGATAACATCATTGTGCCTAGTCCAATTTCTGAATCGAGAGCATGACACTACAACTCTCAGATATAGCGCTCATTGGAGCGTTGCAGCGCCACATCGCGATGCCCATTATCAATTTTGGGCATTTTTTTTATTCCATCAATGTCGCTGATTGGAGTGTGTTGGATTTTAAATTCTCTAATGCAAAAGAGAGAAGAAAAGTGTCATGGAGTGCACCAAATTGTGGAGAGGCTTGACTGTGCTGTAATTTGTACGTTCTCATTTTCTTCACAGTGTAGTTCTTAGTGTGGTGGGGCGTCGTGGTTTTCTCCCGTTCTTTGGTTTATTCACATTATTTTTTTTTGTTTTCTATGATTTCTTGCTCTGTGTTCTTCTGTTGAAACTTTTGCTTTCAATCTCTCGAATTAGTTTACACAATTTACATCTCCCACAATTTGCTTTTTATCTTCTTGTAATCAAATTCAATTTCCTTTCTCTGAAAATCTAGTTCAGTGATTGCCATTTCTCTCTCTTCTCTTCTTTTATTGAAATGTATGATACTTGAGAGCATGACAAAATATGCAAGTTTTGAAAGCTATATTTTATTGAAACTAACTCTCATCTTAGATTCTATAAACTTTAGAAATTTCTTGTTGATATTGTACTACGAAGTAGTGTTTTATTATTCTTACTTTTCTAGGCACTCTTCTTTTGGCATTGTAATTTTTGTTTTGCTTATTGATGACGTCATGCTCTTTGGGAGTGATACATTGAGAATTATTGAAATAAGGCATTAAATTGAAATAACCGATTGTTACCAAAGATATGGGGTGGGCACATACCTTCTTGGTTTTGAGTTTTAATATAACAAATAAGGCAATTTTTCACTTTAAGATAATATGCAACTTCTTCATGAAAAAAATTGTTTTCGTGAAATTATGCTTGTTAACTATCGCATAAATATTTTGTAAGCATCTGAGAATAAAAAATCTTTGAAGGTTCTTATTGCTTTTGTCATTTTTTGTGCAAGCTTATCAATCGTCACAAATCTTTGAAGATCTTTTATTGTTGGTGTATTTAGTTAGCATGCAATATCCTAAAGCGTGAAAATCATGAGGCTGTCTTGAGAATTTTGACATAGTAAATTTTCTGTTGAAAAGATGTTGTATATTAGAGAAATGATCATGTATGCTTTGAATCTCATGGAGATGATAATTATGCTAGGTTTGTTGAATATAAGAAGCCAACTTTTATATACTCTATTTTGTTGGTTGACATCCTCTCTCTTGGAGAATTAAGAAACAAATAGTTGTGGGTAGATGTACTGTTGAAGCATTTTACCTGGTCATAAACTTATTTTGCCAATGAAATGTGTGGATTAAAACTCTTCTTGAAGAGTTTGCTTTTCCTATTACATGACCTATAATCTTAAACTATGATAATCAGTCCACATCTATATAGCTATTAATCGACCTCCATGAATACTTGAAAATATTGAAGTTGGTTTTTACTTTATCAGGAACATTGTCTTATCAAAGAAGATCATCACTCCATATCTTTACCAAGCTTCTTGGACCTCTATATTTTTTCACAATTTTATAGCAAGTTGGATTTAGTTGATATATATGCTTCTGCATGAGAGTGGGAGATTGGAAATTTAACCAAATATAATATACTATATATGTGATTGTTCCTTAGAATATTTCATTTTTATTTTTATTATAAAATAGAAGTTTTCTCCTATTGAATAGAAACAACAAAATTTTTCCTCCTCAATAATATAATTGGCTGATCATTTTTTATGTTTATTACTCGTTCTATTTGCTTGTTGGGTTCTCAAATTTTCTATCTTGCTTTTTTCTTCATTAGGTAGACTAATTTTATACAACTTATTTTTCTATCAATTAGTAAAGAACACGTTTTACTGAAATAGTTGCATCTAATATTGGTTTGTGAATTTGATCATTCCTAATGATTCGTTGAAGTAGTATTCTCAATCTTAGCCAAATATAGCTATAGTTAGTTCAATCTAACTTGACTGGAGCTAGCTCATTTGTCTTTGTTTGAGCTTGAACCAAGCCAAATATCAATTTAATATATGAACCTTAGAAGCCATTCTTAATTTTGTAGGCATCATATATCCATAGATGTATATAGTATGTATGCTCCATAATGTATGCATACATTCATACATATTTTGATTTTATTTTAAGCTATTTTAGTAAGTTCCAGGCCCAATTTAATCAAAATTAAATTCAAACTAAGCTTGAATGTTTGGTTGTCTAGTTTGTTTGGATATGTGTTAAATTCGAGCCAAAACTTAATCTAGTGTTCTTTGATTTTCAAGTCAACTCTTGATCCTATTTGATAAACATATTTGACACCTTATTCTATTAAGAGAATGTTTAAGGATTGTTGAGTGAAGGTTAAAAGAGGCAAAAGAAAAGCTCTGATAGTTAGTTTCTTAGAAAATTATTATAGAAGTTCATTTTGATCTATTTTGATCTATTTTGTCCAAAATCTCATATACTACTTCTAATGCCAGCTTTTACAAGAACTTTATCAAATTCTTCAAGCTAAGCTTTTGAACTTTGCTTCAACCCATAAAGGGCCTTCCTAAGTAGGTATACATGTTTCTATCCCCGAGCGACATACCCAGTATATTGATCTGGAAGTTAATATCAATTTGTACCATGGTTCTATTTAATTGATGCCCATAATCTAATTCTAATTGAGTTAGGTTTGATGACTAAGGAGACAATATCATAGTAATCTATTTTATATACTTGACAAAAATCGTTGAAAACTATGGAAGTTTTATACTAATCAATGGAGTCTTCATGATGGAACTTGATATTGAAACTCTTACGATTGATTGGTTTGACTTTCAGATGAAAGGGCAACCAACGCTTTAGCCAATTATGAAAGGCATTGATTTCAACATTTATAGCCTATTTTTATAAAAAAAATATTGCAATGCTTCTGGATATATCTTGGGAATAGAGACAACGAAATGAAGTGGTGCCAAGACCTCTAAGGGTGCATTTGGTGCGTAGTGCAGATTATCCAGAACACGCGATAAGCTAGATTATCTCGATAATCTGTCGATATCTGCACTGATCTGAATAAGCACATCGATCATTTGGTTGCGGCGTTTGGAAAACGTAGTGATTCGATAAATTGACCATTCGCACTTGTTACGAAGAATGTTTGTTTAATTTCTTTGGTTAGTGCGTTTTGTAAACGAACTTATTTGTAAATTTTCTTAATTAAATAAATAATACGTACAACGAATTTATTATTTTTTTAAATGAAATTACATAAAAAATTGTATGATTTTTTTAAATTAATATTATATGTAGTTATACGTTTACATTTAGGGTTTAAAAAATAATTTTTAACATAAAATTATTTTCAAATACAAATATTGTTTTAAAATATAAATTATAATTTTTCGGTATGAAAATTTTATTTTCAAACTTATGAGAAATTGTTCAATAATTTAAAATTTCAATCGGGAAAAACCAAATTCAAAACGAACCAAATTTTCTTACTTCACTTGACTTAAATTAGAGTTCGAGACACACAATTAAGATAAAAATACATAAAGAAACTACAATTAGTAATACGATTATAACATTCAATTTAAAATGCAAAAGTAACATCTCCTGAAAACATTGTTTGGTTGGTGCATGATTGAACTCCGAGCATCATTATGTGGCTCTGAAACACTAGAAGCAGAAGTGATATTCTCTGATTTTGATACCGTGGAACACCGTGCAACGTTATCCGATGGGATAAAGCCGAACACGGAGGTCCGTCCGCCCACCTGAAAACACGCAATCGTCCACTCCGTGTTGCCACCTTGGCAACCATGAACCTATCGCCCGTAGCTACGTTCGTTTACGTGATGTAAGTAGTAAGCGCCAGCGATCCACAACGGCACACGACTTGCGAGACTCAGCGAATATCTAGACTCATCGTACGTAGTTATTTAAAAAGAGAGTAGATTAGTTAGAACTCTCACTTTCTAAAACAACAGATAGGAACAACAGATAGAAATTATGCAAACAACAAATGCAAGTAATGAAATGATTTCTGATATAGTGAAAAATTCCTGTCCAAAGAAAAGAAGAGAGTCATCTGATAGTGGTGTTGCAAAGATGACTAAAAGGGTCACAATACATTTGCATTCACCGAAGGAGAAAGGACCAATAAACCAGAATGTAAAGCTTATAATCCTACCTAATTCCTTAAACGAGCTGCTCAAGATTGGTGGTAAGTTTTATTACAACATAAAATATTTCATGCAAAATTCCGCATTTGTAGAATAATTAATTACCTTGAAAATCGATACCAATCCTCCAATACTTGTAATCCCTTAATATTTAGCACCTTTATCTTGGTGGATTGCATGAGATAGAATGGCATGAAATAGAGTGGCATGAATGTAATCACCCTATATTTAAAATATCCCTATATAGGGATATTTTAAATATAGGGTGATTACATAGCACTGTGAGACATTCATATTTACAAAACTAGCGCCTTTCTTCAATCATTTCTCACAATCTCACTCAAATATCGAAGTACAAGATAAAACCCATTTATTTCACAGAGAATAAGCTGGAATTTCTCAATGCCACTCTATTTCATGCAATCCACCAAGATAAAGAACCGAAAAAGAATTCATGTAAGCAAAGAAAGAAACAGTCATATGATGCAGCTCCTGCTCCATCAAACCAATCCTCCAATACTTGTAATCCCATTGAATTTATAATACAGAAACATTGTCATTCCCATTGAATTTATAATAAAGCCGTTTTTAGAATAATCTGTGAGTGCGAGCCTTCACAAATCTAAGTGAGATTTATAGTAAGATTCAACTATCGAAGATATTTTAAATTTTCAATAGCCTCAAGTATCTTTAACAGACAAATGTCATCCAGAAGAAGCAAGATCCTTTTAGATTACAAGACAGCTTTAAGAATCTTTAACAGCAGCGAGTGACTCCATACAAAGCCTCTCTTTGTTAAGTCATTCCAACATATCAGCAATGACCTTTTTTGCATCAAAGTCATTGGAAGCACAAACCCACATTTGCAAAATAAAAACATCCAGAATAAAGAGTATAATATGGAAATTCATTTATTTATACCAAAGTAAAGAGTAAAATAACATCCCAATGTTACATAAAGCATGCAAAATTAAAACAACGTGGGAATTCGGGACCGAGCAATCTCGTCGGCAATCGGTCGCGCAACGCGGCCATCTCCGTTGCCCCTTCGCCGTCACGAACGTTGTTTCGGTGTGAACCATCCTGCGGTATTGGCCGTCCAACATGGAATTCATACGCTTCGGTGGAATCCGATAGTGGTCATCTTCTCGCATGAGTGAAGTCCGCATCCGATCCGGAGTGGTGCCGTCGGATGTAGTTGTGCAATGCCATAGTGGCCACAACTATCTTCACTTGCTTACGAAATGAGTAATTGGGCATATCGCGCAATATCACCCACTTCTTCCATACTCCAAATGATCTTTCTATCACACCGCGTAATGAGGAGTGTCGTTTGTTGAACATTTCTTTTTCCCCCCGTGCAATCCCGCTTGATCTTTCGAAGTCGGGAATGTGGTACTTTGTGTCGGGATAAGGCTTAAGATATCCCCTTGTAAGGGATATCCAGCGATCAACAAGGTAATATTTACCTACATGAAAAATTTAATTACGAATAATTCGAAATTTTAACAATGTTTGTTGTATTTACGTACCACGAGGGTGTGGAACCGATGTTCGTCGCGTCTAGTTGAAAATTTAAAAACACGGGTATCGTGTGCGCTCACTCCCATCCGGCTATGACGAATGTAAAGCACATATTGAAGTCGCGAACGGCCGTGACATTTTGTGTAGGATAACCACAACGTCCGATGTAGGGAACTTGGTCGGTAATAGATGCTCGTGCATCGACGTGTGTTCCGTCGATAGCTCCAACACAATTCCGGAGATAAGCATATTTCCATATTTAATAAATGAGAAGTACAAGATTTTAATACGAAGTGATATGTTTGAAATATACCTTAAAGAACGGCATGTAGCGAGTGTCATTTGCAATTTGAGGGGGAATTGACTGGAATGAAGGATCTGCAGGCTTTATTATTTTCGAACCCAAACTTACCAGAGCATTCAACCCCACCGAGAAATATCTGCTGATGGTCTCTGATGAATGTTGGAAGCGCTCCATTGCTCCTCTGATGGACCGGTTCTCGCGCCAAGATGTACAGTGTAATTGCTAACACCTCTCGGCATGTCATTCTGGACGAGGCATTCAACCCATGTTCGCGATGTAGTTCATACATCAGGTCATTGAAAATCTCTTTTGTCATTCGAAACATATTTGCAAAACGTGTCGGGTGTCCCTGTAGTAACTCACCGACCCATTTATCACCGATAAAACTCGATGTCATACATGGAGTTCGGTCGAGGTACGTTATATAGTAGTGGTATAGCAAGGTAAGAATCGAATAACTTTTCTAAGCGTATTCGATTCCTCCGGATTCATCCTATTGGAGCTATTAAAAATGAAATTGTAAAACACCACGAGTTATTGAAATATAAACATAAAGAACATAATCCATACAAAAATAAAACAAATAGTCATAAATACTTATGGAAAAGTGCATACTAGAATATGTAGAGAATAATCCATACATAAATAAAACAAATAGTCCCAAAAAAAACATAAAGCAAACATCATATAACATCTATTTTTCCATTAAGGAGCGCAAGAAATTGAGTCGATCTTTTGCGAGCATATTGCGGAAGAAGTCTCTACGCATTGGATCCGACGAGTAACTTAACACAATCAATGTATAGTTTCCGTCCATCTTAATTCCATCATGTGTCTCTAGTAGATCAAGACTCTCCCGAATGGCAAATTCTTCGAAAGCTGACGGACTTCGTTGGCATTGAATCGACCAACTTTTCTATAGTGCCCCGATGAATGCAGTACCCATATTTTTCTTTTGAACCTTCGTCGTTTTGATGCACCGGTTGATTCCAAATCTATGTGGGTGTGGGAGGGCCTTCCGCCGAATCACTTAGGTGCTCGGTTTCACGGTCATCGGGTGTATCGAATAAGTCATGCTTGAGATGGGGTAAAGGCATGAGATCCCGTCGCAACAACTCCATTAAACATGATATCCAACTTCTCTTCCAAGTCTGGATCAATGCCATTTGTTTTGAACTTCTTGGCTGCCGGAACAACCTGCAATGCAATAGCAACTACAGTTAGGTAAACATGATTAATTTAACGATACATATATAGAGAATTAATCATAAGTAAAGCAATACCTGTAGTTTTCGACATTCACCACGCATCGGGAGCAGCATTATTGTACGCGATGAAGGATCCAGCCCAAACACGTACATCCCCTTTTAGGTCTTTCCATGCTCTCCGGTCCTCTTTAATTGATCCCGCTTATTCTTAAATTTCGTTACTGTCATAGATTCTTTCCCGTCGATTCGTTGAATTTGGTCATTATATTTTGCCAACCTTCTCTATCGAAACGAGTGTGATGGCGCTATTTCCTAACTCGATCTCTTTAAGACGAGAGATCACGGAATATAATCGTAGCATTTACGTCCCATACAGATGGACGATCCACCCACGTTCGTCGTGCTCGTTTTAGTACTTCACTTGTAATGTAGGAAAAGAGAAAACTAGATATGAATGTAAACATGCATGGAACTCAAATCTTTAACAAACTTTATAAAATGTTAAACCTTTTCATGCACAGGTATGAAATAAACCTTTTCATGCACAGGTTTAAATATCAGAGCATTATATCTAAATTTATCTACATTCCTTTGTGTTTGTTCAATTACATTAACTTACAACAATGACTATTACATAAAAAGTACAATAGTACAAATTTTACAGAAATAAGGAAAAAAAACAATCATCCAAGGCATAGCATCAGAGCATCAGAGCATCAGAGCAATAACAATGGTAGAAAATAGTAATCCAAAAATATCACAAAAAAAGGGAAAAATTCAGAGTTGATAGAATAGAAACCTTAATATTATTAAGAAGAAAGATCAAATTAGAAAAGTAGAGCTCGGATATAAATTATAAAGTTTGGATGCTAGATGCAGAAATGAAGGTCTTAAAAAGGAAGGTAGGGGGATAGGGTATCAAATTTTAGAAACATGTAATGAGATTTTTATAGGTATGTAATTTGCGATGTATGATTGCAATACATGAAGGCCGCAACACCTTAAATTCATCATAAACAGCAAACAAGAAAAGATTATGTGAATTTATCCATTAGAAATAATGACAGGATGAAAACCAGCAAACAAGAAAAAAAAATCCCATTCCCATTAGCTCCCAGTCACTTACCCTTCACATTCCCACAAGTGCATTGTGCACATTCCAGTTGCCACCCATTTGATAATGTATATCTAGCAGTTGATCCACAATACTAAGCTGATCTTGCAAAATCCGAACTTTTAGAAAAACCAAAAAATTAAATCAAACCATACAAGTTTCTTATAATATATTTTCTCACAATGGAATTTCACAATGAAACTCATCAAAAGAAGATACAATTAAAAGTCAATCAAACAAAATTTTTATGTTTCGTCATTTTAAGTGTTTATATTTGACGTAATTTACGATCAAATATTTAAGATACATTACAAATATTGGTTTTGATAGTGCAAAGATTATTTTTTTATGACAAAATAATGAATGACACATTTTGGTATTTGAGTTGAATTTTTTGAAATAAAATTTTCGTACATATTTAGGTTTTTGAAGCCTCGTTAATACAAGGTTACCTGGCTAAAGGAACTGATGATCAGCCCACCACACTGGTTTTTGCATTTTGTAATTATTGATTCGGAAAATCAAAAGAAATCAAAAGATTGTAAAGCTCATCAACTATCACCTAGTTGATTGATGTCTTTCAAAAGCGATCTTCTATGCAACACTTGGATTCCGATTCGAGGCTCACACATAAAACAATCTCAAATCTCAGGAGACAATCTAGCCTTTGAAGCGTGTTGGTATAGGGTTGATATGACACCATGAACAGATCCTAAAATTTGAGGAAAATATTTTTATTTTGGGAGTAAGTCTTGGAGAAATGCGGCTTGACTAGAACAAGTTCAAGAAATTAGACGGGACAACAATTCAAGAGTTCTCGACTTCAACAACGATCGAACCAAACAACCTTTATCATTTTTAGATTCATTTCTTTTTCATTAGATCTCTTCAATTCCTTCAAACCAAGCAAAATCCCTATCTACATAAACGCTCGACTCATAGATCATGTAATACTTAACTCATAAGGGGAGAAATAAGGGGAGAAATAAGCAAAATCCCTATCAACATAAACGCTTAACTCATAGATCATGTAAGCGGGGAGAAATAAGGGGAGGATTATGAGTGCTGGAAGAAGTTGGAGAGAGATGGAACTCACGGCGGATCCGGAAGATAGTTCGCCAAGAGAGACGGGGAGAGAACGCGTGAAGAAGGAAGGTCGGAAGGGGCCTTCGGCGCCGGCGGAATGGAGGCCGGGGTGCGGTCACCGGCGAGAGAACCGGCAGAGGAGGAGGCGACGGACCGTTCGGGATTGGGGGAGAGGCCGCGCGAGTAGGGAAATAGGGTTTTGCGTGACGGCTCGCGAAGGGCAAGTGAGGAAAATAAGAGCGGAACGCCTGGATCGCGGGGTGACCTCGCGATCGGATTCTTTCGCAAAATTAAAATCACGTCCGCTCGATCGTTCGCTGAATCGCGTTATTCAAACAGTAAGGCGGCGTTTTTAAAAACGCCGCCGCTGTAAAACGCTCTCCCAAACATACCCTAAGAGTTAAAGAGGGAAGAAAATACGCAACAAAACAATCTACTAACAATATAAATCAAGGAAAGGTTATTACCATCTACTTAACCGAAGAAAGTGCTGGTTCAAACTAGAGTGTTCTAAATGTTGAGAAAGTGTTAGGTTTGGTTCATATACCTATTAAGTAATAAATGTTGGAGCGGAGCGAGCGAATCAGATGAGTTTTATTATGTGGGTTGGGGGGTTGCGGGGGCAGAGCCCTGCGGTTCAATACAGAGGTAATTTGGTAATTACATATTGTACTTAAATGTTTCCTTTTTTATTTTTTCTAGGGTTATAAATAGGCATTGATTGTAACCCTAGGGCTTATGCCAAGTATTCTGTAACTTGTACTCTTTTCTGAATAGTGAAAAGAAAGTCGCCGCTCTGCTCCTGAGGACGTAGACATTGTTTCCGAACATCGTTAAATTTCTGTCTTCTTCTGGATTTGTGTCGATTATTGCTTTTTTTGCCCTAAATATCTCAACAAGTGGTATCAGAGCGAGGTTCTAGGGCGGAAGATCGACGCAGCAAAGAAGAAGGATTTTGAGATTTGGTTCGGCGGTAGAGGTGGCGTTTGGCGCAAGTTATTCTGCCATAGGCGAATTGCGGCGGCAGAGGAGACATTCGGCGCAAGGCAAACACAAGTTATTCTGCCATAGGCGAATTACAGCGGCAGAGAAGACGTTCGACACAAGTTATTCTGTCATAGGAGAATCACTGCAGCAGAGGTGTTCGACGCAAGTTATTCTGCCATAGGCGAATCGTGGCCGCAGAGGAGGTGTTCGGCGGAAGTTATCCCGCCATAGGCGAATCGCGACATCTCACTGAAAGTTCGGCGAGAATTTTCACGATTCAGCGAAGCAAAGTCGTCGAGGAGGTTGGTGCGGGACAGGAGCAGATCGGCAATTCGGAGGGCATTCGCGGATCGCTGGTTTCGAGATTCTTATGCGAAGCTGGTTCACGACAAAAAAAGTTGGTGAAGGGCGATCTCTGCGATTTATCTCGGCTGGAGCTTCGATTTCAGCGAAGGAGGAAGCTTCGCTCTGCTGGAGATGCAGCCGTGAGAGAAGGCCAAGTTCGGCCAGGAGAGGAAAGAAAGGATAAGGAATATTCCCTCCGGGAGAAAAGCAGAAAGGCAGGAAAGAAAATATTGCTTGTTGGAAGGAAAATTTGCTACCGAGAAAGGAAGGAAAAATTTCCTGCCAGAGGCGGACAAGGCTAGTAAGGAAGGAAAAATTTTTCTTAAGATTTTATGGAACTCTTAATTAAGGAAAATATTTGATTAAGGAGATTTAATCAAGACAACTTAATTATTCCTTATTGATTGACAATTTTTCTATTATGGCCTACGGAGAAGAAATTTAATTAAGGAAATACTTAATTAAGGGGAATACTTAATTAAGGGAGAAGGAAATTGCTTTTCTGGGAGGAAATAAAAGGAAGAAAATAAAATTTCTTTTGGCAGAGGCAGTATAGGAAAAAGAAGGAAATAAAATTCCTGGAGCAGGAAATGAAGGGAAATATTTAATTAAGGGAAACTTAATTAAGGGAATATTTCAATTCTTTTTCGGTAAATTTCTTGTTTGGCGGAAGAGCAGTTCAGCTGGCGAGAAATTAATTCATAGCAGGAAATCAATTCCCGTGAGGCGGAGGACAGGAAATTAAGTCTTGAATGGTCGAGGGAGAATCAAAAGAATCTTCCATTTCTGCTAGAGAGAATATTCCTTCGCAGAAGAGGGAGCGGGAGCGGCTCACCGGTTTTGCAGTGCAATTCGGCGAGGTGGATATCACATTCCGTCGTCGCGAACAAGAGCATCAGAGGAGTTTGGCCAGCGAAGTTCGCAAGTTTGTCGCAGGAGGAGTTGCGGCAGGTGGAGTTCGCGTGCAGTTACCGCGAACAAGAGCCTCGTTTTGAGAACAGAAGAGTTCGGTCAGCGAAATTCACCTGATCGTCGCAGGAGGATTTGCGACATGTGGAGTTCGACATGATGCAGGAAGTGAGCAAGCGTGACTATTCACGAACAGGGGTTTCCCGGAGGTATTCCGCGAACAAGCGCAAAGAGATTCAGGGCTCGCAAGACAGCAGTTTGGCCGAGGTGTTGGTGCGAACAGGATAAGGGCTTCGAGTAGGCGTGGTTGCCCAACCCACTATGGTGTAAGAAACTCCATGATGTATTTCTTTTAAGGGGCTGGATATTCGCCAAGGTGAAGATTTGTTAGGTATGACTCATATACCATAAATTTGGAGTCTCTTGGAATAAATAGGTGTGTCTCATGGTGAAAAGGAGTGTCTCTTGGAATTTAGTGGGTTGGGGGGAGCGAGAGCGTTTTAGTAATTTTATTCGTGGGTTTTATCTATAAATAGATTTGTAACCCTATGGGTATGTGAACCGAACTTAGAACTTCTCTGAAATATTGAATTCGCCGCTCTGCTCCCGAGAATGCAGGCATCTTTGACGAACCTCGTTAAATCCTTATGTCTTCTGGTTTTGTGTCGATTCTTGCATTTCTTTGCCCTAAATTTCTCAGCAGAAAGAGACTTGGCTCATTTTGTAATAAAATCTATAATGCCTACAACCTAGGATCCATGACTACTTACTTTATGAAGAATATGGAAAGACAAAAGAATATCAATTGCAAAAAAAAAAAAAAAAACATTAAAAGTCACCTCCATGAAATTCTATAATTACATGAAATATGGAATATAATTCCTAGCCTCTTCATCTTTTATCTCCTCAAATTAAGAGTTTTTACAGACAAGCTACTTCATGATCACTTTAAATTTGTAAGGAGAAGGTACATCATGACCACTCCAGACATGAAGAAACTAAGCCCACTCTAAAATTTCGTGGAGAAAATGCCTTATCATACTACCATCTTCATGGCCTGCCCTAGCTTGCTTCAAATGTCCATTTATTTATAAGGAGACTGACCCAAACAAAATTGCATGATAGTAATAAATTCACATACAAAACAACTAAATTATTACGCAAGATGATGATAATTTATCTTCACATAGGTGCTTTTATTATTTATAATACTTATAATGACATCATAAAGTGCATAAAATATCAAAATGAACATAACTAAATCACATTTTCATTATCTTTATAAAAAATAGTGAATTATTTTATTTCAAGTCATAGCTCTAGTGTTTAGCTTGTATGCCATAGAAGTTGGTGATACTGAATCACAACAAACAAAAACATGACATAATCATGATACAATGGGGATAAATGTTTAAAGATTATGAAAGTATTATAAAGTGCTTTGGTTACTTCTTTATGTTATTCTTAATTTATGAAAGTGTATTAGTGTGCTATTTACTATAGTTCATGCCATCATCTCACTTGTTCTTTAGCACATACAACATCAATTTTCTATAAAAATGTATTGAAATAATACCACATTTAAATTTGGAAGATTTACACACACCACTCAATTCTTTTGTATTTACATATCTAAACACGTAAATTTCAATTTTTATATATACACCGCCTTATCTATGCATGAAAAGGTGTATCCTGCTGTATTTTAGATGTGATATGAAAGATTTGGGTGGTATAAATCAAAGTTTAGATGTTAGATATGTAAATACATAAGAATTTGAGTGGCATGGATGCAAATCGCTGTAATGATGTATGAGTTAATTTGTGATGCACAGGAGTGGAGAAAGGTTCGAAGGAGCCCAAGTTGCAGAAAGTGGGGAAGGTAACTATGGAGCAGGTCCGGACTATAGCTCAGGAGAAACTGCCTGATTTGAACTGTACAACCATTGAAGCTGCCATGAGAATCATTGCTGGTACTGCTGCTAATATGGGTATCGACATTGAGCCTCCAGTTCTTGAGCCGAAGAAGAAGCAGCTCCTTCTATAGGTATTTTGCATGGCAAATTTACCTGTTCATGCAGTTTTTGTGACCTTCAATTATGAAACTTTATGTATCCTCTTTGGTTTATCAATTTTTTTAAGGAAGAATTACATACAGACCACTCAAATCTTATGTATTTACATATCTAACTCTTAAAATTTTAATTTTTACATGCGTACCACCTGTCCTATTCATGAAAACGTGTATTTCACTTTTTTTAAAAGATGAAATGGTGGTATTTATTATTTGATGTGAAAGATTTGGGTGGTATAAATGTAAAAAAAAAAGTAAAATTTAGGTGTTAGATATGTAAATACATAGGAATTGTGTGATGTGTATGTACGGAACGAACAGTAACGAACAAAACGATTCGGTTCGTTTACACCCCTAGGTACATATAGGTGTTATTGTTATATATAATTATTTTAAATTATTTTATATTTCGAACAATAACGATTCGAACGTGAACGAACGCATCACTGTTCGTGTTTGATTCGTTTAACTAACCGAACGAAAATAATTGATCGTGTTCGTCTCATTTACTTATCGAACGAATCGAACACAAACTCCTTGACGAACCGATCACGAACTGTTCACGAACAACGAGCTTTTTTGACAGACCTATATGTACCTAAACATGTATATTTAATATTTACTTGCATAACACTCAAATCTTGAATATCAAATCAAAATATCACTTTTATTTACTTTTTAGCAGTATAGGTTTATGATACAAAAGTGGTATAAATGTAAATATGAAATTTGAAGTGCTAGATATGTAAATGGATGAGAATTGTGGTATGTATGTAAATTTGCTTAATAAAATTAGAAATTATTAGTTTTTCAAGCTGGACGAGTCTTTAGTTAGAAGCTAAAGCAAAATCTTATTGTTTGTTTGGGTCAACTGCAGCTTATTGAATAATGTACTGATAAGCTGATTAAAAATAATCTGCTGATAAGTAGGTGCGGTGGCTATTATAATTTTTATTTTTATTTTTGGAAAAATCAGACCGCAGCCAGAAAGCTGCCACCGCACTTAAATGGGTGCAGTGTGAAAAAGCTATTTTCTGTATTTTGAAAATGTATAAGCCGCCAAAACGCAGTTTACCCAAACAGACCAGGTGCATTTTCAAAACGCCGCCGAACCAAATAAGCTGCTCAGGACTAGCCTCAGCTTTTATATGCACAAATATTATTCTTATCAATCTAAACATGTATTTTTTTAGTTCATAAAAAAATGTGGCTTATTGAAAAATTGAATCAGAATATTTTATTTAAAATTTAATTAAGATATATTTTTAAATATTAAATTATATATATATATATTTCAAAATACAATCAAAATATTTTAAACAAGGGGCATTATATGGAAAAATTATCTGTTTGCACTCTGGACGTAGCTCTATGTGCGGATTTTAGTATTATGTTGTCATGTGTGTTACATAGCGGAGGTTATTGGAGGTTATTGAAGTGGAATAATGGGGAGTTATTGTGGGGGTTATTTCAGGGAGTTATTGAAGTGGAACTGCAGATGTTATTTGGGGATTATTGTAGAGGGTTATTAGAGTGGAAACGCGGAGGTTATTGGGGGGTTATTCCGGTGTTATTGGAGTTAATACCCAATAAACCCGCCAATAACCTATAATGACATCTCAATAACCCTCAAAATAACATCCGCAATTCTACTCTAATAACTTTCACGATTTCACTGCAATAATCTCTGTAGTTCCACTCCAATATTTTTTTAGTTGAGTTCGATATAACACACATGACGATATATTATTGAGAATCTGCATGTAGAGTTATTTCTAGAGTCCAGACAGAAATTTTTTCCCACAAACGTACAACTCATGTCTATATGTTTACACACAAAAGTTTATTTTTTTACATTTGTACTCTCCAAATCTTCTATATCAAATAGCGAATATAATTATTTTAATTTTTAAAAGGTGAAATATACCTCTTCATGCATATGAAAGATGCATATATAAAAACATATAAAAAATTGAAGCTCAAGTGTTAGAAATGTACATAAGAATTGAATAGTATGTTATGTAAATCTTCCCTTAAAGCTATCATTATTACATTTTCCATACTTTATTATCAAAGCTCCATGAGCACTATTTTATACAAAAGCAAACATAAATTGTGCTATATAAATAATCAATTAAATATTAAATCATTCACTTTTTACCTTATCAATTATTATTAAGCTGTTCGACGAGCCAATAAATGGGTCAAGTCAAGTTCGAGTTTGGGCTCGTGTAATAATTTTAGGTGGAGCTCAATATTGTGGCTCACTTGGCTCAATCTAGTGAGCTTGTTGATGGTTCGAGTTCAAGTAGGTTTACATGTCAAAGAGGTTGTATTATTTTAGATCAAAGTGGACATAATTAGCACTATACGTAAAACCAACTAGATATTAATTGCTCCTAGCTTAAAATAAATTAAAAATATTAAGACTATTATTAGGAATATTATTTTCCTATGACTCAATTCTTATGTATTCACGTAACTTGCACTCAAAATAGTAGTATTTTTTATGTGATTTAAAAGATTTGGGTGGTATATATATATGTATAAATAATTGGTGGAATGCATATAAATGTCCCTTATTATTATTGTATTTCTATAAAAATATACTCATATATTTTCTTTTTTTTTTATACGTGGTATAAACTAGGGGAAAATTTTTCCATACGGAGAGCAGATGGAGCACTGTGTTCAGATTCCAGTAATATGCCACTATGTGTGCTACACTGGGCTCACCTCATGAAATATTAAAAAAAATGATTTTTTACAGTGGTTATTGAGGTGGAATCACATAGGTTATTCATTGGTTATTTCAGTGTTGTTGGGGTATTGACTCCAATAACGCTCAATAACCTCTCGATAACCCCCTAATAACCTCCACGACTATAACCTCCCAATAACCTCAGCAGTTTCACTTCAATAACCTTCTAATAACACATCAATAATCTCCCAATGTAATACATGTGATGACATATTACTGGAGTTCGCAAGCAGAACTGAGGGGGAGGGGTGTGGTGTCAAATTGACGATTTTCTTTACATTTGATTTCAAATATTGATAAGAATATAATAATAAAAAAAAGATAAATTTTTTTTTAAAATTATTGCATAATCATGAATTTATTACATTAATAAATTTAACTTCTATCACACTTCACTATTTATATAACAAAATATACATTTTAGATGCATGATTGAAATCATTTCATAAACTTTTAAGAACATGAAATTACCATTGACGATTTTCCTTCTATTTGATTTTTAATCAAAAAATTGATGAGAATAAGCTAATAAAAAAAAAGATAAAAAAGATACAATTTAAAATTATTGTATAATCATGTATTATTAATATTATAATTATTTTATTAGATATTATCACATTAAAATTATTGTATAATCATGTCTGAGAGGGCGAGGAAAGGCTGGACACGATAGCTCTGTGCTTAAATAAAAGCAAGTGTTCAGAGCAGTGTGTTACGGACATTTAGTCCCACAACGGTTAGGTGTAGGGCCGAAAAGCAGTATATAAGTCCTGGACTGCCCACCTCTCTTAAGAGCTCTTTTGAGAGCGTGACAAGTGGTATCAGAGCGGGGTACTGCCTGCCGGGTGTGGGGACTCTCCACGGTGTAGCACCCTCGGTGGAGCCGATCCGTTGTCCCACATCGGCTAGGTGTAGGGCCAAAAAGCAATATATAAGTCCTGGACTGCCCACCTCTTTTAAGAGCTCTTTTGCGAGCGTGACAAGTGGGTCTACACTTCTTTTACGGGACGACAATGCCATCACCATGCTGGAAGGGGAGGGAGAGGAACAAATGGAGGGGAAGGAGGTAGAACCGGATGAATGTGAAGATTCACCGGCGGAGGGTTCTGCTTCATCAGTGCATAGTTTAATTAAGGATTCTGGATCTTCAGTTAGTATTTTGCTTTTAGCATGCTGGATTTATTCCTAAAGTTTTCGGCTCTAATAATGGTTTCATTCTTTTTACGGCCTATGCCATCATTTTGGCTATTTTAAGCTGAACGCTTTACATGTTACCACATCTTGCCAATCTTACGTAGAAACTATCAGGAGTGGAGAAAATCATTCTATACGGACAACGAATAGCGCTCCATGAGTTCTCCACAAATAATCAGCGAATAATTCATAATAACCCTTTGAGTAACATCAAAATGGAACCGCGGAGTTATTAAAAAGTTATTGCAGCGTTATTTGAGTTAATGCCCCAATAACCTCGTAATACCTCAAGAAACCCCAAAGTGAAACCGCGGAGGTTATTGGGGCGTTATTAGAATGTTATTGGGAGATTTTAGAATTAATGCTGTAATAACCTCCTAATAATCCTTAAATACACAACTTCAGAGGTTATTCGCTGGTTATTTTACGGAGAACGTACGCAACGCTGCGTACATTGTCTGTATGAAATAATTTTTCGAGACGGGAGCCGCTACTACTTTTTCCGGAAAGCATAGTTCACGAGTTAAACTGAAGCACCTCCGCAAGGACTTTATATCTTACAGAACAAAAGTATTGGGCTCTTCATATTTCAACTATTTTCCAGGCAAGAGTCTAAGTATTAGTGCCATCTCAATGTTTTATATGGTTGTTGTTGTTCTGTTCTCGGCTTGCTGCTAGCATACACTCTTTATAATTCTATATGCCCTTTTTAACTTTAGTGAGAGCATTTGGATGTACCCTTGTGCTTGTATGTATCTATATATCATTTTAACTCAGATTGTCTTAGATGATTTGATTACATTAAACACCGATCATTTAATAACCCTATTAGGAGAGCAGATGTTCTAGATTTGACTTATGCTATGAAATATTAAAGTAGGCCTTAAAAAGACTTGGGTTGTTATATAATAATCTGTCGGGATTACACCATTGTTTTGGCTAGTCTTCTCAGAGAAATCATTTTATTTTCATGGAACTAGTACCTATCTTGTTTCACAGACCCCACGACACAATAAACACAATATACACAGACATTATATATTATCGGGTAGTTTAAAGTATAATGATAAGTTCTATATGTATAAACACACAAAATATTATGAAATATAAGTATTTACTTAAAAGTGCATGAGTTTTAGTCACTCAAATTCATGATCATATGTATTTGATACTTTTTTTTTAAAGTTTGCTATAAATATAATAATTATCTATTTTTATTATTTATATTGTATGTGTCAGTTCTTTACTGTTTATTATTTAATAAATACAAGTTGTTTGTTGAGTTTGATTTGTATAGTAGGTTTCACCAAATCACTCGGAAGACTCTAATCGGGGCGCCGAGTGGGAGTTTGACTGGTTTAAATAAGAAATTCAGGTTTTCTGAATTATTTAAATCAATAAAATCTTCTCCAACTTCAAAAATTCATAACTTTGCAAAGAAAAATCATAAAAACAAAATAAAAATACCCTTGAACTTAGTGAAAATAGGATAAAATAATAATAATAAAATAATTAACTTATATTTAATTTTTAATTAATTAAATGCCTCTAAAGGTATGTTAATTATAAAAAATTAAATATAAAATATAAAAATATAAAATTTTCAGAAATTATTCACTCTATCATTAGGAATATCATTAGGAATGTCTCATGATTATTCTGAAGTTGGAGGACCTCTTTTACATCAAAATGCATAATTTTCTATCAAATTTATAATTATTTTAAAAAATAATTATAAGAAATAAAATAGAAGTAAAAAAAATATATATGCGGATGTAAATTAAAAAGAAAATTTAAGGCAGTAATCCTAAGCATTAAAATGGCTATTTGCACCTCTGAAAATTTAAAAATGAAATTAGAATGCTAGAGGAAATGTGTCAAATTGAAAATTTTGGATTCTAGCCCAAGTTCTCTCCTAAACCAATGTTGAACATAAAAATTAGCTTAGAAGACCTTAGGAACGCTTCTTAATGAAGACATTAAGAGGTTAGCCTCATCATTATGGAATCTCCTTAATGAACTAACTTTAAATTTGACTTAGGTTTAACCCAGATTAGACATAACCTAACTCAATTAAACTTAAATTCAATCTTGGTCTGACCCCACTTAGACCTAGCTCAACCTGAGTGACTTCAAGCTCAACTTATGTCTAGCCCCAATCTAAACGTAACTCAAATTGAACTCAACTCTGAACTTAACTTAAGTCTAACCCGATTTAAAGCTAGCCCAATTCAAACTCTAACTCTAACTTGAGTTAGGTCTTACCCAACATAGCCTCACTTAATTTAACTTAAATTTTAAACCTATCTTTGGTGAAACCTAACTTAGACATGACTTAATTTAACTCAAAATTTAAACCTATCTTAGGTCTAGATTAAGACTTGATTTAAGTTTAGTCTAACCTAGACCTAACTTAACCAAACCTTAGATTCAACATAAGTATAATCCAATTTAGGCATAATCCAACCTATTTCAAACCCTAAGCCCCAAAAATCTTACTCAAGTCTAATATAATTAAGGATTGAGTTACTCAAAGCCAAAAACCACAACCTACCACATGTCTAACCCAACTTAGACTTAATTTAGCTAAACCCTAAAACAAGTCTAATCTAACCTAAACTTGACTCGACCAAGTTCAACTTAAATTGATTTTGGGTTAACCCGACCTAACTTGAGTTAACCCAAATCAAATTTAACTAAACATGGGTTAACCCGACCTAACTCAGGTTAACACCAAACTAACATAACCAAACCTGGACCTGATCTAATTCGGATTAACTCAAATCAACTTTAACTAAACATGGGACAACTCGACCCAACTCGGAGTAACTTAAATTAGTCTAAAATGATCCTGGGTTAAACCAACCTAACTTGGGTTAACACAAACAAACTTAACTAAAACTGGAACAACCCAACCTAACTCATGTTAGCCCAAATCAATCTTGATCGATCTTGGATCAACCCGACCAAATCAACTTTAATTAAATCTGGAATAACAATCTAAATCAAGTTAACACAAACCAACTTAACCAAACATGGGTCAACCTAACCCAACTTGGGTTCACAAATCAACTTTAATCGATTCTGGGTCAACCCAACCTGGCTCGAGTTCACTGAAATCAACTTTAATCGATCCTGGGTTAACTCGATCTAATCGGTTTCACCAAAATCAACTTTAATCGATCTTGGCTCAATCCAACCTAACTCAAGTCAACCTAAAACAACTTAACCAAACTTGGGGGTCAACCTTACCCAACTTGGGTTAACCCAAATGAACTTTAATCTATTCTGGGTCAGCCCGACCAAACTCAGGTTAACCCAAACTAACTTAGGGTCCACCTGACCTCTTGTTAACCCAAATCAATTTAACCACACTTGGGTCAATCTAACACGACTCAGATTAACCCAAATCAACCTTAATCAATCCTAGGACAACCAGATCTAACTCGGGTTAACCCAAACAAACTTAACCAAACCTGGGTCAACCCGACCTAACTCAGGTTAACCCAAATTAACTTTAACCAAATTTAGGTCAACTCGACATGATTCAGGTTAACCCAAACTAACTTAAGGGTCAACCTTACCTAACTAGGGTTAACCTAAATCAACTTTAACCACAATGGGTTAACCCAATCTAACTTAAGTTAACCCAAATCAACCTTAATGGATCCCAGGTCAAGTAAGCCTAACTCAGGTTAACCCAAATCAACTTAACCAAACCTGAGCTAATCCAGCCTAACTTAGGTTAAACCAAATTAACTTTAACTAAATCTTGGTCAACCTGACCTAGTTCGGGTTATCCCAAACTAACTTAAAACAAACTCGAGTCAACTGACCTAACTCGGGATAACCCAAACCAACTTAAATAAATTTTGGGTTAACCCAACTTATCCCAACTTAAACTCAAGTGACCTAAGTTAAGGAGTGTTTGAATTCTCATAAGAGAATAAAATCACACTTAACACATCCTGAAAACGATATGGGTTGGAATGCAAAATAAGCATAAAAGATATAACATAAAATTCATCCTAAAAATCACTAAAACTTAAACTTCAACCATAAAATGCAATTTGGTTTGAGAAGAAATTTTAAAGGAGGCAATCAATGACTGCTAACGAAATACCTTTCGGTCACTCTTAACTAATCAAACCACAAACCCAATGACCCCGGGAGGATGAAACTATGGGATCTTGACCGAATCTTGAGCGATGGGACACTGTGAATGAATGATAAATAGGCCTGAGTCATTCAATTGGATATCCTACACATGTGACATCAAAAATTAATGCCAATAATGTGCTCTAAAAGAGTATCACAACTGAGTTTGATGAATCAAAATTAGCTGACATCTACTCTTTCTTAAATCATAACCGATAATATATTAAGACATGTGAGATGATTTACTAATTATACTAATAAGAAATAAATGACATCAATTGGTCGTATGATCTCAATGGTACTATAATGCCTAAATGTAAAGTTTCAAATTTACTGAATAAGTTTTCAGTATGATAATAATTATGATCAATAATTTACTATATTACTATCTACTACACTCAATTTTATAATTCTCAATACAACTATATGGATTTGAATCATGCGTCATTAATATATAATTTAATTATCCTAATATATATGTGTGAGTATGTGCATATATATATATATATATATATATATATATATATATATATATATATATATATATATATATATATATATATATATATATATGAGTCTGATGTCGTATTTGATGAAGAAAGAGAATGGGTTTGGGACTCGCACAAAGAAGATTGCAGTTTCTTCCCACAAATTGAGAATGAAGATGTAGAGCACCCAAGAATGAAGCAATAAAGAGAGAATCTCACTACACCACCAACTACACTAACTGCATGTACTCACGATAACCCATCATATTCATCATCCTTAAGTACAAGCTCAAGCGAAAGAGTTCCAAACTTTATTAAGTTTATAGGAAATTTATGTGGTATCCGAGAATCAAGACAATCTTATTTTCTTTTGCCTTTTTGTCGATTATGAAGCCATGAACATTCAAGAATCCATGCAAAATAAGAAATGGAAGGATGACATGGATGAAGAAATCAAGGCGGTTGAGTAGAACGATAAATGGGAGCTAGCTACACTTCCAAAAGATCACGAGACAATTGGTGTGAATTCGGTGTATAAAACAAATAAAAATGCCAAAAGAGAAAATGAGAGGTATAAAGAAAGATTAGTGGCAAAAGGCTACAACCAAAAAGCTAGCTTCGACTATGATGAGGTCATTGCTCTTGTTGGTCAACTTGAAACATTAGGCCAATGATTTATTTGGCAGCTCAAAATAGGTGGGAAATACATCAAATAGATTTAAAGTAAAATTTTTTGAATGGATTCCTTGTTGAAGAAGTCTGCCTTCAACAAAAATTAGGCTACAAAATTAAAGGGTAAGAAGTCAAGATTTTGAAGCTAAAGAAGACAATTTATGGGTTGAAACAAGCACCTAGGACGTGGAATAACCACATTGACAAGTATTTGCTTGAGAATAACCTTATCAAATGCCCTCATGAGCACACTCTCTACATCAAAGTCAAAGATGAAGATATTTTGATAGTATGTTTATTTGTTGATGGCGATCTTCAGTGGAAGTAATCCAAGTATGTTTAAAGAGTTCAAGAAAGTGATGGCTAAAGAGTTCAAGACGGCAAACATTGGACAAATGTCGTAATATCTTGATATTGAAGTTAAGCAAAAGGATAAGACATTTTTATTTATCAAGAAAGCTAAAGAAAAAAAATGCTCAAGAAATATATGAATGATTGGAATGTGGAGGGAAGATCAAAAAATGAGAATGGAGAAATGGTTAATCCAACTTTTTTGAAGAACTTGGCCTGAAGCTTGCGTTACTTAACTTGAACTAAGGCAGATATTCTATGTAGTTGGACTCGTTAGGTGTGGTATAGAGGTCTCATTTACTACTAACTGCCAAGAGGATTCTTCATTATATCAAATGTACGATTGACTTTGACTTATTATATTCATCAACAAAGGATTCCAAACTTATCAGATATAGTGATAATGACTGGGTCAGGGGCTTGGATGAGAGAAAAAACACTACAGGGTCTGTGTTCTACATGAGAGACACTGTTTTTACTTGGATGTCAAAGAAGCAACAAATCCTCGCACTTTCTACTTGTGATGCTGAGTGTGTTGCTTCGACTTCATGTCTGTCAGGCAAATTGGCTCCAAAATTTGTTGGAGTTAAGATTTCCATAAGAAGAGACAACAAAGATTTGTGTCGATAATAAGTCAGCTATCACTTTGGCAAAAATAATGTGTTTCATAATCGAAGTAAACATATCGACACACGCTTTCACTTCTTTAGGATGCATCACAAGAAAAAATGTGCAAATGAAGTATGTGAAGATTTATGATCAAGTAGCTGATATCTGTATTAAGCCGCTCAAGTATGGAGATTTTATAAGTATAAGAAGATTGCTCATGATGACAAATCAAGTGTAAGAGGGGTGTCAAAAAATTAAATTTGATTTTTGGCCCATATAAATTTGGGCTTTAATTATGCTCATAATCTAGAATGGCCTACGAAAAATTCTAAGAACTTATTTTTTGAAAATAATTCTATAGGTTTCTAGACTTATATCTTAATGGAGTGATTTGAAAAACTCTAGAATATATAATTAATAACTTGTAACTGAAAATAGAAAAATATTCTAGAAAATCATATGATTGAAATGTGTTGGCACAATCTTTCCGGTTTTGTACTTTTCCTTTATATTAACGCGTAGGGAGCATGAGTCTCCTTTAACTAAAAAAAAAAATGTGTTTGCACAATCTTGATAAGAGTGTCACTAATATAAATAGGTGTAGCATGTTTTAGTTTTGTATTAAGAGTAAAATAAAAATGAGCCTTTTAACTTATGTTCTTCTTCTTTCTCAACATTCTTCCTCTTATAATTATCTTCTTATTCCAACCAAGATATTGAGATATAAAGTAACAAAAACACATAAGCATCCGGCCCCCTTCTCCCTGCTAACTCAGATTGCAAACTTTACATTTCAGCACACAAGTTGGCTATAAAAGAAAATATCCCCATCTTCTTTTAAAATTCTCTAACGTACATCAAAGCCCTTTGCTAAGCTTATTTCCGCACTTTGATGTGACACATTATTCCCATCATGGTGGCATTCCGCCCAATTGGCCTGGAACAATCCTTATTCCCACACAACAAATCAACGTAGAAGAAGTTCGCTTTTTTAGAAGCAGAACTCCTAGTTTGAGAGGAAGACGACGAAGATGCAGAGATGATAGAGGAATGTATCATCACTGAACCATGGCGAGAAAAGAACCAGCATTTGACGATGGAGGCACCGAAGCCGGCGCCTTTCTTACAGCATTTCCACCATTACCTACAGCTCCCACGTTTTGTCTCTGAAACTGGATCTCAAACCTGAGCTTACCGTCCTCCTCCTCATCGTCATCATCATAGTCATCATCATCAACAACATCATCCTCCTCCTCCGCCTCCTCCTCGTCATTCTGTTGTTCCATCAGTTCCTTAACGATGTCTTCTGGCTTCATTAGAAAAGAAAATAAAAAAAATTCAATTCAATCCTACAGTGCTAGCTAGTGAATATATAAAAACAGGACTACTACAGCGATAGCCTAATATATTACCTTCTTCAATGGAGCCTCGCTCCCAAGGAAAAGCTGAGAATGTCCATTAGCGTTGCTTCTCGGCATTTGGAAGCCAGTACTCTCTCCAAGAGATCCGCCATTACCGACATTGTATCTCGCTGTGATTAAATTTTTGTTTCCGGCATTATGGCTCTCTTGCCCTACTGATACAGAGACTGGCTGCGCTGTATTAGTAGCAGTCTCCTGTTGTAGCTTCCTGCGATAAAGCGCATCAAGTTCATGGAAGTAAGGGCAAGTCTTGGCGTCCTCAGGCCGCTTCTTGTTCCCCTCTTTCACCTTCTTGAAGTACTTGTTAATATTCTCCCACTTCTCCTTACATCTTTTGGGGCTTCTGTTGTATCCCAGCCGCTTCATTGCCATAGATATGTCCTCCCAAAATGGCCCCTTTGGTCCAGTTTCCAGGTACCTCACCTCTAACCCGCTGCGCAACTTGATTAGCGCGAGAACCTCTGTTTTTGGCCACCTTGACGACGGCGAATTCGACTTCGGTGATGACAATGAAACTCCCATAACCTCCGGTGCCATCTCTGCATTTGAAGTAGCTGGATCTGAGGATACTGAAGGCTGGTGCATTACAATCTCATTGACTGGGTGGCTTCTCTGGCTCTCCGGCTGATCTTCCTGTGAATGTTCAGGAGGTGCGGGGGCAGAGAAGGCTGTAGCTTCCATCAATGCATTCTGCTGATTAGTTATGCTGCCGGTGAACCTCTGCAAAAAGGAGATAACTGCGGCATCACGATTCGCCGTCATGGTGCGCTCTTGCACCATAAGCTCATACTCACGGTTAAGCCGAGCCATCTCCTGGCGCTTCCACGCCTCCTCCCTCGCCATCCGATCCTGCTCACGCTTCTCGATCGTATCTAAGAACCTCTGCTGCATTGCTTCCTGCCGTTCGATCAGCTGCTTCATTAGTTTCTCAAAGAAAGCTATCGTTTTTCCACTCCCGCACGGCCATCCTTCCCGCTTCCTCTTCCTGCCGCCGTCTGGAAGCTCGCCGGCGCCGCCGTAATCGGTGTTTTCAGCATCGGAATCAGATGATGAAGACGAGGATGTGTTGGAAGAAAAACTAATGCCGGCATGAGTGGCCGTTGGTGGCTGCTGCAGTCTATCGACGGTAGTTACTTCCATTAAAGCTCCAGAGGGAGCAGAGGGATCGGAAGTTTGAGGTGGTAAGGGGTTTCTGTTGGTCGCCGGGGAGAATGAGGCGACGGCGTTGGCCGGGGTGGTGGTGGTGCTGTGGAGAGCTTCTAGTTGGTTGAAGAAGCGGTAGCTCTTGCCGTCCTGTCGGCCGGCTCGGCCTTCTTTGGTGCGCTTGTAGTATTTGTGAACGTTTTCGAACTTCTCCTTGCACTTCTTTGCGCTCCTTTTGTAGCCCAGTTCAGCCATCTTCCTGCATGCCCGCCATGATTGAAGCTAGTGTGAGGAACAGCGGAAAAGGGACAGTGATTAAGAGGGAGAAAAAGTAGAAACTTTTTTTATTTATTTTAAAGATATTCTGATTTTAAAAATATATCTGTATTTTTTTATCATTTTGTATTATTAGAAATTTTAAATTCAACTAAATATTAAAAAAAATAAAAATTAAATTTAATGCTTTATTAAATCAAAATTTTTTACATTTTATGTCAAAATAAAATAGAAAAGAAATTCTTCAAATATTTTCTGAATTAAAAAATTAAAAATAAATAAAAATTTTACCATTTTAAAACAGATCCAAAAAGTTTGAGGTGGATTTTATTACTTAGATATTTTTTAAATAGAGAACTGAAATTTCTAAATTTTTTATGAAATAAATTTTAATAATTCCAAATGTAAATTTAGAATATTTTATGAGACCATTTTCTTTGCTTTATTGATTATTCTCCCAAAAAAAGGAAAGGAATATCATAAAAAAATTTGCAATATAGTTTAAACCCTATTATAGTTATTCTACTTTAAAATTTTTTTTTTTTTGCTTAAAATTTTTTTTCTTTCTGTTATTGTAATTGCATAAGGAAATATGAGATTAAGAGTCCGTTTAGGGCAGCTTATTTGGTGTGGTAGCGTTTTGAAAACGCACAAGGTCTGTTTAGGTAAACCGAGTTTTGGCAGCTTATGCGTTTTCAAAACGCTGAAAAACAGCGTTTTCACACCGCACCTACCTAGATGCGGTGGGAGCTTTCTATCTGTGGTTTGACTTTTCCAAAAAAATAAAAAATTTTAATAGATATTGCACTTATCTTATCAGCAGATTCTTTTTAATAAACTTATCAACAAATTATTCAATAAGCTGCCGCTGCCCCAAATAGATCCTAAGACAAATAACATCATAAGGCATCAATTATATCATAATTATCACCAAAATCTCAAGATAACATAAGAAAATAATGTATAAATAAATATATACATAAAAAGAGCAGTGAAGGCAGATGCAGAAATCGGTAATGCAAAGATAAAGCAAAAAGGAGGAATTTTTTCAATCTTTTGTATTAAAAAAACAGACTTTTTTTCCAATGTAAGTGGAAAAAAAAAGAAATCTATCAACAAATCCCTATTATTGCAAGTACTTATTTATTAAAATAATAATTTTTATTAAATAACTCTTATAATGTTTTAATTTAATAATTTTTAAAGTATTAATCTAAATTTTAAACCTTCCAAAAATATACAAATTTTGATCTAAAATGCACTTTAAGATAATTTAGTAGATCCATAAATCTATCCATTTTCCTTGGAATCAGCAAAAGCAACATCAATTTGGGAACTTGGACTTGGTGCTGTTCGGGATTACCGCAGCAGCTTTCAAATGCCGCACTTTTTTTTGATATTTGAGCAAAATGGGAAATATCGCCCCAACAGAGAGAAAGAGAGAGTAGAAACGGAGGAAAAGACTTGATTTTTATTTTAGAGAAGCAATTCTTCTTCTTCTTCTTCTTCAGTACTGAACAATCATAAAAACTAAACCACTAGTTGCAGAATCTGTGCTACGAAGCCCATCCCCAGTTGCTAATTAGAGACTGTTAACTAAATCATTCTCTCTGAACTATTTCAATGAAACAGACGGCATGAAACCAACAAAGGTGGAGGTTAGGTGCTCAAAAACAGACAGAAAGGAATCCTGAATTGTGAATTCTTAACAATTGTGAACAATTTCAATAGCAATCCCTGAATTACCTCGAGACATCCTCCCACAGAGGACCCTTCAGAGTCGCATCCCGGAAAGCAGCATCCATCTCCGACCGGATCTTGAGCAGCGCAAGCGTCTCCTGCCGCGGCCACCGGCTCCCAACACCTCCCCCCTTCTCCCCATCCTCGGCGGCACCAATCCCCTCCTCATCAACGAAACTCCTCGCCGTCGCCACCCCGCCACCACCGCCCCCTAATTCATCAAAAAACGTTGGTGCCGGAGAACGAGACGCAACAACCAGAGGCTGCGGTGCCGAGCGGCTGCTGATAGGTGAAGCGGCCTCCGCTACCGGATGGTCAGCGCCGCCGCGAATTCCCACCATCATATGCTGCTGCCGGAGCCCTCCGGCGGCGGAGGAGAACTGCGGGACCATTTCCAGCGGAGCTACCCCATACTGAGAAGGGGACCCCCCTTGCTGCTGCATGCGTCCGGTACTTACAGCCTCCTCACAGCCGCAGCAGTAGTGCTTCCTTCCGTAGTTAGTGGAAGAAGGGGCAAATACAGAAGGTTAAGATCATGGAAGGAGATAGATGTGGAAAGGTGCTCGCTTTACAGTACACGCAGGCCATTCAGAACCGCAGAAGAATATTAAAGACGTTGCTGAGTTGGGTAGAGGTTCTGAAACAAGGGTTTCAGAGAGAGAGAGTGAGCAATAAGTGATGAATCTAGAGAGAGAGAGTGTATGAGTGAATGAGTGGCGGAGACATTAGACGGACCACATATGATGATGATGAGGATGATGAAGTGAGAGAAATAAGAGTGTGAATGCGGAAGAGAGAGAGAGAGAGATTGAAAATTAAAGATTACTAACCTTGCCGCCTAATTATAGTAACAACGCGCTGTTTAAGAAAAAATGTTCGCAGTAATAATATTAATGAAACGAACGGTCACGATTGCACGGAGGATAGTGGCAAAAGAGAGAACTTTTTACTTATTTCCGGTACGAACGGTCAGGATTGAAACTGGGAGAAAGAAGGGATAACGGGGAAGCAGACAGGAGCCCGTTGTAACAGCTGTGCTTTGGGTCCCACATTGAGGGGGCGGAACGTGCCGGGCGATTATCGCGGACACCCTACCGCAATTCTCCATATCTTATACAATGCTATCCATTACAATTTCTAAATAACTGAAATCACAGCCGTTGGATGTATTCTTATGCGAATCAAAAGGTTATGAACGAATTGTATTAATTATCACGTAATAACTGCTGCATGTGATTTTTTACTCTCCAACCAATCACCGCGCCCGCAAGCAAAATATTCACGCTTAACGCGCCTTCAAAATCCGCCCGCCGAGATTTCACAGCATGCCACGTGGCATATTCGGGTCGAAGGGAGGGAGATGATGGGAGGTGGCGAGCGGTGCGGGCGGTGAGAATGGCAGCAGAATGCTTGCATGAAGATGGGGCGTCGACGCAACAGCTATCGTTTGGAAAGGGGTGTAAATATGGGGAGGTCATGCAAAAGCCAAAATTTTCTTTGGTTTGGTTCTTCAACCAAAGGGAATAAAGTTGAAAGATTCTTATTTATGATTGATTTGCTTGTTATGGAATTTAATAATTAGGGGGGGTGCCAACAAAGCTGAAAATGTGTCCATATTTCATGTTTGGCTCAATCAATCTTTTTTGTTAAATTGGAACATTGAATGATGGATTGAAAGTTAAATATGATTATGACTAGGGTTGATTATGAATATATGTATGAGGAGAGCGAGTTGATGAGTCTTGAGAGTGACACTGTTGAGGAGAAAGATGAGTGGGATGGTATTTCATGAGATGTAGATTAGTAGTAGTATGGTGATGACAATGAAGTTGAAGGGTATTGTTTGGTCTAAGAAGATTGTGATTCTTTTTAGATTCATTATCATATAGCAAGTTTTATAAATAAATTTACTTTAATTTATTGTCACAAAAAATTTATACATCGAACTATTTAACACTGTCGTTGCTGGTTCTAAGTCTGGATGTGAAAAGTAGAGGGTTGCGTTAGGTAGTGGACAGACAACGTAAAACTTGTCGAAAAAAAAATCATGACATGAATCATTTTGATCATTGTGTAAGTGCTAGGACATCCACCTGAGTCGACGCGTTGTATGGCTCGAATACAGTGGAAAGTGTACAGAGGCCGCTACACCATCGCTAGGGTGTAGTGTCAAATAAGCAAGGGTTCCCATATTACAAACGGATGCGGGTAAAGAAGTTAGTCCATGATACTAGTATTAGGATAGGATCTTGGAATATAGGTACTCTCGATGGTACATTAATGGAATTGATTGATATTATGATTAATAGAAAGATAAATACCTTATGTATTCAAGAAACTAAATGGGTTGGAGAAAAAACTAAGGATATTGATAACTTAGGTTTTAAACTATGGTATTCTTATAAGAGTCATACTAGAAATCGTGTAGGTGTAATTATAGATAAGAGTTTGAAAGATAATGTTGTAAAAATTAATAGAGTTGGAGATATAATTATAGCACTTAAGATTATTATTGATACTAAGATTTTTAATATTATAAGTGCTTGTGCTCCTCATGTAGGTTTAGATATAGACTCTAAAGATAAATTTTGGAATGATTTAGAAGACTTAATGCACTTGATACCTCTTGAAGAAAAAAATTTCATTGGAGGACCTTTAAATGAACATGTTGTAGAGTGGTAGAAGATTTCAGAAATATTCATGGTGGCTACGGTTATGGAGCGATTAATGAAGAAGGTAGAAACAATTTAGATTTTGATTTAACATATGATCTGATTATTACTAATACTTTATTCAAGAAAAGAGATGAGCATTTAATTACTTATAAGAATTGATCTAATAGAACACCAATTGATGATTTTCTTATGAGAATAATATATCATCGAGATTGTAAGGAATGTAAGGTCGTTCCAAGTGAGGAATTAAGTACCCAACATTAATTATTAGTTATTAATTTTAAGATGAAGAGTTGTAAAATAAAAAATACTAGGATTTGACATCGTAGAATGAGATTGGGGTACTTAAAAGACACAAATAAAATTATTTTTATGAGTAAAATTTAAGATTTAAACATTTGAGTTGTTTATGAAGAAACAAATGTTATGTGGGGAAAAATAACTAATACTATTAAATAAGTGACAAAAGATGTACTTGGAGAATTAAAAAAAAGTTTTTATAAATAAAAATAGTTGGTGATGGAATAATAATGTGCAAGAAAAGATAAAATATAAGAATTTATGTTATAAAAAGTGGTTAAAATGTAAAAGCGTACAAAATTAGGAAAAGTATAAAACGGCTCACAGGGAGTTTAAAAGAATAATCCGTGATGCTAAAAATTCTATTTTTAGTGATCTTTATAACATGTTTAATACTAAGGAGGATGAAAAATATATGTATAAACTAGTCAAACGAAGAGAAAAGAAAAGTAAAAATTTAACTTAATTGTATTAAAGATGAAAATCAAAAAATTATTTTTCTTAGAAAAATATATTCAACATAGGTGGTGAGTTATTTTGATAAACTATTTAATGAAGATTCTGAAAATACGATTGACCTTAGTGATCTTAATATCATTAATAATAATAAAACATTTCAATTTTACCGTCATATTAGTAGAAAAGAAGTTGAGTAAGCTTTAAAGAAAACCAAGGGTGGAAAGTCTGTAGGACCTGATGATATCCCGATTGAAGTGTGGAAATGTTTAGGTGATTTAGGGGTTTCTTAGCTTACTAAAGTTTTTAATATTATTTTAAAAACTAAAAGATGTCTGAGGAGTGGAGGAAGAGCATTTGGTTCCCATTTTTAAGAATAAAGAGGATGCACAGAAGTGTGCAAATTATAAAGGAATTAAATTGATGTGTTATACATTAAAATTATGGGAGAGGGTAATTGAACATAGGTTAAGTCGTATTACCGAGGTTTCTCATAATCAATTTGGATTTATGCCGTGCAGGTGTATTATGGAAGCTATACATTTATTGAGAGGTTTGATGGAGAAGTACAAAGATAATAAAGAGGATCTACATTGATTTTTATTGATTTAGAAAAAGCTTATGATAAAGTTCATAGAGATGTTCTTTGGAGAGTCCTTGGGAAAAAAAGTGTTGATATGAATTATATTCAAGTCATTAAAGATATGTATACTAGAGCTGTTACATGTGTTCGAACTGAAGGAGGATTGACTAATTATTTTATTATTTATGTTGGTTTACATCAGGGATTGACTTTAAGCCCATGTCGTTTTGCTTTATTTATGGATGGTCTTACTGGACATTTACAAGAGGATGTACCTTAGTGTATACTTTTTGCTGATGATATCCTCCTCGTGGATAAGACGAGAGTAAAAGCTCAAGGAAAACTTGAATTATGGAGGTCTACATTGAAGTCTAAAGGTCTTTGTTTGAGTAGAACTAAAATTGAATACATGGAATGTTATTTTAGTATTAGTAGCTCTAGCGACAGAAGTGTAACTTTGGGTGATCGAATTATTAAAAGGTGTGAACGATTTAGATATCTCGAGTCCATTGTTCAAAGCGATGGTGATATTGATGAGGATGTTAATAGTAGAATTCAGGTTGGTTGGTTGAAGTGGAGGAATGTGTGTGGACCATTGTGTGATAGAAAGTACCACTTAGACTGAAAGGAAAATTTTATAAGATGGCGGTGAGACCTGCGGTGCTGAATGTTGGCCTTTAAAAGAGAAGCATAATGCTAAGTTAAGTGTTTCCGAGATGAGAATGATTAGGTGGATGAGTGGCATTACACTTAGAGACAAAATACGAAATGATTATATTTGTAATAGGGTTGGTGTTGCACTAGTGACAGACAAAATTAGAGAGAGTCGTCTAAGATGGTTTGGTCACATTAAACGTCGACCATCTGATGATCTGATTAGGAGAGTAGATGTTTTAGATTCAACTAATGTTAAGAAAGGCAGAGGTAGCAATGGAGAAAAAGGATTCATGAAGCTTCAGAATAAAGGCTTTGTTGTTGTTGTTGTTGTTGTTGTTATATCAATTACATGCACGTTACTACTGTCAAATGTAACATAATTTATTTATGCAAAATATTTATGTTGTGTGTCGAAATATTCACATCGACAGAGTGGTGATTTAATGTCTTAACATTGCACGAAGATCCAACACACACATAGACAATAAAAAAACAGCATGATAAGACATAAAGTGTTTTAGTAAAAAATCCTGAAGAGAAAAAATTACGGGACTAGCCAGTCAAAGTCGACAATGTAATTACAAGTACATAAGTCCATTATGTAATTAAGTTATTGCAACTACAACGACACTCTTCGAAGACGGTGAAACAATGCACATCGAATACTATGAAAAGTCATACTTCCATGATGGTGTAACAACGCATCCTGCATACGGAGTGATAACACCTCCCGAAGATTGTGTAACAATATCGCCTCTCGACGACGATAACTTTCTCAAAACTCAAATAATGATAGTTGGTCACTAAAGCTTAGATGATGAGTGTAGACCTAGAGTCATAATGACTTGGGATGACGGGTCTGTCGTACTCTGACCCACTATCTCTACCTTTTAGGATTATTCTACCATTCCTTTTTGAGTTCCTTTGAGCCTGTCCTTTGTGACTTCATTGATGTCTTCTTGACGACCCCTAATGCCGATATGCAAGCCGTCTGTTTGGGATACATTGAATCACCCTCTGCCCTCATGGTCTGGTGAGCTTTGAAGCATACAAACGTTCCTATAAAGTTGACCTGGTTATCTCTATGGGCCTCACTTATCAGTGGGCCGAAGTCCACATGTGGATTTAAGGGACTCACCCTCTCTAAGTGATTCGGTATAGGCTCCCGTGGCAGTGAGATGCTCTGGTTGAAATAACCATCATTTGATGGTTTATTCTCTAGAAGCATGGTAATTTAATTAAACTCCTTTTATTGAGAATATTCTTGGGTATCCCCAAAGATATAATTAACTAGAGGGATACCTTCCTCTGGTAGAATAAAATTAATATAAATTTAGATTAAAATAAAACATATACAATTAAATTTTTACTGTATGTCAAATTTTCACAAACTTAATATTACTTGCCCTCAAATAATTAAACTATTATAAAGTGTGGTGGTGGTAGTGACTAATGATTAAAATATTGTAAAGTGTGGTGGTGGCTAGTTATTAAAGTTTCAGTGCTTCATAATAATATAAAAGATATATATTAGTGAACATAGACTTGTATTTTCCTTAGCGGAATTAAATATTTTAAGATGATCATCTCAATTTGGATTATTTTGAGAAAGATTGTTAGGACTTCATTTTTCCCATTAGGTGCATCAGCACCAACGGATTAAACGAATGGAAAAACAAGAACTTGTATTGAATGTTCCATGATGATTTTTTATCATTGCTTGGTCATCTACTTAATATTTTCATGACCTAATATGAAAGATAGATTTATTCATGTTGCATGCATGCTCTGATGAATAATGATGACACTTAAGGTTAGTCTAAATTTATAGATATTACAGTAACAATTGGCTTAAAATATAATATTATAGTTTTTAGATCTTTATTGGAGTAGTTTATTAAGGATACACACATGAAGAAAATCCTTATCAAGCATAAAGGCCTTAAGAATTGGATGAAAACTAATGCTGAGAAGATAAAAACCATTCAAATCATCAATATTTTACGCATGATAATAGGAGAGTGGATGTTGAGACATGTCTTTAACACAAAATCGAGTGCCTTACTAAGTTCCAACTTTTATCCTCAGAGGGTTCTTCCATCTTTTTTATTGATGTTCTTACATAATAAACAACCTTCCATTGAAATTTTTTTGAAGATGACATAGTTATTTTGATCAATATTAATCATTTTAAGGTTGAACAAATACTAGTGGATACTAGGAGCTTGGTAAATACCCTTTTCACTGTTGTCATCAACTAAAGGAATTACACATAAGCTATTTAAAACAAACTTTATTCATCACGACCAAAGCCAAGAATCATTATTCATCTAGGTGCTGTTATAGTTCCAAGAATCTTTATATAGCTCCCTACAGTGGTGGGCTTATTGGTGAAAGGTTTTGACTATCAGTCATAAATACTAGTGGGTTGCAAAATCAGTTAAGGCTTACTGAAATAAATAATAAAACTTAGGTTTAAAAGATGTGGCTTATTGATTAGAAGAGTTATCACAGGAGATTGTCCTAACATCTTTTTTTTTAGCATCTTTCTACATGTCCAAGGATTATTTACTTAAGACGCATTTATTGTTATCACCTTTAAAATATGTCTCTCTTACAAAATTAGGGAAAGAGCAACTAAGTATTCTTTTATCAATATTTGAGAAAATGAGAAATGTTAAATGTATGCTGCTAAAAATTATTTTAAATTGGACTTTATAGATTTGGCTTCTTGATAAGTATTGATGACTATCATCTAGATGGAAGAAATTTAATGAATAGTCACCAGGTTGCAGTTGTAATGGCTTGTAGGAGTGGCTAACTTGAAAGAGGTGACAACCTAATAACAATAGATGCAAATGGGAATCTCTTAAGCTACTTTAAAGCCAAAATTTTCAATGCAATTAACTAAATGAGAACACCGAGAATGGCTTATCAACTTAGATCGTACTATGCGGATCATGCGTGGCGATGGAAAGAAAAGTTTAGATGCGATAAAAGAGATAAAGATGGTGGGAGAGTGAAGTGGGGGAGAGGGAAAGATCAACGGTCGTAAACCTAATATAATCGATAGATAAAGTTCTACTTTTTGAAGAAATACACACGCACGCAAGCACACATGCACACATATATGCACAACTTTAAATGAACTCATCATTTGAGATCATCTTGTGTTCGACTCCCAAAGAAGCTTGCGACACATTCGTTAAGTAAGCAAATCGAACACAATCCAACTTTTGCTCATTCTTATCTAGCTCGTTCAAGTTCATTTTAATTACATAATATAATTAATAATATTATTTATAATTTTTCTATAAACATTTTAAATTGTTAGCAAAAAAAGTTTGCGTCAAACACAAGCCGCAAACAACCAAACAAATTCGAATCACGCCAAACATGAACCAATTTCAAACAAATGAACGAACAAACTAAACGAAAATAAACACTTTGCTTCCAAACCCGCTCATCTACACCTCTAATCACTTGAATATGACGATCAAAACTTTGACAAACTTTAGTTAATATAATAAATTAATATAATTCTAACATGATTTATCCATATAATAATGAGAAAAATCATGTCGGCCATATGTATTTTTGTATATTTCTTGCTTTTTTTACTTCAAATGACATGTATAATATAGCTTTATCAAGTGGTGACTTTGTTTAAACAATCCAGCTGCACATGGAGGCTATACATTACAGCAATAGGGACCAGCTTGCTTATTAAAACTGGGGACTACCATTTTTTTCTACTTAATGTAGACGCATCGCTCAGGTCCACCCTTATACAGTGATTTGGTTCAGTTAATAATTCTTTTCTTGCTAAGAAGTCAGTATAAATGATATTATTTCATTATCCTTGCATTTGTGGCCCTACAATTTCCCTGACCTTCTATATATATATATATATATATATCTCTATATATATTAATGTATATCATACTTTATAAATGAATCCCATTTCTGTAATTTGAGAAAGCATTATTAAAATGTAGTAAACAAGATTTTTTATAATGGATTTCATGATGAGAGTTGGGTTATCCTGAAGGTGTTGGAGTTGTCTTCAGGTGATTGTCGTTCTTGAATGGAGAGCTGAGTTAAGAGATTAAGAAGTCCGATATAGTTGTAGTGTAAATGGCATACATCGAACCTATCGGTATTTACGTGCAATTAAGTTATCAATAATAGAAGACTAAATTGGCGGACATTAGCATTGATCATGTTGACTGCATGCATCGGCTTTATAAGCGATGAGATACATTAATGTCATTCGTTGGGAGATTTGGGTTTGGTCGTTTTGATGGGTAACCTATGTATAAGATAACAAGCGGAGACGAGAGTTTCTACCAATAGATAGAATGGGAGTGAGGCTTTAGTTGGCAAGGTTCAAACCATTTCAATGAGATGATGATGCCTTTTTTTCAAGAATGCTACTTTGCTCAGGAGTATATATTCAAGTATATTGATGTTGAATACCTCATTGTTTCGGAAGGTTAGTAAAATGAGTCTTGATATATTCTCCACCACTATTAGTGCGAAGGGTTTTGATACTAGTATTAAATTTATTCTCGATGAGATTCTTAGAATTCTATGAATTTATTAATTGTTTTGATTTTATGTTGAAGCAAGTGCACTCAGAAAATCCTAGACTACTCATCCACAAACAAATACATAATATTAACAAGAATAATTTGAAGTAATAGGGCGTTGGATCCCCAAACATCTGAGTGAATTATTGCTAATAGTTGATAAGAATGAGACATAGAAGTCGAGAAAGTTAATTTGCGACTTTTGGTAGGATTACAAGGGGTGCAAAAAGAATGTTTGGTTACATATTTCAAAGTAGGAATATATCAAACAAAAGATTGTTAAATTTGAGAGAAGGATGACTGAGACAATTGTGCCAAAGATTCAGAATTTGTTGAACATTGATAAGAGCAAGGGAGTCAGAAGATTTATAAGACCGTGGGTTGTTGAATTGGATATATATACCTTGTACACACGGCCGTTCAAAAAACACAGTGTTTGTCTGAACATCCTTGATAGAATAACTATTAGTCATAAACATAATAGAACACATATTGTTAAAGGTAAGCTTATGCATTGAAAGAAGATTGTAAGCAAGGTTAGGCACTTAGTGAATTTTAGATAGAAAAAGCTTACATGTCGGTGTAGGTAGCAAGCCCTACCTAGTACAACCACAAGACTAAATAACAGTAAAATAAAGAAGCTCGTAAGCACAGCAGAGAATCAGGTTTGTGGCTTATCTGATGGGTCCTAAGAGTCTATAAGCAATCATAGCCCATCCTCACAAACTGCCTAGTTATCTTTTGATGCAATTAATCTCTACTATTGATTTTTTTTTCCCTTAATTTTTGGTCCATACCAATAAGAGTAATAAGTTATGTATCATCAAAACTATTATTTTATTAACATAAATTATCGAGCCTACTAAAAGAACTTTAGAAAAAGTGACGAATAAAAAATGAGTCAGTAACCAAGAGAATTGGTAAATGTAAGACCCATTTTGATTTGATATACTATAATAAAATTGAATTCTATCACTCTAAACTCAATTCTAATTACTCTAGTTGCAAGTTAGTGAAGCCTCGTTTGGTTTGTCATTTCTCTCTTTACATTCTAATTTTGTTTAGTATTTCAACCAGTTGCAAACATCCATGACAACGTCACCCAATAGATTAGCTTAGTTAAGACAAACTCAGGCCAATATACGCACTCTAAGGCTTCATTTGAGAAAACAGCGAACCATCTTTGTGTTGCAGTATATGCCGATGCGTAGAAAAGTTTCCGTTTGGTGAATGAGCGTTTCCCAAACTTTTTTCGAAGTTCTTTCGCAAGAACATCAATTATTCACTGTTTTAGATCGCCAGTGGCCTTTTTTATTTCGCCAACTCGACTTTTAAAAAGAACTTTGAACGAACAACAAAGCTCCTTCAACTGAAGCCTAAGTCTACAAATGATCAAGAAGATGACGAACATAAGTGCCGCCTTAAGTAACGAAAAGCTTGCAAGTTGTCTTCGACCATGCAAACCCCTATACTCTACCAAAAGTAAATTCTCTCTCTCTCTCTCTCTCTCTCTCTCTCTTTGAATTTAATAGCAAAAATATAAATATATTGCATATATTTATGGGGTATTTCCTAGCCTATTATTTATGACATTTAACCATGAATTTAACTTTAATCCAACCAAACACCGAAAAGAATAAATAGAACGCTCCGTTAAATCCAATTTTCACGAGTTCGATCTGACTTCTCTTACGTCCATTGTTAAGAAATCAACACGGATTTCATAAATCTGATTGCGAGCAGGATTTATTCGCCGTGGGTCGCAATCCCTTCCCATCATTGATCGGAAACTTGATAAATCCGAATCTATCAAATTTAATAAATTCTATCTAACAAAAATACCAAAAAATTGATTTTGTGTGGATATGAGAATGCCTCATAGCCGTTGCAACGCCCCATTTGCCTTTGGGTTAAAAAATGAGGAAAACGAAAGGAGCAAATTACAGCGTGTAAGCTCCGCTGAGGTCGCTTTCTGGACCATTATTATCTTCTTCTCTCTGTTTCTCTGCTACTTCTTATCGCTGTTCAGAACATCTTTTTTGACTTATTTACAAATGTAACACCTAAATATCAATTTACACTCACATTCACATCATATTTCCTATGCATGTAAAGGTGGCATTTTGAAAGATATAAATGTAAAAAAAGTAACAGTTTAGGTGTTAGATATGTAAATATAAATGAATTGGGTAGTCTCTGTATGTAAATGATGTAATTAGCACGAACATGAGGGGCAGTTGTGGAAGCTTGGATCACTTTCACTAGTTTCCATAAGCATAGATGATTGTAATTATGGTTGTAAACGAGCCGAGCTTGAGCAAGCTTGGGCTTGGCTCGTGTTCGGCTCGTTCTAAATTGCTTGTGTTTGAAATCGGCTTGTGTTCAAAATTGGCTCGTGAACAGTGTGTTCGTGTTCGGCTCGATTTAAATGTTTTTGTTTGTGTTCGGCTCGTTTTCAGCTCAAAATTAGCTCGTTAAAATCAATTGGAAAAAATAAATGTAAAGAGTTGGATACGAGCCTACATCAAATATATGCAAAAGAAGACTCAGAGTCACATTACCACACAAACCGTTATGATGTAAACTTAGATATAAATATATATAACAGTCTATTCTATAAATATTATATATAATATAGACTTTTTTTATTACAAGAGCTAACAAAGAGTTGTTCGAGTTCGGCTCGTTTACTTAAAGAACGAGCCGAATACGAGATACTTAACGAACCAAACACGAGCAGTTCACGAACAATGAGCATTTTAGATAGCCCTAGTTGTAATCCGAAGGGCCAAGTTCACTCACTTCATTTGTATTTTTCATTATTTTTATTTCAAAAAAGTTCATTGATTTAGTTATATATATAGGTTTTTAATGCAAAGAAAAGTTCCATTATTTTACTTGAAAAAGTTTTTAATAGGTTTCTTTGGGAAGGTGGGGGGGCCAAGAAGCACTGGCTCTCCTGAAGAAGGTTGTGTAAGCCTAAGTTTGCTGGGGGTTGGGCTTCAAAGCCCTCCCCCATATTGTTGAAATAAACATGTGTAAGTTGTGGTATAAGTTTAGACTTAGGGATTCGATTTGGGCTAATTACATGCATGCTAAATATTGCAGTGTCGCTCACCCTGCTGTTGTTAAGTGGAAATCTGGTGATTCTAAAATTTGGAAGGCTATCCTGACTCATAGGACTAATGCATCTCAGGCAATGTTTTGGGACATTGGTGATGGGAAAGTTTCCTTTTGGCATGATAGTTGGGGTAGTCCTAATCTTTGTCTGGATGCACAGTCCCCTATTCAGGATAACCTCTTGGTTGCAGACTGCTGGTCTCATGGGAATTGGGACATTTCTAAGCTTAGATATTTGGTTGGTATTGATTCTGCTATGCTTATCAGCCAAATTCCTATAAGAACATCTCACCATGACAAACCTATTTGGAAGAAAAATTTGCAGCTCTCTGTTAGCAAGCACCTTTATAATATTTTTAATTCCTTTTCTACAGCTAATTGGGGGATTGAGGTTTGGAATCCTATTTTTACCCCCTCTATTTCTTTTTTTCTTTGGAGGTACTTTTCTTTGATTCTACCATTGGATGATATTTTGAAGCTCAAGGGCTTGAGATTGGCTTCCATCTGCCTGCTCTGTTTAAGTGATGAGGAGTCCTCTCCTCATTTATTTTTTAAATGTCCTTTTTCTAAAAGTATTTGAAACAGACTGGCTGGTTTTTTTGGGCTTACTTGGCCGGACTGTTACTCCATTACTGGTTACTTGAAGATCTGGAAGTCTGTTAATCATGCTGGGAAGTGTTTAGATTTTTTCCCTTATGCAGTGTTATGGTTTATTTGGAATGCCAGGAACGATTACAAACATATTGTTAACAAACCATCTGTTGAGGTTACTTTCTCTAATATATTAGCCTATTATAACAGAGCTTCTAGGTTGTTCACTAGTGATAACACTATTGTTAAGAAGCCTTTTGCTGTCAGATGGCTCCCTCCTCCTTTAGGTGTTATCAAAGTTAATATTGATGGTAGCTGGTCCCCTTCCCATGCTAGTGTGGGGGTGTTTTCAGGGATCATCGGGGTAAGTTAATTTCCTCCTTTTCATCTCCTGTGGTGGCTGATTCCCCACTTATGATCGAAGTTTGGGCTCTCTTTCCGGCTTTGAGATCTGCTATTATTTTCAAGATTAACTATCTAATGGTGGAAACTGATTCTATTTTGCTTATAAACATGTTTCTCAAGTTCGGATGCCACTCATTGGAATCTGTTGTTTCGTTTAGACGCATTTGGAATCTTATTGATACTTTCCACTCGCAAATGCGTTTAAATTTCAACTTCGGGGAAGGCGATAGAGTTGCTTGATTGGTTAGCTAAGAATGCGGAGTGTTCTCCTTTGGTGGGCATCTCCCCTCCTCATCAGTTAGCCTATTTATTGCATGGTGATAGGATTAATTTGCCTTACATTAGATATATCTAGTTGTGCGGATTGTCTGTTTTGGGCTCTGTTTTTTGTTTTGTCACTTTTCTTTTACTTCTTGGGGGGTATTTGTTCATCTCATTCGTTGTTTTGTGAATTCTGTTTGGTCGATGTTTCTTCGCTCTACATTTTGTTGGTAGACCCTTTATACATTATACTGGGTGCGCTGAATTTTCATTATGTTTGAAGTTTTTATGTTTTGGAAATCCCTTTCTGCTATTAGTAGGCTATGCAGGTTTGTCTATTGCTTCTGCTGGGTTGTCTTGCTTAAGGTTACATGCACGTTACGTGAAGAGGAGCTTTCATCGATGAAGAACCTCGCTGGATACCATTTTGACCCGCTTTCTCTTGGGGATTTGCTTTCCGGCCGTAACTTTTACCTCGCCTGGTATTGATGCGTTTATTTTTTGCTCATTTGCTTGTTGGATAACGATCGTCGCTCCTTCAGCTTTTGGATTTTTACCGTTCATGCACTTCTCACTTTATTTTGGAGTTTTATCTTGCGTGTGTTGTACGGTGGGAGGGGGATGGTAGGAGACGGGACCTCTAGGTGTGCGTTATCGTATCTTTTTGGGTTTTATAGTGTGGTCCCGACTCCTTAACCCCTCCAATTTTGTAACACCTTTTTGAATATTAACACGTAGGGAGCTATATGTGCTCTTTCCCTCTATATATATATATATATATATATATATATATATATATATATATATATATATATATATATATATATATAAGTTTATTTTTTTACTTAATTTAACATTTGTTATTATTTTATTTTAAAATATTTATTATTATTATTATTCTGAGGAGAAGCAGTAGCTTCCATGTTACATCTTAGGTCCACCCAACTTCAATAAAACACTAAAAAAGAAATGACTAGTAAGAATATGATAGCCATATCAATCATATTAAATTCCCAAAATTATAAGGAATATTTACCAACTTGTACTCTTGTATTTATTTTATTAACCATCAATCAAAGATGTGAAATCCAACCCATAAAAATGCATATATTTCACAATATTATGACATCATATTTCATTTTATTTTTCACACTTAGACTTCAACAAGTTAGTTATTCTATATGTCACTTTCTTACATATTTTATCAAACAAGCTACAAACTCACATGCATTTTGCTTAGTCATAGTGTTCATATATCATTGATACTTATATCACTTTGTCTTATAAGATATAAATATCTAAACCTAATTTCTTCGGTGTTATGTGGAAGAAAAGATACCACAAGTTTGAACATATGAGCCGTATGTTTCTTATAATAATATGATAGTGAGACTATACGTCTGTCTTGGGGAGGTTTCACTTTCCTAACATCAGCCAGCCCTACCAATCTCTAATAAATTATCTGAATTTGTTAACCACATATGCCTTCTAGTGATTAACTTCGCCTAAATTATGGAGATCAAAAGTCTAAAAATTATCGCAATGGTTCTTTGATTGTCAGAGAATCTGTTGCATTATGTAAGAAATTATTATCGAAGAAACTCATTGCTCGCATGTTTATAAAAAAATGAGATCGCTGTGTTCTATTTTAAAGTTCTTATTAATCTAATAATACAACAATAACAAGAAACAAACAAAACCTTTATCCCATTAAGTGGGGGAAAAAATTGTGTACGTAAGACGTACACAGAATTGCGTACGTAATAGGTTACGACGATGTTTCAGTGAGGTTATTGGGATGGTACAATAATATTATTGGGAGGTTATTTTTTAATAACATCACTGTAAGCCCTATTAACTTTACGCGTTACAGTGAGGTTATTGAAAGATAACATTCCAATAACTTCACTGGACCCTCTCAATAACCTCAATGTAACCTAATTATAACGTATTACATACGCAAATTTTTCCCCTAAGTGGGGTTGGCTACTTGAATCCTTTTTCTCCACTGCGTCCTATTTAGTTTCATATTTTCTTTTAATTCTAAAAAATTAAAATCATTTTTTATACAATATATCCAAGCCTTTCTAGATCTACCTTTGTCTTTCTTAACATAAGTCGAATTTAAAACATCTACTCTTCTAATCGGCTCATCAGATGGTCGACGTTTAATGTGCCCAATCCATCAAAGACGACTCTCTCTAATTTAAAGCATCTACTCTTATTAATCCAACAATCAAGCGTAAAAATAGAACCCTTTCTTTTTCCATTTTATAGCTTAATTATTTTTAATGATTTTCATTCATTATCATAAGGAAAATAAAATGGAAAAACCCCCAAACTTTGGGGACCCTTTGCCAAAAAAAAATTATGGCTTTATTTTGTAGGTATGCCTCAAATTACTTCACATGATGCCCTATTTTTGGTATATTAGACTCTGCAAAATGCCTAGCCCATGTGACTCTCCACCTTCTCATGTTTGCCTACTTTAAAAGCATCCAAACCTAAAAGATATAACATTTACAGTAATTATAATAAATAAATCTTCAACTTTTTCTTTAATTTTATGCATCATTAATATTTTAGAACTATATGAAGCATTCTTACTTTTTTTTTTTTTCAAAAAGAAAAGCCGATGGCTATTATACGAGTCTCCAATCACCTTCATGTGCCTAACTATTCAATGACCACCCTCACTACCAGCAAACTGGTCATAGGGGGATTCAAACTCATGACCTGACTTATGACCTTCAAAGAGACTGTTCTGCCAACAGGTCACAACTGACGACACACATATAAAGCATTTTTACTTAATTTTAATTTCTTAGAGCAAGAAAAATAAATCACCCATTTCATTAATGACACCAACGGTAATAATTATAACTTGCCGAGAGACTTGCCGGCAAGCCATGTTCATACAATAATAAAAAAGGAAAAAAGAAGAAGCCATGTTCAATTATTGACTTGCAGGGTTGATGTATTAGTAAAATATAAATATTTTAATTCAAATTTAGGTAGAAAATTATTTTTATTATACAGAATTTATTTTAAGATGAAGAGCATATATACATTTTTTAGAGTAAATATTGTGCTCATCTCAACATAACTTTGGATTGAGATCAAATTTAAGTGTGGCTATTCTAAATCAATTTTTATTAAGATTTCAATTTCTTAATTTTTTTAAATTTAATTAGTATTTCTTAGGCATTAAATATTAGCCACATATTCTTTGGAGGGTTTACATACATGCCATTCAATTCTTATTAATTTTTGGTATCTCAAATTCGAAATTTTATACCACCGAGATCTTATCAGTTCATCTTACCTACCACTCTGTTGATCCGTTGTCTGAAATAATCCTCTCTGCTGTGACATCGAAAGACTTTTGAAGCTCCCAAACTTTCTGCTCATTCGATCGGGTTGGCGTTGACGGGATGGCGGCGTACAAAGACACCCGAAAGGAGAAAATATAGAGTTTAACGTCCGCACATGTGGATGACCAACTGTCGGGCGATAGTTCGGTGCACTAGTTGAGGTGGCACCCAGCCATGCCAAGCTGACGCCTGATGGTTGATAGTCCGCATGTATATTTTCTCCCCCCAAAACTTTCATCATTTCCTCATCCAATTCAACGGCGATGGGATGCCCAAAAAAATCTGAAACTCTCATCTTTCTCCTCCTTCAGTCCGACGTCAACAAGAACACGGAGTACAAAGACATCCAAACCTCCCAAACTCCCATCTTTCTTCTCTTTTATTTCCTCGGTTACGAAATTACGACGTACAAAGACCTCAGAAACTCTCATCCCAAACATTAAAATTTGAAGTATTATATATAAAATTTAATAAGAATTGGGTGGTATGTATGTAAATATCCTTCTTTTCATACTTGAAATTCACCCAATATGTTCAATGATTATAAAGTGAATTTACAAAATTAAAAAAATAATTATTACCGGATGATATAGGTCACATAAAATATAAGACAGTAGCTTATCTATAAAGTATATATTTGATTGCTTCGAGCTGAAAAGAGAAGCTATCAATTCACAAGTGGCCGCTGGAATAGTGATGTTTGGCTGTCAGTCACTGGACTCACTACGTACAGATATTACGTATATATCACCCAATTTCTATGTATTTACATATCTAACACCTAAATTTTATTTTTCTTTACATTTACATTATCCAAAATTTTCATGTCACATAAAAATTTGTACTGTTTTAACTTTATAAAAGGTGATGTATACATTTTTTATCACGGCTATTATAAGAGCTTGTAATTACCCTCATGTGTTTAAATATTTGATGACCGCTCTCACTACTAGTTAGTGGCCAGAGGGGAGTTCGAACCCTTGATCTAAGGAGACTTATGACCTTCAAAGACGCTGCTCTACCAATAGGTCATGGCTGGCAGCTAGGGCTGTCAAAATGACTCGTTGTTCGCTAATAGCTCGTGTTCAGCTCGTGAAGAAGCTCGTGTTTGACTGATTCACTGAGTTAACAAGTCTTAACGAGCCAAACACGAACAAAAATTTGTTCGTTCGTGTTCGGCTCGTTTTGGCTCAAAATAGTATTCATCAATTATATATATATATATATATTAAAAAATTTCAAAGTTTATAATCAATTAAAATTATTAATTAAGTAAACAGAATAAAAATAATTAAATTAAATTCAAATGGTGTTTTAATGTAAATAATAATTCTTAAATCTCGCCCCAACCCTTAACATCTTATGCTTACGTGATTAGGGTTGTCAAAACGACTCTTTATTCGTGAACAAGCAAATGAGCCCAACACGAACACACATTCTGGGCTCGAAATATAAACGAGCCGAACACGGCTGAGTCTAGGCTTGCTCGGTTCGGCTCGTTTACACCCCTACTGGCGGCACAACTTAGCTGATCATATATATATGAGCTTAAATGTTAGATATGTAAACAGAGAAATAAAGTGGTATATATGTAAATTTTCCTTTTTTTTATTTTTTAAAGTAGTGAAATTATTCCATTTAAAAAATAAATATTTTAAATATGAATAATATTATATTTTAATAAAAAAAATATTGGTTCAAATCAATTTTGCTATAGTTTTTTTTCTCTCGAGTGAAAATAGTTGAATGATCCTATTGGGCCAAGGCTTTGTGACGCTATTTTGATTAAAAATATAATTATTAAAAATGGAGAAATTATTGAAAAAAAGATGACAGGGCTTATGACGCATTAATATTTTATAATAATTAAATATAGTATTTATTATAGGATTAATTTTATATAAATTAGATATATGTAATATAAGTCCGAGACATAACGTCAACATGTCTTATTAAAATAATAATAAATAAAAATAATAATATTCGGTTAACTAAAATATTAATAATAAGAATGATGACTTGAGAGTAGTTAAAGATTAATTAGAAGTTTTTAATTTTGAATTAGATTAAAAAATATTATTTTAACTATTAATTTTTTTTAGATTAACTTTTAATTAGGATAATTTTTAAAGTGGTAGCTTTCTAATTTTAATAAAAGAGAAATGAAGCATAAAAAAATATTAAAAGGACGTTGGCGAGTACCTCTCTGGGTGGAATTTTTATTCGGTCGGACAGCAGTACGTATAGCTACGCGTACTGCTAGCCCAATAAAAACGCGCCACGTGGATTTCTGGACCCCACCACTAGCACGTTTGAAAAAAAGCGCTTTTTATCTCAATTCTGCTGGCCAGACTCGACCCGAGCAGAAATTTGCGAAATTTTCGCCGCTTTATTTTCCCGCCAAATCATAAAGGCGTTTTTGTCTCCATTATATTTAGGATGCCGACATTTAGGGTTTTTGTCGACCCGACCCGAGCTGAAATTTGATTTTTGGAGGACGACGCGATGAATGAGGTGGATTTTTTATTCATGGAGTGCATTGAGATTCCTGGATGAGGGTAGAGCAGTGAAGATGGATTTAGAAGATGATTATATAAATTATTGTTTACGTTCGCATTCGTAAAATTTAGTGTTTTATTGTCTTATAAGTTCGTTTTTATTTAGAGAATTTTATTTTCGGTATTATTAGAGTTTTATTTAAGTTGTAATTCAGTATTATTCGAGTAACATCGAAAGCCGACATCGTAAAAGTTTTCTACGGTTTTAATTTAATGTAGGAGTTAGCAATGTTTTGGTTTGATTTTAATAACATTTTGGCTTGTATTATTGATTATATTTACGTTCGCTTCATGAACATCTAGGTTTTATTTTCTTATAATATTTGTTTTATCACGGAGTTATGTTTTCGACCGAAAAATACAAATATAAAACACTTATAATATTTCTCAAATACAACGTACCGTGAAGAAATACGGACTTTAAACGTGTTGTATTGTAGTTTATTTTGTTCTGCGTAAAGTATATTGGATGATTTTTTGCGTGTTTATGACGGTTTATTCCAAATTACCCCGGCAAGGTTTAACGATCAAATCGGAAATGCTCTAAGAGTGTTTTTTCCAGGTTTATTCCGTCATCGAAAATACTTTATTACAGCTTATTTGAAAATCAAATATTGTCATTAATGATTATGAAGGCGAAAATACAACTCTGAATAAAAAGATAATACAAAAATATAACAAAAATAAAATTGAACGCGTGCGGAAAATACAACTCCGAAAATACAAGAATACATCAACGACATAACCGGAGATATCTAATACGTCCATCTTTACGATTTAACTTTATCGTATTTGAACAATATCTATGTTGTTTTACTGGTCGTATTCAGTAACGTTCCGCCCAGTTGTTGGAATAAAACGCGGAATATTCTAATACAACCGGCGCGGTAGTATTAGAGATATTCCGCACTCCTATACAATACAACAGTTCGACTTAACTCTGTTGTATTTGAACGATACCTATGTTATTTTAGGGTTGTATTTAGTGATGTGACGCCGAGTGGTATTTTTTTTAGTTGTATCAACGGCGATATAGTCGGAACTCAACACGGTTAAATCGTAGATGGATGTATCATAGATCTCTACTCGCATCGTGGAAATATCGTAGTATTTTTTAGTTGTATCGATGAACCGTTTCGAATAAATAGATTCAAGCATATTCGAGTATTATTTTGTTAATGAAAAAAGTTATATATTTATGTAATACTTAAAAGTTTATATTAGAGAAAATAATAATTTCAAAAATTGCATTATTATCAAAATTTTAATATTACTAATTGCATAATTTTAATACGGGGTTAATAAACTCTAAAAACAATAGGAATATCACTCAGATACAACCACAGTCGGCCATAAGTGGAGTAAAAGCGGTTGTATTAGAATATTCCTTGTTTTATTCATGAACAAAACAGGTTGTATTGGAATATTCCGCGTTTTACTACAACTCGTTGGAATACGACAGCTATACGACGGAGATATAATTTGAATACAACGAGTTAAATACTCCGATTCGATCTTGTTTTGTAATCGAGAAAAGTTATATACTTATGTAATACGTAAAAGTTTATATTAAAGAAAATAATAATTACAAACAATTGCATAATTATAAAAATTTTAATATTACGATCGCGTAAATTTAATATCATCTAATACACTCTAAAAACGATCGGAATATTACTTGGATACAACCGCGCTCGGGCATGATTGGAGCTAAAGCGGTCGTATTGGAATATTCTTTGTATTATTCATGAAAAACGCCGGTTGTATTGGAATACGACTGGAATATTCCAATACAACCGCTTTAGCTCCAATCATGCCCGAGAGCGGTTGTATCCAAGTAATATTCGGATCGTTTTTAGAGTGTATTTGATGATATTAAATTTACGCGATTGTAATATTAAAATTTTCAAGAACTATGGTAAAAAATATTTTTTTTAAATTGTCTTGCCCTTTTGAAATTCGGCGCTAATGCCTGGAAATACAACTGGAAACGAAACGTCTTGTCGAGTACTTTTCCGGAGGAATACTACGCACCACTTTTTACTCGGTCCAAAATTAAAATTTCTAGGGTTTCGAGTATTTCGTTTTCTAGTCGAGTAGAGAAGAACGTTATCCAACTTCCGAAATTTACGTCGATGGAAGCGAGAGAACACGATGATGGAGTCGGAAGATATGATGGAAACGAGAGGTTCGACTGAATGAGGAGCAACAATCCGATCGACCTACGCGAAGACCAAATACAAGAAAAAGAATAAGGGGACGCGGCAGAAATGGTCACCGGCGACAGTTCGTCGAGGTACTACTCGTAATCTACCTTCGTATTTTTATTAGCAGATAGCATTATTATACTTAAACTCGAAACAATACTGAAGTACAAGCCGAATATCTGTAATATGTTCCGAATACGACCTAAATAAAATCGAGGAACTTCCAGTGTGTAACCTAACCGCAAGCCAAAACATCTAAACACAATAATATTCATATAAACAATAAATGTTACGAAAATAAAACCGAGCGTAGAAATAAAATTGAAATAAAATCAAAAAACAACTAGAACAAAACTCGAAAAACTCTTAAAACTACAATAATACAACTAAGGCTTTTTTTTTGTTCTACGGGTTTCTTAACTCGAGAAACATGAATTGTAGATGTCGGCCGTCCTCCGCGAGGGAGTTACTCGATGTGGTCGAGCTCGCGGTCTCGAAGTCGTCATGAGTAATCTCGATAGACCGAATATTCGCCAGCTCTTTGATTTGCCTCCGTATCCCCGGGACAATATTCTCACTCTGCAAATACTACGGTGTTGGAGGCATGACAAAATGTTGTTCAAATTAGGTGGGAAAGAGCTTGAGATTCGTCGCCCGATGAAATTGCACTTTTAATCGGGATGCCAAACGGAGGACCAATGCCGAAGTGGAAGCTACGTCCATCGGCGACAATGAATGCTCGTTAACATAAAGGACGAACTATTAGTGTATGCAAGAGGGATACTTCGATCCCATTCGAGAACCACTACATAAAATATCTGTTGTCAAACTTATTTTTTCCATCAAGTAATTTCAGTTTTCCTTCGGACCTTGATGCCTACGGTGATAATTTAGAGTCATTCTCCTCATACAACAGATGTGTACAGCAATATCAAGGAAACTTCGACACCGTAAATGTTGGGTTGACGGGGCCGCAGCTTGCAAATGTCCGAGCCGAGCCAAAAGGTTGATAGGATCGAGCAACATTTATCAATCAAAGAACCCGAAGTGGCTAGAGAATTCTACCCAGTGGCCGGACCGGAAGTCCCTACCGCCGAAGACCCTACTTTTGAAATCCCTACTGCTCGAAGTCGATTCTTTTGGAGACACTACGGCTGTACTCGGAAGAACCTACTACCGAATTTGGAGACTCTATTTTCGGAGACCCTACCGCTCGAATTTGAAGACCCTACTCGCTTACCGGAGCAACCCGTTGAAGTCCCACCCGATGCGGATGAAAATATCATGGGAGGTCACACCTCCCAATCCGGAGAAGGGTGAGGAGGAGGACACCGTCATACTCGGAGGTTGAAACCGATGTTCATGATCGGGTTGATGTAGCACTCGTCCATACCTAGCTTGATGCGGAGGGTGAAGCGCCGACGGAGTCGGGTGAAGAGGGTTGTGAGATCACCTTTCACATCCTTTCAATTCAAAAGAAGGAAGACGGTGAAGGATACAACGGACGAGCGGACCCCTCACCGAGAACAAAACCCCTTGCACGGATATCCGCATTAATCGAGAAGATTATTCGAGAAACCAACGATGAAGAGACACGACAAAGGGATGATGCACCGGCTCCGGACGGTCCAGCCCCCCTCACCTGTGTCTTCGACCACTCCAACTCCACAGGAAGTTGCACCCGCCGACCCGGTACTTCGAAATCATTAGTGTTGTATCAACCGGAATTACCCGTGCCTCCCCCAGTGGTATTTCTATAAATATTACTAAATCCATTTATATATGCTTCTATTTAAACATCATACATTAAAGTTGAGTTCATTTGTGCACAGCAGCAAGAGTTGAGAGACATAGCAACGTATCCTGGTAGAGACCTTATCAGAGATGAGCAGCGCGATGTAATTGAAAAGTTTTTGACAAATTATAAGAATCAGTACGTGCACCAACTTTTATATAATGTTTTTCACATATCTTTAATACATAAGCGACATTAAACGGGGTTGATTTTAATGCGGGAGTGATATCATCATAAATCAACGCTTCTTGTTGTTAGATCGTGGGATGATGGACGACTTGCTTTTTAATGAGTTTATCGGTAATGATCATGTCGATGCCCTCGCCGCCATCTTGTACCAAATGAGGAGGATGCATCCCACCAAGTACCGTAAATACCTTTATGTTACCCCATTATTTTGGGTAATGCCCTTAGTTTAGTTTGTTTGACATATTAATGAATGACATTAAAATTTTAACTAAATATCGTTTCCTACGAGTTATCATAAAATGGATGGCGACCCTTATCAATTTCCGTCACACATCACTCCCACGACGGTATCTAACTCGGATTTTATATTTTTTCCTATTGTGCATAATTCTCATTGGGTGTTGTTGGTTTGCGATCTAAAAAATAAAAAGTGGCGAATATACGATTCTCTACCCAACGACATACACAAGGATATTTGCAAAGACTTTGTGAGTATATGGTGGACAGTAATTTAATTTCCTTGACTTGTGTAGATTAAATAGTAACTGTTATATTGCACTTTGTAGATCAAACTATTTACGACTTTAACCAGCGAATGCTTCAAGAATAGGAAACCCGCGTCATGGGGTGTGGCTCACGTCAAAGGTATTCCCGGACGGACGAACGGCGTTGAGCTGCGGCATGTTTGTCTCGCAAATATATTGAAAGACTAACCCGTGCTACCCCGACCGACCGGAAGCGAGAGCGAGTCGGCAAGCTGAAATGCCCAGAATCCGCGCTCAACTAGCATATGACCTCTGCATGTGGTTTCCTTCTGTTATTAAATACAATCGAAAAGAATTTGACAGTGATTGAAATTGGTTTATTGCTTTAAGTCTATTGTTGGTTGTCAGATACTAGGTATGGTGGTTGTTTTGATGGAAAATTCCAATGCTTCATTTCTTTTGTCATTTTTTGGTGTATTGGAGAAATTATATCAATGTTCATTGTGCCTTGACTTGGATTTGCAGTTTATTTGCAGTTTATTACAGTGTATCAGATGAATCTTTACAGTATTTATTACAGTTTCTTCCAAATGAAGACCCAACTCCGGAATAAAACTAGAATAATACAAAAATACAACTAAAATAAAACAAGAGAGAGACGGGACTTTTAATGGTTCACAAGATACAACTCGAAAATACTACAATACATCTACAAGATCTGCTATTTATTTCTCGGTGTATAGGGATGATATCGGCATCGTATTCGGGTCTGTAGTGCCGATGAGTTGGAGGAACACGCAGAAAATTCCAATACAACCGGCGTTGTCCGTGAATAAAACAAAGAATATTCCAATACAACCGCTTTACCTCCAATCATGGCCGAGCGCGGTTGTATCTAAGTAATATTACCATCGTTTTTAGAGTGTATTATGTGTTATTAAATTTAAGTTCGATTGTAATATTAAAATTTTAATAATTATGCAATCTTATCTAAAAATTATTTCGTTTCTTATAAACTCTTAAGTATTACGTATGTAAATTTTATATATTACAAAAAACACCGAATACGGTGGACGGTATCTTCGAAACATTTTGCCGAATACGACTCGAGCGTAAATTTAATAACACATAATACACTCTAAAAACGATCGAATACTACTTAGATACAACCGTGTTCCGCCATGTTTGGAGTTAAAGCAGCTTTATTGGAATATTCCTTGTTTTATTCATGGACAACGCCGGTCGTATTGGAATATTCGTCGTGTTCCTCCAACTCGTCTTGCTTTGTTATTGAATAAGATCCAAAAAAGAGTTTTTTTATATTAAATATTTATAATACATTTTTTTTTATTAAATATACTCTTTTGCATAAAGAAAAAAAGTGTATTTTTAAATTAAATTCGCGCCATCTGCCGAGGAAAGCTACGCACCTAATATCGCTCCAATGTCGACGAAATACAACTCGGAAATGAAACGTCTCGAGTACTTTCGCTCGGAGGAAAGCTACGCATTTATATCGCTCCAATGCCTAGAAATACAACCGGAGACGAAACGTCTCGACTACTTTGCCCGCTACGCATTTAATAGCCCTCAAAAAATTTAAATTTCGAGGTTTTCGAAGTATTGCGTTTTCTAATCGAGTAGAAAAGAACATTAGAAGATACGATGGAATCGAAGACCAAAAAAGAAGAAGGGGACTAGCATCAAAATGGTCACCGACGACGGTTCGTCGAGTAATAGTCTTAATCTACATTCGTTTTTTATTAAGAGATAAGCATTCTTATACTTAAACTCCGAACAAGATCTTGAAGTACAATCTGGATAAGCTCGCCATACAATCTTTCCTCTTTTAGTAATAAACTCTTAATTTATCGCAATGTTTCCTCTTTTAAGCCTACTCTATAAGAAAGCTTTCCTCTTTTGGGTGATATCCGGATAAGCCGCCCTACAATTCAACTGGCTATATATTACATTTTTATTTTGTTGCAATTCTACATTAACCTTATAATTTTTGTCTTCATTTTCTAAACAACAAGGGAGCCGCGCATTTATTCACTTCCACCTCACCTTTTGGAGGATATATTCGTCGAAAATGATCTCTCGTCTCTCCATCACCTATAAGAGATATTAGAAATTTTCGGAAAACGTGAGTATAATTTGTTATGGAATTATCATTTTTACTAATTTGCCATACCTCTTTCAATCATGTAACTATGATATAATCAATCAAAATATTGGTCTCTTTTAGGTGCAAAAAATTTCATGCAACATCTTCATCAAAAAGGGTAGGAAAATACATGGTCTTCGAAGATTGGGGCATGAACCGGCACGACAAGCAAGGATATTTAAGATTTCTTCGTAGTTATGTCGATAACGAAAATAAGTAATGCTCTCTTCTTGCTTGGATTGGTAAGGGATAAATATTTTTAAAATTTTAATAATACAATTCTCAATATTCATTTATACTTTATATATGTATTATAAAGCAATGTTCATCAAGCATAAATATCTCAATATTTTAGGAGGAGATGCGGATTCAAGAAAGAATCGAGATTGGTTTACATTATCTCACGATACCGCAAGTCAAGGGCATCTTTTTTCCAAATATACCGCGGGCTTAGTGTTGCTACGTGAAGAGACATCTCGCGCGAATGGGATCGATCTTTTGAACGAGATATCGAATAAAGTACATCAGTGTCGTGAAAAGGTTTCAAGAATCTTCCATACAATGAGTTGGAAAAAATGGTCTGTTCTACCATTTATTCATCGTAACAATTGTTATGTGGACAACCAACTTTGGAAGTCGAAAATAGATGGCTAAGTGAAGACTCTCGTGGAAAGAAGATTCTTGCAGTGATCTTTGCAAATGGATGCATGAATATGTAATGTTTTTCAATATGAGTTTTTTATCAATATGATGTAAGCAGGGGCTGAAATTGTAAACTTTTGATCTAATCTAATCATGCCCTATCGTGGTTGTGTCCTAGTAAAATTACCATCGTTTTTAGAGTGCACTAACTGGTATTAGAATTACGCAATTCGTAATATTAAAATTTTGACAATCATGCAATTTTATCTAAATATTATTTCCCTTATCGTAAACTTTTAAGTATTACGTTAGTATATAAATCGTTTCAATTACAAAAGAAGATCGAACATGTTGGACTTCTTCTTCCAAACCGTTTCGTTGAATACAACTCAAAATATTCCCCGATATATCCAAGATAAAACCGAGATCAATGATAAATCGACGTGCGATTTTTCCGTAGTGTATTGGGATTATATCGCCGTTGTATTTCGGTCGTAGTGCCGACGAGTCGGAGTAAAACGCGGAATATTCCAATACAACCGGCGTTGTCCGAGAATAAAACAAGGAATATTCCAATACAACGGCTTTTTAGCTCCAATCATGCCTCGACATGGTCAGTATCTAAGTAATATTCCCATCGTTTTCGAGAGTGTACTTATCCGGTATTAGAATTACACAATTCGTAATATTAAAATTTCGACAATTATGCAATTTTATCTAAATATTATTTCCCTTATCGTAAACTTTTAAGTATTACGTCGGTGTATAAATCGTTTCAATTACAAAAGAAGATCGAACATGTTGGACTTCTTCCAAACCGTTTCGTCGAATACAACTCAAAATATTCCCCGATATATCCAAGATAAAATCGAGATCAATGATAAATCGACGTGCGATTTTTCCGTGGTGTATCGGGATTATATCGCCGTTGTATTTCGGTCGTAGTGCCGACGAGTCGAGTAAAACGCGGAATATTCCAATACAACCGGCGTTGTTCGAGAATAAAACAAGGAATATTCCAATACAACAAGCTTTTACCTCCAATCATGAAAGAGCGTGGTAGTATCCTAGTAATATTCCCATCGTTTCGAGAGTGTACTATCTCGGTATTAGAATTACTCAATTCGTAATATTAAAATTTCGACAATCATGCAATTTTATCTAAATATTATTTCCCTTATCAGTAAACTTTTAAGTATTACGTTAATGTATAAATCGTTTCAATTACAAAAGAAGATCGAACATGTTGGACTTCTTCTTCCAAACCGTTCGTTGAATACAACTCAAAATATTCCCCGATATATCCAAGATAAAATCGAGATCAATGATAAATCGACGTGCGATTTTTCTCGTAGTGTATTGGGATTATATCGCCGTTGTATTTCGGTCGTAGTGCCGACGAGTTGGAGTAAAACGCGGAATATTCCAATACAACCGGCGTTGTCCAGGAATAAAACAAGGAATATTCCAATACAACGGCTTTTTAGCTCCAATCATGCCTCAGCGCGGTTGTATCTAAGTAATATTCCCATCGTTTTGAGAGTGTACTATCTGGTATTAGAATTACACAATTCGTAATATTAAAATTTTGACAATTATGCAATTTTATCTAAATATTATTTCCCTTATCGTAAACTTTTAAGTATTACGTTGGTGTATAAATCGTTTCAATTACAAAAGAAGATCGAACATGTTGGACTTCTTCTTCCAAACCGTTTCGCTGAATACAACTCAAAATATTCCCCGATATATCCAAGATAAAACCGAGATCAATGATAAATCGACGTGCGATTTTTCACGTGGTGTATTGGGATTATATCGCCGTTGTATTTCGGTCGTAGTGCCGACGAGTCGGAGTAAAACGCGGAATATTCCAATACAACCTAGCGTTGTTCGGGAATAAAACAAGGAATATTCCAATACAACAGCTTTACCTCCAATCATGAAAGAGCGTGGTAGTATCCTAAGAATATTCCCATCGTTTTGAGAGTGTACTTATCCGGTATTAAATTACTCAATTCGTAATATTAAAATTTTGACAATCATGCAATTTTATCTAAATATTATTTCCCTTATCGTAAACTTTTAAGTATTACGTTAACGTATAAATCGTTTCAATTACAAAAGAAGACTCGAACATGTTGACTTCTTCTTCCAAACCGTTTGCCGAATACAACTCAAAATATTCCCCGATATATCCAAGATAAAATCGAGATCAATGATAAATCGACGTGCGATTTTTCTCGTGGTGTATCTAAGTAATATTCCGATCGTTTTTGAGTGTATCGTATGTTATTAAATTTAAGTTCGATTGTGATTTTAAAATTATAACAATTGTTTAACTTTATCTAAAAATTATTTCCTTGATTATAAACTTTTAAGTATTACGTAAGTATGTAAATTTTTTTCAATTACAAAAAAGACTCAACACGTCGGATCGTTTCTTCGAAACGATTTGCCGAATACGACTCAAAAATTCCTCGATATTTTCACAATGTAACTGGAGATCGATGATAGATCTTTGTGCGAGTTATCTCCGCCGTATCGTGATGATATCGGCGTTGTATTCGGTCGTAGTGTCGACGAGTTGGAGTAAAACGCGGAATATTCCAATACAACCGGCGTTGTCCACGAATAAAACAAGGAAAATTCCAATACAACGGCTTTCTACCAAATCATGCCTCGAGCACGGTCAGTATCTAAGTAATATTCCGATCGTTTTTAGAGTGTATTATATGTTATTAAATTTAAGTCGATCGTGATTTTAAAATTATAACAATTGTTTAACTTTATCTAAAAATTATTTCCTCGATTATAAACTTTTAAGTATTACGTAAGTATGTAAATTTTTTTCAATTACAAAAAAAGACTCAACACGTCGGATCGTTTCTTCGAAACGATTGCCGAATACAAATTTCAAAAATTCCCGATATTTTCACAACGTAACCTGAGATCGATGATAGATCTTTGTGCGAGTTATCTCTGCCGTATCGGGATGATATCGGCGTTGTATTCGGGTCGTAGTGGCCGACGAGTTGGAGTAAAACGCGGAATATTCCAATACAACCGGCGTTGTCCACGAATAAAACAAGGAAAATTCCAATACAACGGCTTTCTACCAAATCATGCCTCAGTGCGGTCAGATCTAAGTAATATTCCGATCGTTTTTAGAGTGTATTATATGTTATTAAATTTAAGTTCGATTGTGATTTTAAAATTATAACAATTGTTTAACTTTATCTAAAAATTATTTCCGATTATAAACTTTTAAGTATTACGTAAGTATGTAAATTTTTTTCAATTACAAAAAAAGACTCAACACGTCGGATCGTTTCTTCGAAACAGTTTGCGAATACGACTCAAAAAATTCCTCGATATTTTCACAATGTAACCGGAGATCGGTGATAGATCTTCGTGCGAGTTATCTCTCGCCGTATTGGGATGATATCGGCGTTGTATTCGGTCGTAGTGTCGACGAGTTCGAGTAAAACGCGGAATATTCCAATACAACCGGCGTTGTCCACGAATAAAACAAGGAATATTCCAATACAACGGCTTTCTACCAAATCATGCCTCAGCACGGTTGTATCTAAGTAATATTCCGATCGTTTTTAGAGTGTATTATATGTTATTAAATTTAAGCTGATTGTGATTTTAAAATTATAACAATTGTTTAACTTTATCTAAAAATTATTTCCTTGATTATAAACTTTTAAGTATTACGTAAGTATGTAAATTTTTTTCAATTACAAAAAAAGACTCAACACGTTGGATCGTTTCTTCGAAATGGTTCACGAATACAACTCAAAAAATTCCCCGATATTTTCACAATGTAACCTGGAGATCGTTGATAGATCTCTGTGCGAGTTATCTCGCCGTATCGGGATGATATCGGCGTTGTATTCGGGTCGTAAGTGTCGACGAGTCGGAGTAAAACGCGGAATATTCCAATACAACCGGCGTTGTCCAGAATAAAACAAGGAATATTCCAATACAACGGCTTTTTAGCTCCAATCATGCCTCGCCGCGGTTGTATCTAAGTAATATTACGATGGTTTTTCGACCGTATTATCTGTGATTAATACAATGCAACGAATTGGGGATAAAAAACACAACTTAAAGGGTAAAACACAAGGAGACCAAAAAAGGTAACTGAATAAATCAACCATAAGCAATCTGTCTGTCATTCAATAAAATCAAAAACTATGTTCAAACAAATTATCCTATATGTTCATTAGCATCAGTAGAACAATTCTTTAAGCAGTCTAGAATTCATCGTCCGCATTCATTAAGCATGCTTGTGTATGTCTCGTCCGTTGTGATGGAGGCAGTTCCTGGAGTAATATGAATAAAAAATTGTAAACATCACGTATCGAATAGTAAATAAATAGCCTCGCCCACATTATAATTTACCCGACTTAAGGGAGCCGACGTTCCAAACCAGCTTGCCTCGTTTTGGAAAACTCGTAGCATCACTGGACCGGCATCTTTATCCGTTCCTACATAAAATTCGACACTTTATGACGGAGACAAGTATAAGTTTTAGAAATAAAAAATATTTCAACAAACTAAACTTACTTTTCTTTTCATATTTTTTTCCCAATATCCTTTTAATCTTGAATTAGATATCCCTTTAGGACGCACCTTTACTGGGTCATTCGCATTTCTCTCTTATACATGGGGTCTTCTTCTTAGTTGTTTTTGCCTTTTGTTGGGTTCTCTCCCATGTAATATTTCATCGGCATCAAGTGTTAGTTTGTTTAGTGTATCTAAGCACAAACTTCTCAACAACTTCATGGCCTTGCGTTCTTGTACTTATCCGGTACGCTAATTTATGAACATGTGTGCGATATATAAGACCACTCGAGACGATCGGCAACATTCGAGACCCCTTAAGATGTCGATATTCCAAACTTTCGTATATGTCCCTTTTGCATGTGTACACCATCGAAGTAATATGTGTTTCTCGAAATTTTGTACACGTTATCATGTCGAAGAACCCTTAGAGCGCGAGCACACAAGAACCCCATCATTTCAAATTTTTTACAATCGCACGCGATATCCAAATTAGCTCCGTCTAGTTTCACAATCCAAGTATTTGTCCGTGTCTCTATTATCGAAGGTTCTTATGTGAAATTTCGAATCATTGTTGGCAAATCCTTCCAAAGCAAGTCCACCCAAACCATGAAGAAACTCGACTCAAACTTCGAGTATAAATTCCGCGTGTAAAGTAAAGCAACTCCGCCTCGAACGTGGCCGCATTTTATCGCAGTGGACAATAGCAGATTGCTCGCATCGGAAATCTTCATCCTTCTCATTTCTTCGCCAAGTTTTAGCAATATGTTCAAGGGCCAGAAAACATTCAGTTACCGTGCTTGTTGGCTTGCAGAAACTATGACAGATGTTATTAGTCGACTCACTCCTCTGCGTAGATAGGATCCCCATTCCGAAAATGTCTTTATTGAATGCTGTTGACCAACGATGCCTTATATTATACAATTCATCCAACCATACATTTTCCTGAAGTTCTCCTATCTCAATCATTTCGGCCCAAGTTTCTTCGAATTCAGCTTCTAGTCACATCTACGCATGCATTTAAAAAAGAGATCGTGTACTATCTTGTTTTTCCCGTAACCACAATGCACTTTTGAAGATAATTTTTCGTATATATGCCATCGACATAATCTATGTCTAGTGTGCGGCAAGCACTCTTGATTGCTCTACTCATTGCTTGATCTTGGTCGGTGAATATTGTGATCGGGTGCTTGTTATTCATTATACGGATAAGGGCTTTGAATAACCACTTGAAGGACTCGATCGTTTCATCCGACAAAAAGCCAACTGCAAAAAGCACATTCTGCCACTGGTGGTTCACACCGACAATCGGCGCACAACATAGGTTGTATTTATTCGACCTATAGCTTGTGTCAAATATTATGACATCACCAAAGCAATCATAATCGAGTCCGGACATCCCATCACTCCATAAGAAATTCAACAAACTCGCCCGACTCATCAATTCGGACGTCCCACGCAAACATTGGATCCTCGGCTTGCCGTGCAGCTGAATAGTCAGTAGTAAGGAATTAGCATCCCCAAGTTCAATGTGTAATCTTCTCTCTTTGTAAGAGATTATATGCATCCCTCTTCGTACGCTCCAGGTTCTCCACTCCACCAACTTCGTGGCTAGGAAGCTAAACGCATCGGTGGTTCTAATCCCCGCTTTGACATCGATCCGAGGACATCCGCACCGATGTCACTCATCTTTCTCGCTCGAACGCAATAGGTGAGTGTCGCCAACATTCGCCAACGGATGGTTATGACTTTCTATGAATTTCTTTACCGACCAGTTCCTCGGACATCAACGGCATATCGGATCATGGCAGGACAAACCGGTCCTTGTATCCGCTCGCTCGTACCTCACCGATACATCGTCCTTCAATTCTCTCTTCATACCGAGCTCTTACCACAAACAAACTCCCTTGTCTTGATCCTCCTCGAATTCGGCCAATAACCAATGTGGTCCTTTCGCACGATAGAATCCAACAATGTGTGCATAGGCACAATATTTTTCATGTGCCGCCTTCTCATCATCGATACCAAATTAAGCAATATGTTTACCGAGTGGATCATCGGAAGCACTGTCTCTCTCGGATATCCGCAATCGAATCGGATTTGAATGTTCGGTATCACTATACTTAACAACCAATAATACAAAAATCATATCATGATAAAGACCACAAGAATATCCATAATAATAAATATAAAAGCATTGGTGTTTTTCGGGTTTATCACTAATAATACACCCAAACTAAGTAGAGTATCGCCTTCAAATTACCTAAATAAAACCACAAATAAATCGAAGCAAAGTTACTCTTAAGATATCGCCTGAATACCACCACAAAATTACCAAATTAACACCACGTACCGCCGAAAAAATACTTAACAAGTATACTTTTCTCGAGACTACATGAATACACCTATAATATTACCAAAATACCACCATGTCTCACTATAAAAGAAAAATCGACATTACTCTTTTGAAAATACGGGCATACTAGCGTAATAAAACAATAAATAGAACAAATGAAACGCATCCTCCACCAAACTACTAGAATGCTACCTTCAAATCGCCGAAATCGAAGCAAACTTAAGTTACTCTTAAGAACCGTCCGAATACCACGACAAAATTACCAAAATAACACCACATACCGCTGAAAGAAGACTTGACAAATATACTTTCCCGACACTACTCGAATATACCTATAATATTACCCAAAAAATACCATGGTTCTTTAAGAAAAATAACTCGACGTTGCTCTTCCGAATCTACGGGCATACTACCTTAATAAAACTTAAAAACAAGTGAAACCGTAACTAAACATCGCATACAATAAAATTTACCAACCCGAGGGATTTGTTCCGTCGCAACTAAACTAAGCTCGAGAATCTTGTTCGTCCAATATATTTTGAGATTCGAACTCAATGTCGACTTGATCGGTGGTTTTTTGTGCGAACGGTAGCATTCTTTAGCTTTAGTGTTAGAATCAAATTTCGGCTCCTCGACCTCCACGACAAGGTATGTCGAGAAAACCTCAAGTCTCCGCATCCTAAAGATAATCGGAGACAACAAAAACCCTTTATCCTTCTAGCGGGAAAAAAGCGGTAAAAATTTCATGTTTTTCTCGCTCGGGTCGGGTCTGGTCTGCGGAATGAAGATAAATAAGCCTTTTTTTTCAAACGTGCCATGGTGGGGTCCAGAAATCCACGTGGCGCGTTTTTAGAGGCTACCGGACGCATCGCTGCGTACGCGATCCGGACCGAATAAAAATTCCTCTGGGTGGGCCATGCAAGTTTTTATTTATTTATTTTGTATTTGTATTATATTTTCATAAATTCAATTTGTATATTTATTTTATGTTTTTTAATTTATTTAGTAGTTGAAATTTTTATAATTTTACATCTCAAATTAAGATGTTTTAATTTCAGGATTTTATTAAAACTATTTATTTATCTCTAATTACATTTACTTCAACTTTTTTGCTTTCAAATCTTTTAGCTTCTAGCTAATTATTATTGTTTGACAGACATGTGACAGCACGAATCTCAAAGAGATTCAACGAACAACACAAAAGTATGGTAAAGAATGACTCGTAGAAGAAAGATCAAATATCACGTCAACGAAAGACTAAAAGGTTTGATTGACCAACTGCTGAAACCAACCAAATGAAGGTCGTCCAAGTTGAAGATCAAAAACATTGAGCTAAGAGAATTCATCAACCCAACTCTAATGCTGACAATGTTAGTCATCTCATAAGAGCCCCCATGAGTTTGAAGGCTCTCATCATTACATACTTCGCAAACACTCTAAGTGAATCTTCTATCAAGGGGTAGGCTACCTGCCTGATTATATGGTGATACACCCTCTGCTCGATAGCCTAGTATCATCCTAACGACAAGAGTTGGTTGTCGAACCTAAGCAATCGATCGACTAACCAAGCAGACCGAAAAACAGCTAGAAGCCCTAACTTAATGAAGTCATCCGAACGGGTCTTGCCGATCTAAGGACTTCCAACCTCAGCCAACTGAGTAATATGGTAGCCAAGTATGTATAAATACCCAATCTCGCCCACATAAAAGCCGGGGCAATTATGTTATCATGGGCTTGATACCACATTGCCTATAAATAAGGGTTCATTTCTATAGTATGAGATTAATTAGACATTCTTAAAAGAACTAATTCTTTACTGTACACACACACACACAAAAATGCATACACACACACACACACACTCTCTCTCTCTCTCTCTCTCTCTCTCTCTCTCTCTCTCATGTTATGCTTTATTCTTTGGGTGTGATTTACACAACAAATTTTGAATCAAAATCCTAAAAAGTGCGGTGAGCGTGACTCATGCCAGCAACAAGAAGAACACCACAGGAAGAAGAAACTCACCAAGGAGATGCAGTGAATGTGGAGTTCACATGGGAGTTCGTACAGTAGCATATCCAAGAATTAAGAGACTTGCTATTGTGCCAAATATTAGAGGCCATGAGAGTAGCAATAGTGGGAGAAGGAAATAAAACCGCCAAATGGAATCGAAGCCCAACAGTCGGAGAGCACAGTTGCCCAAGGAAGAGCATAAGAGCCTTAGTGACAAGACAGTGTTGGGTTAGCATTGATGGAAAGACAACGTTTAGGCGTAATGAGGCCCCGCACCCCCCCCCAGCCGTAAAATGCTTTTTCTTGGTAGATTTCAACCATTGAACCCCAAAGGTCAAACTGATTTAACTGACTACATTGCCTCCTTTGAGTCGACCATCTACCTGTTGAGGATTACTAACACTCTAAAGTGTCACCTTTTTTTACCACGCTGAGGGAGCCGACTCTCAGGTGGTTCAATGCTGGAGTAATCATCTCTTTTGTTGATTTCAAGAGGATGTTCGTGATGCAATTCACTGGCGCCTAGAAGTTGCAGAAGAGCATGCAAGCAAAGGGAGAATGAGAGCCTACGCTCATATATAACTGGATTCCAGAAGGAGAAGTTGAAGGTGAGGGATCTAAAACCCGTGGTAGCACATTCTGTCTTATCCTAAGAGCCAAGAGAAGAAAAATATTGATATGCCTTAGGCCTGCAACAGTCGAGACCTTGAACAAAATGTTGGAGCTAGCCAACAGTCACATTGCAGAAGAGGAATACGTTAACAACCCCACCTATCATAAAGTCGGAACATTTGACCGTCGTCCATAGTAAAGAGCCCTGCAAAATAACATATGGAGGCTGAGAGGCAACCAATGTCCTCCCATCCGTCCTCAACATAAAAACAGTTGGCCGCCTCTGGTTAACAGGGGAACAAGAACAATCATCGAGGCATTGACCAATGGCCGACTTGTTATCATGAGCAGTCGTCAAACGACTATGAAACACCAAGGGCCATTCTGCTGAGAGTCTTGATGTTGGAGCTACTAGAGTTCATCTAAAATAAATAATACTTCAAAAAGGCAGCCCCAATGAGAGTCGAAGCTTTTTTTTAGAACACACAAATAATGTGTCTATCATAGAGAGCATGGCCATGATACAAAGGAATGAAAACACCTCCAGAGTTTGGTTGAGGAGCTAATAAGAATTGACAAGCTCAAAGAGTTTGTTGTGGCTGAAGCTGCAATCCAGAGGCATGGGAAGGCTCCGGTAAAGGAAATCTAAGATGAGTCAGTTTGAGCGAACATAACAAATAGTTGAGATAGTGTCAGCCATTTTTAGAGAAATTGAAAAAGCCTCATGCCGAGCCAATCAGAAGAGACTCTAATTGGGAGAACCTTGCACAGCTCCATTCGCTTCAAAGCACATCTGCCATCCACCAATATTATTCACTGATACAGACCTGCCCATAATTGGGAATCCATTTTGCTGTGGTATCACTGCATAAATTTTAGAGAATAATTCCATTTTTAAAGAAAGAATTAATTCAAATAAATTTTAAAAGTACTCATGACTATCATCACATGATAATATTTGAATATTTTTTGAAATTGTGTTTGCATCATAATGTTCCTTATAGATTTGTTTTTTTTTTTTACTTCACAACTTTATTTGTATGGACTTGCTAACACCTTCTCTAGCAAATAATGACTACTTATTTATATAAACCTAGCAACTTCCAAAATGTGTTTGTTTCTTTCAGTCATCTCATTTTATTGTGCGGTATAAATGCATAAACTTTAGTAAATAATTCCCTTTAAAGAAGAATTAGTTCAAATAATTTATAGAGTACTCACAACCACCATCACATCATAATATTTGAATGCTTTTTGAAATTATATATGTATCACAGTGTAGAAATCCTTGAAGATTTTTATTTTTATTTATTTATTTACTATTATTAATTTTTTGTACTTCGGATCTTTCTTCCATCAAAAACACCCAACTCAATATAGCATAATCATTGATAAAATTGAAAACTACTCTTCTAAGGCAAAGAGAAGGATTGGGTAATAGAAAATCTTGTAGAATGAAATAATATGTATCGATGTTTCAACTATGACTTGGTGAAAAGAACCGTTTTCTAGTTGTCTCAAGTATTTCTAGTAGATAACTAATAGGCACAACCATTATGTTTGAACTTGATCTTCCAATCTACATGTTATCATGATGTTTGTAATAAGACTCTTTGTATGCCACAATTTCTTAGTGTTTGCACCATTATTTTTTCCAATTGTTCCTTTCAGAGTCAATGTCTTCAGAGATTAGTTTTGTGCTCAATTTTACGATCGGAGATAATTTCCTTGCCATGTAGCATAACATTCATCCATGCTTTCTTACTTCAAAGAAAACTTCTCCAATGAAAGGTAAGGGTCCTCTGCCAAGAATGTGACCTCATACTTCATCTAAATCTTGATCAACTCATGCAAGCAACATATAAAACCTATTATTTTTTTCTCTTGTGACATTCACAGTCATTGTAGTTCCTTTTTTCCAAAATATTATTACAGCATTAATCAAGCTATTGTCATAGAATCACCAATTCATTGAAAAAGTTAGTGACATCACAATTATTTTGCTTGGATCGCTGAAGTACAAATTTTAGCTCAAATATTTGGGGAGGATTTTTAAGATCAGCTTTCCAGAAATCTCCAGCAATAGCAAGGAATATGTGTATCTTTCTAATGATTGGTTTCATTTAATTTGATAAGCATCGCAATGACAAGGGAATAACTATACCCTTTTAATGATTGATTCCATTGAAGCTTCATTTGCAACAGCAGCAACATTAACTATAATTCTTTTAAAAGTTGCATTCGTCAAACTGTAAGAGATGAGTTGCAATTTGAAATAGTAAAAATTTACCGTTCTCGAGATGATTTTCTCCCGTTGTTTTCACCGAACAAAATTTTTTACAGATATCAGGATTCGCTTCAACCGAATGGAACTTCACTACCTCCTCAACTGAACGGAACTTCATCACCTCCTCAAGCAAAGTCTAAATTGATAGGCATACAATGACAAGGGAAATCCGAAACTTCCATTTTCGCAGGTTAAGGATCTCCTACAGCAGCTTTTGTTGCTTCCCCAGTCAATGACTAATTTTAAGGACTGAGCCCACTCGTCATAATTTTGTTCATTAAATTTTGTGTTAGTGACATGTAGGGAAGAGTTTTGCGCAATTAATTGACACAGCAGACACCTGAGTTACAACCTTCAAAAGAATCTATGGGGTATTTGGCGCCCTTATTTGATATGTAGAGAGAAGAAATATGGTGATCTACACTTCGGCGACTCTCTAGCAAATCGGACAGAGATCTGCGCCTTCTGCTAAAGCAGAGGAACAAAAACTGGTGTACAAATCTTTATCACGGCAGTAATGGGAGGCAAAGTTATATGATAGTGAAGCGGATTCAGGACGACTACGGACCAAAAAAGATTTCAGCTTTGCACGTCTTGGCGTCAAATTAAAAAGCGGATGAAGGAATCCCATCTCAAACGTACGTCTTCGGCGAGAGAATCGATAGGAAAACAGATATCGCATGTCTTTGCACGTTTCGCAGGTAATTGACCTTAAGATGAGAGAAGAAAGGAAACAGTTGTCTCAACTTGCACGTCTCAGCAAGAACAGAAAAAACAAAAAAATAACAGAATACGAGGTGGTGGCATGTCTTGGAAGAAAATATAACTGTGGATTTATGTTCGGACTCCAATATTGATTTGACATGTAGCCCTGATCGGACAGGACCCGACCCGACATGCTTATGGATTTTAAAAAATAATGCAGAAGGAAATACTTTTATGACCAAAATAATAATAATAAAAAAAAAGGAAATTGTAACATGTCACCAAAACCTTAGAAGAAGAAGAAGGCAGCTTGAAGATGGAGAAGTTGCATGGTACTAAGATGAATGAAAATGTAGAGTTGAAACCATCTGTAGGTTTATAACATGCTTCAGTATAATACTTGCTAAGATGTTTAGTATTTTCTTTAAAAAAATTGAGCTGGTACTTTTTGGAAAGATTTCATTGATTATTTGAAATTGTGTTCTTCAGGTTATATTTGGAATTCGTTTGTACTCCTACTTTTCTTGAGTTTACATGCTTGTACTCAACGTTTCTCTGTTTTCATTCATGGCATATAAGGCAATTGGTTAATTTGAACTCCTAATATTTAAGTGACGATTTCTGTAGAGTTTGTTGAATATGATAATTATGTATTGTTGATTTTCTTCAGTACAGCAGAATTGGAATTCATATTTTCAACCATTGAATGCTAGACTGTTGATTAAATATGACTCAGAAGCTTTCAGTGATAATTTCTAAAGGTCTTCTTCAGGTTTTATACAAACTTTGCTTACTACAATCATGTTGTGCACTTGGTTTTTTTTCAGTATAACGTGAGTGTAATATATGTTTTCAATCATTGAAAGCTAAGGAATTTGTTATTTTTGACTAAATTCATTTATGTGATAAATTTGAAAGCTGTTATTTATGATTAATGTAAATTTGTTTGATTAGAACCATATTGTTCTCTTAGTTTTTTTCGGTACAGTGTGAGTGTAATTTATATTTTCAATTATTAAATGTTAGGTAATTCGTTATTTATGACTTGATTCCTTTCAGTGACAATTTTGAAACCTCTTCTTTAGGTTTTATATAGGATTTTTTCACTACAATCATGTTCCACTCCAGATTTTCCTCAGTACAATGTGCATTTTCAATCACTGAATGCTAGAGAATTTGTTATTTGTGACTAAATTCATTTCAGTAACACATTTGAAAGGTGTTCTTTAGAATTTATGTAGATTTTATTGATTAAAATCATTTTATTCTCTTGGTTTTCTCAGTATATCTCAGGTGTAATCCAAGTATTCAATCATTAAATGTTAGGTGCTTTATTATTTATGACTCGATTCTTCTCAGTGATAATTTTGAAAGGTCTTCTTTAGGTTTTATATAGAATTTTTGCACTGCAACCATATTGTGCTCATGATTTTCTTCAACACAACATGTGTTTTTAATCGCTGAAAGCTAGGGAATTTGTTATTTGTGATTCAATTCATTTCATTAATAAATTTGAAATGTGTTCTTTACAATTTATGTAGATTTTGTTGATTATAACCACATTGTTCTCCTGGTTTTCTTCAGCATAACATGGGTGTAATTCATATATTCAATCATTAAAATTTAGATATTTTGTCATTTGTGACTCAAATCCTTTCAGCAATAATTTTGAAAGGTCCTCTTTGTGTTATATATAAATTTTTTTTACTACAATCATGTTGGTTTTCTTCACTACGTATGTATTCAATCATTGAATGCTAGAAAATTTGTTATTTGTAATTAAATTGCTTTCAGTAATAAATTAGAACGTTGTTCTTTACGGTTTTTGTAGTCTTTGTTGACAGACAGCAATCATGTTGTTCTTTTGGTTTTCTTCAGTACAATGTGGGTGTAATCTGTGATTTCAACCATTGCATGCTATGGAATTGATAATGTGGCTCAGAAGCTTTCATTATTATCTCGAATGATTTTTTTGGTAAATTTTATGTGCAGATTATTAACTACAATCAAGTTCTACTCTTGTTTATCTTGAAGACAACATGATTGTGGGCAATGTTATCACTTGTCGCATGCTGCAGCATGTCGAACATACAATATTTTTTAATTAGTAAGTTTGATACAAGACTTATCCTCAACAAGAAATATGTATGATAAATCATGATATATTAATTGTAGAAGTAAATATTAATGAGGTCTAAGTGCTTATTTGTGAAGAAGAAAGACACTATTGTAACTTGAGCTATTCCAATATTTTTATTCTTTATTTATAGTTGTAAATATTGGATAAGGGTGATGTTAAAAGTAATAAAATCGACCCAATTCATGCCCGAATCGAGCCGTTAAACCATATTTGGAAGCTTTTAATGTCAAATTGGAAGATCAAATGAATTTCAAATCCGAAAAGCTTATAGTCAAATTGAATGTCTAGGCGAGACGAATCCAAAGAGCCCAAGATGATTCAATTCTAACATCGTTAAGGCACTCAAATGTCCACAAAACACCGTCTAATCGAGGGAATCTCTTCGAATCGTCTGATGGAGAGTTCCAGATTCTTTGTTTATTTGCAGAGAGGCATCTCTCATACTCTAAAAATAAAACCTTGCCCTCTTCATGAATAGGGGGCTAAGACCTGAGCTTGGAGCAGGATCACAAGGAGAGTGAGTTAAGGTCTAGTTTTCTACATCGAAAGTCCAGTGAATGCCGCTCAATCCTGCAGTCGCTGACCACCGCCAACCACCGCTCGTCAGCCGTCGTCGACTACTATCAGTCGCCTCCTGATCGTTGAAACGAAACTCCTTGTAGAATCACGATGCACGCTGCAAAATCGCAGCATGCGTTGCAGAGTGACAAAGCACCTAACAGAGCAGTGACACACCTCGAAAATAGTGTATTGAAGTTTTAATAACTACTCCCAACTGCAATCACTCCCAGCCATTGTGCAAGAATATTGTACTTCGAAGAAATGTGTAGTCATTTCCCTCCTGTGAGACAAGAACATATACGTGTACTCACTAATGCATAGTGGATCATTTTGATTGGATTAGACCCCATGATATTCTCTCTTTTAAGATTTTCCATATAAAAACTCCAGGTGTCTCTATTTGTCACATTTATCATTCGAGTGATTTCGTACTACGCTGAGATGATAACTTATTACTCTACTGCCACGAATTCTCTAGCACTCATCAAATATAATTAAGTTCATGCATGCCTAACTAAAGCAAACGTAAAGATATTAACATGAGCATATAAACTTATTAGGATTGTTCAATAAAAATGATATTATTGCATATGGATAGAAGAGGAGATAGATATAAGAAAGGATGATTTAAATGCATACCACGCAATTTTCATGTATTAATATATCTAACACCTAAATTTCAATTTTTATGTATATATCGCCTTATCTATGCATGAAAATGTATATTTCACTTTATAGAGGTTAAAATGGTTATATTTTTTATGTGATATGAAATATTTGAGTTTTATAAATGTAAAAAATCAAAGTTTAGGTATTAGATATTTAAATCCATAAGAAATAAAGCACAGCCTCTAAATAATCCATTGATTTTCGACAAGCGCCATTGGTGCATATTGTTGACATAAAAGTAGCTACCAAATCTCAACAAAGACTGTTATGAAATGAGACATACATCACCAGTTCTACATAAGGATACACAAAACACAATCTTACTTCTATATAAAAGCGTGTAAATACATGAGAAAAGAACAAAATCATATAACTAAAGAGCTCCCTAGAACACGTGTTTCTAATTATAAATTATTGTTGAAGTTAATTATGACCAAAAAAAGCCTTCCATGTAAAATTCGAAGGCAAAGAATACTTACCTAATTAACAAAAACGAGTTTCTGCGTTTAGTGAACAATGTATAAGACCAGAAGCTACCTCAAACTTTCTGTGTCATTCTGGTGATCTGATCGGCCAGCAAAGGCCTGTAAAAGAAATAATGACGAAATAATGGAGCTCAAAAAACCAATATTTTTGTTTCCTTTATGGTGATAGAGAATCGGAAACAGATCCAAGTGCTCTCCTTTCACACTCCCTGACATTTAAACTCAGAGTTCGATTAACCGTTCGATCAGCTTTGCAACACAAACGCCTTGGAGCCTGATCAATAATTAATGACATTGAAGAGGTTCAGAATGTATTAGTTTATAAGAGAGAGGGAAAGTAAAAATAAGTAAAGAAAAAGGTACACAAACCAGATGCCAACTTTCGCTCAGCGGATTCCCAATTATCCGAATTTCATCCACACGACGAAGAGGGGGTGAATGGGGAAAGCAAAAAACTTTTCTTTTCAAATCATCGCCTTGTTTAGACCGTGAGTAAGTGCTGACAGAAATACCTCCAGGCCCATCTTCAACAACATTTCTCAGAAAAAATTGAATGGACTTTTTACAGATGGATTTCGGCGGCTCCTTCGTATCAAAATCAAATTCAAATTGGTGTCCAAGTCGGTTCCAAGCAGTATAAGTCAGCTCCGAGCGCTCAAGCTCCCTCGGGAGGACGATGTTAGGGAGTACTTGTACCACATATCCCAGCGAAACAGCAAATGTGATCCTCTCATCCTTGTCATAACAAATGGCGCGCTGCAAGAAGCTTCGGGAATTTATCTGTGAAGCCTTGGTGAAAAGTTTCAGGCTCTCTAGATGGCCTAAGCCGGGGTAAAGTGGTTTCACAGCTTCGACGTGGTGTATGGATATGAATGGAGTGATAGGATGAGCAGCCAAAAGACCATGCGCATTTCCTCTAATATCCCACTGATACAAAGGAGACACCAGTAAATGAGGCATGCAATCCACACTGACTAAATTTTATAGCTTCATTATTACGTATATTATCATAATTGAATTAGAAGAAATCATGGGCAGCTAAAAATCTTGATTCACATTACCAGAAGCAACATAAAGTTGACAAAGAATCATCCGCAAAATCAAGGCTAATAAGTATGTAGAGAGCATGAGAGAAAAATGATGGGGCATTCACATACATACCACCCAATTCCTATGTATTTGCACATCAACACCTAAACTTTATTTTTTTACATTCATACCACCCAAACTTTTCATATCACATCAAAAATACCATCATTTTATTATTTATTAAAAAGTGAAATACAATTTTCATCCATAGGGAAGGTGGCATGTATGTAAAAAATTGAAATTTATGTATTAGATATGTAAATACATAGGAATTGAGTGGTATATATGTAAATCTTCCAAAAAATGAATATAAAAAAAAAAATAGTGCAGCTTCTCTAGAGTGATATGCTGCACTGTTAGAAATTTAGATGGCTAAAGCAGTTTCTGTTGTAAGAGTAAGAGATTAAGAAAGAGGGAGGAGGTATTGATTTCATTCAACTCACAGAGCTACAGTAAATTGTATTTAAATAAGAAGACAAATTGCCGATAATATCTTTTCTGTCTTAATCATTTTACTTTATATGAAAGTTGTGATTTGTGATGAGGTTAATGTAATGTGGCTAAGAACATGATCAGAGGTCATATCTGCTCCAGCAGATCTCAAGACTACTGCTATTACCTCCCTTCAAGATGATGATCCATGGTTGCAGTTTCGGTTTGTCACACAGTTTGTTAAAGTGTGGTGTAGGAACAGCTTCTGTGAATACGTCGGTGACTTGGATCTAGAGTGTTTATGTTGACAACGTGCAGTCCATTGGATTCGATAATTTCACATAGAATATGGTGGTCAATTCCATGTGCTTCATCTGAGTAGAGTTGTAAATGGACTAATTAACCCATTGAACAATTCAAACTCGACTCGACTAATACTCGATCAAGTTTGTTCAAATTAGTAAATACAAATTTTGAATATTTTTTTAAAAGCTCTAAAATTAAATAAACCAATTTAGTTCACAAATAAATTCGTTTATTCTTTAACAAGTAATTTCTCAAATAATCTATAAATATATGATGTATTATGTAAATAAAACATTAATTAACTAGAATTTAAACTTCTGCATCTCATGATCCGATTAGGATAATAGAGGTTTTAAATTTGACTTATGTTAAGAAAAGTGGAGGAAGACCTAGGAAGACTTGGACTTATTGTATAGAAAATAATCTTAATTTATTAGAATTAAATGAAAATATGACACTAAACAGGACGCAATGGAGAGAAATGATTCATGCAGCTAACCCCACTTAATGGGATTAAGGCTTTGTTGTTGTTGTTATTAATTAACTAGAATTTATTGAACTAGATGTTTAATAATAACATATTATAATTTAATATCAATAAAGAATATTAATCTAATTCAATTATTTTTTATTTATTTACTTCAATGAACTATTTCTACTAATACTTATTTATATTATTTGATTACAAGAAATCTTACTTACAACTTATATATTATATGATTTGATTAGCACAAAATGCTTAAATAGTAATTTGAATTTTACTTGATTATTTCTTTGTTAAGATTTATAAAAATATTTGTTAATAAATTTATATAAAAAGTCAAATACTAATTTACATTATTAGCTTGTTTATTAACTCATTGAAGTACATATCCAATTAAAATATATTATTCAAAGTGCAAAATAAGTATAATTGATAAAAAAATTAAGCAAGCTAAGTACAAACATTCATGTGAAAGCTAGTCTCAAGCTCGAGTCGAACATGAACAACTCATAAAATGAACAAACCAAGTCCAATCCAAAGCATGATAAACTCAACTCGGCCAATTATAGTCCTACATTTGAGTGTGAAAGATTGGACTTATAATGATATCCATTGTCATGATATTGTCGTAGTAGATGGTGGTTGATTGGGTTATGGGTATGTGTGGAGCTCTTTTAGTAGTCAATGAAGCCAATTGATGTCTAAGGCGGCGGAGGTGAGAGCTCGATATTCTACATCAACTGATGATCGAGCGGCCATGAGTTAACTTCATGACAAAAGATGGTGTGTTGTCAAGGAATGATTAATGTCCAGTGGTGGATCTCCTATCACTCAAGTCACTTGCCAATATATTTAGGAGAATGTATGGTAAGCTGTCGAACTAGATTGGCAGTCTGATAGTTACAATACCTTGAAGAATCATAAAAGGCATTTTAAGAGATGAAAAGAAAAAGAAAGTGCATAAGTTAGTAAAGTTGATTGATGAAAAATAAGATATCAAGTTTGGTGTTGGTAAGATATTGATGTGAGTTGACTGAGTGTTTATACAATGTTGGATTAGCAAGTGGATGATAAGCATCTAGTAAAAGGTTGAGCTGGGAGGGAAGAGAGTTAAAGATAACCATGCAATCCGTCATTCCAACTCTATTTAATATATTAATTGCTTATTATTCCTGTGTGAGTAGTAGACCAAAATAGGCTCTCTAGATGTGGATGCCAAGAAAGTGGGAAGCCAAGCAAAGGAATTTCTTTGGGATAGATTCTTTAAGATTTATGAGCAATGTGAAATATGAAATCCACATATACATGAAGTAAATTTGAATATGAACTCGTAGTAGATTAGAGCAGTGTGAGTTTGCTAAAGTCGAAACTGAGTTTCATAGGATGACTCGAAAGATGTTGAGACATTGCCTTGAAGCTTATTTGATGCCATAGAAAGCCTTTTCAAAATACAACCATCATTTGGATATTACGAGTCACAATGGTCTGGAAGTAGATGCTTATATACAGTTTCTTGCAAGGTAACATGGAGAAGTACTCTCGCACTAGTGATAGAGAGCTATAGTACCTAGCATTCTCATGGTAGGTATTTTGACGACAAGGTTAAATGGCTCAATGTAATCCATGCCTTATTCTTGTTTCTACCCTAAAGCAACTAAGCGGCCTTTATAGCAAACACAATTTCGTCAACATGATGTTCGATTTTGTAGGTCCATTTGCTATCGATGATGGTTTAATAAGGTGAAGGAAGAACTAACGTCCATGTCCTCTGGCTTTAAAAAGAATAAAATTCTTGTGCCATGGCATGTCCCCACTATACACACTCAACTGCTTCAAAATTGGTGTGTTCCGCAACAGTATATGGATGTAATAGATCAAAAATTTGTTTGGACAGCAGATACTCTACTCCTAATAGGGTGACCATGGAATGTATATGATTTGTCAGTGATAGTTGGGGAAGAGGCAATGATTTTGGTAGTTCAAGTGAAGAGAAGTGTAGTTGGGGTAGTGAATAGGAGTAGAGTGCTTCTTCTGTGGAAATATGTTGAGGAAGGTGCTGATTAGTAGTAATCAATGGTAGTGAGGATTAGAATTGAGGTTGGTGTCAGAGTTGGGGAATGTTAATAGATGGCAACTTAGGTGTTGTACAAAATTTAGTTTTTGTTATAGGGCAAAAAGCTTTCATTAGATGTGACACGACAATATAGAAATTAGTTTTTCGGTGGAGAGGTCTGAGCATCTGTTGCGATGGCTACTTTGGAATAGCCCTAGGAGACAAAGGAATGAATGAGGCCACAGTTTGTTTCTATAAGATGGTGATATCCTTGGCAAGCAGGCACAACTGTTTACTGCTAAGTTTTGAGTAGTTTGGTGATTCCTATTTTGTTGACTTTGAATAGCATGCGATTTATTAGATGGTGATATCCTTGGCAAGCAGGCACAACTGTTTACTGCTAAGTTTTGAGTAGTTTGGTGATTCCTATTTTGTTGACTTTGAATAGCATGCGATTTATTAGATAGACAATCTTCAGTAATGTGTGTGTTCATAGAGATTCGTGAAGGTCAAATTCAATGAGTAAAGCACAAGAGGCTTTCAAATTATGGGAATATTTCTGTTGGGCTAAACCCTTTTGCTTGAGGGTGTATGGACAACTTATTTGATGAATTATTCTATTATTAATGAAAAATTATGAAGTGTAGGGTTTTAGTATTTAACTCGCTGTCAAATCTTCAGATTTTAATGTGAGTTGCATTGAATTTCAATCATTAGTTTAAAGCATATAAATTGATTCATTGCTTCAACATTTTTTAGCATAGGAATAAACAAAGAATATCGGGAGAAATCACCAAAAAAAAATAAATAACACATGTATTCTTGAAATAAAAACATTGGGGAGAGGCCTCAAATTTCAGGTGCACTAATTCAAGAAGTTTGTAAGAGTGATTGCTAGGAGTAGAAAAAGGAGAAATAATGATTTGTGGCAGCTTCACATGAGTTGCAAAAGAAGAAGTTATGGAAATACATAAGGTTCTATTTTGTTTGAAGATAGTTGTTGTGGTCTGATGGTTTGGATAATCAAGATGGTGATGCCAAACTTCAGTGGCAAAATTGATGGGCATCAAAACTGATCAAATGTTGATGATGGGATAGAGATTGTTATGGCAAGGTTCTTGAAACATTATATGGTGCACCTTTAAGTCCTTAGTTTTGTAACTATAAAAGTTAAAAAGAAATAGAGCAGTTATTATCAACGGTGAGATGGGTTATGAAAATGACATCATGTGATATATCGAAAGTATTTAGAAGTTTGGAGATAAGGAGCTTGCGAGTGGATGCCAATAACAACTCGTGATTGGTTTGTTTTATGGGAAGTGAAATTTATCACAAACCAAAATCTTGTATGTTCCTTGATAAGGTTCAACTTGCAGTGAATTCTACACATTGGGAGTGAGATGGTTGGATGCCTTGATATAATATCAATTCCATTGTGGGGAGGGAAAAGGAGTAACTAGATATAGCAGTAGCTAAAGCTGAAGGAGCGTAGTTGGAATTAGGTGGTGCTAGGATTGAAGTGATTTATGATCTTTATATCCACAAATCCACTCTGCAAATTTGAGTGAGTGATCTGCCTCACATGTTCAGCTGAAACGGATGAGTTGGACGTTGATTTTGTTCATAGCTAATACAGTCTCTTCCACATGATGATTTACTATAGCCACATCCACAATAGTCATAAAGGCTGTGTATGAATCAGTTGTGATGGATACAAGGGAGAGTTTATAAAAAATGATGATCTGTTCCCAGCACAAAAGCGAATAAAGGTCCCGAAGCTTATTGGTGTCTGATTAATCCTGATTGATATTTTGAAAGCTTGATATGAAGCAAGTATACCGTTAAGAGTATAAAACTAATAGAAAATGATGGCTTATGTCGATGGTGGAGCTAGCTGCAAAAATGTTGTTCACGAGAATCATTTGGCTGTTGTCAGGTAATTGTTTGATTCCTCATTGATATATTATGTAATTCAATTTTTTTCAAATCAGTCAAGAATGATTTGAAGCTTGGAGTTTGCATTCAATTAACGTCCAGATGCCCGAGCAAGATGACCAGTGGCATCAGTCATCATTTTTTCCGTGGAGGGATAGTGCCAAGAAGAAATCCGTCAAAGCAGTTGGCCTTGAATACTTTCATTATTTGTGAGTTCCATATCGGATAGTTGCCTTGGGAATGACAAATTCGTTGATTTTGAGTGAAGACTATCGTTCAAATAGGAGGTGGCCGATTGATCCAGTTATGGGGACCTTTGAGTCGGTGCGGTTAAGCAAGTGTCTCTGATAGCATAGAAGAGGTAGCAGCTCTCTAGAGTGATATGCTGCACTGTTAGAAATTTGGATGGCTAAAGCAGTGTGTGTTGTAACAGTGAGATGGAAAACAAGAAAAGCATAGGAAGAGGGATTGATTTCATTCAATCCATAGATCTGCGATACATCGTATTTAAATCAGAAAATAAGCTGCGTATAGTAATCATTTCAGTTACAGGGTAATCACTTTATGTGAATCGTTTTAATTTTTGAGGAGTTAACATCCTGCAGCTGAAAATCTTGATCCGAAGTTACGTCTTCTACACTAGCTGAGGGCATTAGAAATTTAGTGAAGATAAAGACACAAACCTGGTGGAATCCGTACTCACGATTTAGAGGGACGCCAAGCTCCGAAATACAAGCATGCAGCCGATCATCACTGCCATATAACTTCGGATACCTCTCAAGGCAATCATCCAGAGTCCCAGCAAGGGCCTCAGCAAGAGGATAGCTGATGGCAATTCCCCCACCACCAAAAGCCATGGCATGACTAAAGTAAATATTAGCCGAGTGGCTCTCCGATGGCCCTCCAACATACACCATCTCCCTCCAATCGTACTTCGAAAGAACGGCCACGAGGTTATCAGGACTCACAATGGTATCGTCGTCGCAAAGCATGAACCACCGGACGTCGCGGTGGCCGAGTCGGAACGTCTCTGATATGATTCTTGCGATGCGAAGGCCAGAGGGGTGACCGGTGGGATTCGTGTATCTAAAACGCGATATATCATCGGAAACCCGGATAGGCGGAAGGGAGGCCGAAGCGTTCCGCGATTGCCGCACGCGATCGTCGAGCCAGACGTGGCCGCGCATCACCCCAGGCCGCCACCACAAGCGAATGAATTCTCGCCGGCGCTGCCAGAGGTTGGCCGAGCTGGCGATGCCGAAGACAATATGGTTCAAGGAGAGCGGGGAGAAGGAACTATAGTCGGGACTATGAGAAAGAAATAAAGAGGCTGGCTTCTGAGGCGGGGGAGGAGACGAGGAACGAGAGGTGGAAATAGGAGGAGGCGAGTGGGCAGCGGAGGTTGAGGAATCCCATGCGCGGAAGCGGTGGAGGTCGAAGCTGTGGCTGGGATCGAAGACGATGGAAAACCAAGCGGCTGATGAAAGAAGAAGAGAGAGGAACGAAACAGCGGCTGCCGCTGCGGTGCGGCCCCGACGTCGATGGCGGTTGGAGAATCGGCGAGAGAGGCGGATAGAGGCGGTAGGGATGGTCGGCTTCGTCGTTATCGTCGCCGCCGTCATTGCCGGCGGCAAGGTTCATTTCAACGCCGGCCGCACGTGTTGAACGGCGATCGGTCGTAGGAGATTGAGGTGGTGATTGCAGGAAGACGAAGGAACGACTTTGAAATTTGAACTGGTCGCCCTAGCTTTCCACATTTTGAAATTGGAAGATGAACACCGGCTTCGGGTGGGCCCGGGGCGGCTCCGGGGTTGCGCGACTGGGGGATGAGCCAAATCCCTTGGTGGTTAGGGTTGATGTAGAGTCGAGCTTGGAGGACTTGTTCAAAATACAGAGGAATAAAAGTCCTACTTATTAATAATTTATTAAAATAATCATATTTGTTGATTAATAGAATGTTTATTAAGTATTGATTATGTCACCAAAAAACCAATAGTTTTGATTCAATATTCAATTCACAAAATTTATATTAAAAAATTATACGATTAAAATGAGAGTTTCGACGAGGTGAAATTGAAAAGTTTAAGATAAATGATTTGAATACTGAGGTAGTTAAAAATTATTGAATGCCTGAGAGAGTCAACTGCGACTATCTTATGAGAGTCCTAAGTTGAAGATAAATGATTTGAATGCTCTCGTAAAAAACTAGTTAATAAATCATGTTTTCACACATCAAAAATAGATCTGAGAGAGAATATTGATGGAGATAATTCAGATACTACAAAAAATTTTGAGATCAAATGATAGTCATTTATTGATGTTAATGCTAACAATTGACAAATATCAACAATCAGTGTCATCATTACCAAAAGTCAACTATTTACTAATATTTGACAATAATTTTCCAAACCATGTTTTCTCTCGTTTAATATGGTGAAGGTTTAGCTATATTTATTAACATCACTTAAATTTTATTTTTCCTTATCAATTGTGAACTCGTGCATATAAGTGACCAATCAATTACAACATCTAGAGTTTGCTTTCCTATAGAATAATCAAGCAAACTAATTATCATTATTTAACATACGATGCTCTCAATTGAAAATCACCAAGTAGTTGGTTTGTTTGATATGTATTGGTCACTGACATTCAATATATCCTTTGATAATGAGTAAGTGGATCTACGACCATCACTTGACATCAAATGTTATCAATCAACCTTCATTCAACACTAATAATATATATTGTATGTTAGCTACCGACAACTTGCCTTTATATTTTCGTTCACTTATCTGCTTTCTTATAAAGAGAATGATTAAGATAATCATCTCAAATCATCATATCGCTGCTCTAGTATATTAAGAATCAACCTTCATTGAAACTATTAATAATTAGCACAAGCATTTTGTTTTGTTTGTCATAGTTGTCTTATTGGTGTTTAGCAATCACATTGTTCTGAAGGGTTTGCTTTCATTAGTGTTTGCTTTGATTTCTTTTCAAAGTTTCATGTACTCGGTATATTCTAAGTAGTGAAGTTATATTTTCTGCTTTTTATGCATTACTTTGTTTGAAAAGAATTATGATACCTCATTCATCATATACAAGCACCAAGCACTAGTTCAGTGAACAAGAAGTTCATCTAAAGTAGTCTCTGTAAGCCAATACAAAATACAATCATCAACAGTTCTCAATTCAGTGAACAACATATATATGCCAATTTAAAGGTCCATATTTGCTCCATTACATTAGAACTTTATTAGGTTGCAAATTAGTTCACTTTGCTAATACAAGATCGGTGGCTCTATTAAAAGACAAAGCAAAACAAGATGTGCAAAGTTACAAGCACGCATATGGAGCTGATTTTCAAGTGACATTTGTTCATGTCACAACGATGAATAATGCAAGAAATATATTATTTGCAATCAGTTGCAGTAGCGGTCACTGCAATTGGGAATTTTGAAAAAGTAACGTGCATAATTCCTTGTTTAATCACACAAATCAAGTATGAATAATGAATAATTTATATACATAACACCTAAAATTTCATCCTCAATCAAAAGAAATTACAACAGATGCTCAGATCAGCCTCAATCAATCACCCGACAGGGGCTTCCAATACCGTAAAAAAACCAATCAAACACAAACCCACATTTTCAGTTCAAATTCTTCATTCAGATCTTCATAGATGTGTTGTAAGAGAGTTGGCTTGCGATTGCACCATTACCCACTATGGATAGAAGAGATGTTTTTGTACAGAATTGGGCTTGCAATATGAGTTGGATCTTCATTTGTTGGCTTCTTCAACCACAGCATAACAAAATCCTTCTCCTTGCCTTGACTGATGAGATCATTTTTAGGCAAGCATCCTGTTTTACGATCTTTGCACAACTTGAAGGTCCAGCTCCTACTGCTCTGCTCTGCGTTTGCGATGAGATGAACGGAAGTACTGACCTCTCATCGATGGCATCTCGTAGCTGCCATATCCAGCTATTAAGTGCTAGGTTTCGATCATTTGTGCTTGGGTGGAAGCAACGACAACCTTAGGTGGTTTTCTGGTAGCCTTCTGAGCTCCTCCTTCATCCCGGTCCGCCATCAGAGCGTGCGATTGGAATCAACGCAGTTTAGGGTACAGGAGCGAACGAGAAGCTGAGGGCAACGAGTGTGAACAAAGAAGGAAGAGGGTCGAGGGCAGCGAGAGCGAGCAGCGAGGTGCGAAGGGTAATAATTTCAACGAAAACGCGGACCGCGAGAGTTATCCCGCGGTCGGCTTCTTTCACAAAATTAAAACTGTGTTTTAGATAGACAACTCAAACATGAAATCCAAACACTATGACGGTGTTTTTAAAAACGCCACCGCAGTTTTAATCTGTCCCAAACAGGCCCCAAATCTCCTACGAGGTTACTTTTTAGTGCGTAAATGTGAATTTTTTATTTTTTGCAAAGAAGACCATTAACTCCCTCTATAATCTTAAACGCTTCCACAAAATAATTAATATCATAGTAATCAAAACAAAAGAAAAATCTAAACAATAATATAATAATAAACTTGGTCATAAACAGGCTTGTACTATCCTTTTTTCCTATTTTATTTAAGTCAAAATTAATCAAAATTAAGCTGATCAGTCGTATAGATTTGCCTTAGGGTCTGTTTGTGGCAGCTTATGCATTTCAGGATAGTCAGCTTATACTAAAATGTGATCCAACCCGCGGCTTGCGTTTAGTGTAAAAAACTCTAACGCGGCAGCCAGCTTTTTCAAAAACGCGCGAACCAAGCAGTCAGGCGACGTTTTCAAAAACGTTACCGCATTTATAAGCTGTCCCAAACGGGTGACATTTAAATGTCAGATAAAATTTTTTAATGAGCTAAATTCTTCCAGGATATTAATAAGCATCAACACATGCAGTTTGTTTTCTTTTAAAGATGAATTAAACTGCTATCAATATTTGCTTTGATATCTACATGTATATGTATTATATATTATCCCAAAAGAAGATAATAATGAACCTTTACGACACTATAACCGTTATCTTAATGAACCGAGTCCCTACACGTACAGCAGCACTGATTTCCAGCACATGACAACAAGAATTATAAGATTTACTACATGCCACTCAATTCTTATGACTTCACATACCAAATACCCAAATTCAAAATTTTTACATGCATGTCGTATAAGCTGCCTCACTTTTAAACTTTAAAATAATGATACTTTACTTGACACGAAAGATTTTGAGTAATATATATGTTTCTGTTTGAGGCAATTGCAGCTCATTGAACATTCTTCCGATAAGCCGATTAAAAATAATTTGCTCATAAATTAGATACAGTAGCTATTATAAATTTTTATTTTCTTGAAAAAGTCAGACCACAGCCAGAAATCTGCCACTGCAATAAGATAGATGCGGTGTCAAAACGTTTTTTTCAGCATTTTGAAAAACGCATAAGCTGCCAAAACACTATTTACCCAAAAAGGCCCGGTGCATTTTCAAAACGCCGCCACACTAAACAAGCTGCCCCAAACGAGAAAACAATTTATAGATGTTAGAAATGTATAAAAAAAGTAGGAATTCGATGGTATGTATGTAATGCCCCTAATTATGAAACTAAAGTTCTCACAAAATCATAGGTAAAAAAAGAAAATTGACTAATAACCCCCAAAGTGATCAATTTGTTTCAAATTTGAAACAGAGACGTTGTAGCTTCGGCCAAACCGGTTGTAAAATTGCACAGAATTTTGTGCTGTATAGGCCAAAAGATATGCACACAAAAAAAAAAAAAGAAGAAGAAGAGCTATTCAAATTTTGCAGAACAGCACAAAAAAAAATTCCGCCTGTGCAGAATCCCCTCTCTTCGATCGGGGGAATCAAGACCACTTACAACCTGTACCAGGTGGAATGATGGTGGGCAGATCTGTAATTCTCGGCTTTCGGCCTCTGGGATACGGGTAAACAATAGAGAGATCTCTCACTCGCTGCAGAATCGACTGCGGTACGGGAGCTGAAGCCTGTTTCTTCTGTGATTCGACCTTGCGTTAACAAAGTCAAAACTGTTAAGTATAATTTTTAGGAAGATTTACATATCTAACAACTAAAATTTAATTTTATATGAATGCCCCTGGTTATTATTACCAAGCAAAGGACAGAAATACAATTATATAAACAAAGTGTAGCCTATGTCGAGAATTGGATCTTATTTAGGGTCCTATTGATTAAAGGGGAATATTGAAAAAGTTTAGGGCTTTATTTATAAAATATTATAATACCCTGTTTAATCCCATGTTATGAATGTACAAAATAGGTTTTGAATATTTTTTTACCCTACATGTCCTTGATTCAGCATATGTGTAGAGTTGAAGCTCACATCTAGCGTAGAGGGGCGATCACGACGAATTCGATCGCACCGATCAAGCGATACTGATGCAACTACAGCTAAAAAAGACAACAACCACGGGATTGCGGCGTGAAAAATTGCGATGCAGTCACAATTAGAGCTAAAAACCTCACAATACAGGCACGACTAGAGCTAACAAGGATGATAACCACGAGATACAGACACGGCTAGAGCAAACTGGGATGGCAACTAAGGGATTGCAGCATGAAAAGCTCAGTGATATATACACTATGAGAGCTAATCAGGGAGGCCACGAAATGTTTGCGTGAAGCATTTATCCCAATAAGTGGTGTCGGCAACATGAATCCTTTTTCTCCATTGCGTCCTATTGAGAGTCATATTTTCATTTAATTCAAATAGATTAAAATCCTTTTTTTTATACAATATGCTCGTCTTTTTAGGTCTACCTATGCATTTTCTTAACATCAGTCGAATATAAAACATCTACTTTCATAATTGAATCATCAGAAGGTTAACGTTTAATGTAACCAAACCATCTAAAACGACTCTCTGGTCTGCCATTGGAGCTACACCAACCCTATCACGGATAGTGATTTACATTTTGTCTCCAAGTGTCAAGCCACTCATCCGCCTAAGCATTCTCATATCAGCAATACTTAACTTTGTTTTATGCTTCTCTTTTAAAGACCAATATTTTGTGTCAGAGCATTGCAGGTCTCATCAACATCTTATAAAATTTTCCTTTCAATTTAAACGATACATTTCTATCACAGAATAGGCCTGATGCATTCGTCCACTTTAACCAACCAACTTGAATCATACTAATAACATGCCAATCTTATCACTATCACTTTGAACAATAGACCCGATAAATCTAAAACGTTCACACCTTTTAATAATTTGATCACTTATAGTTACAACTCTGCTACTAGAGCTACTACTACTAAAATTACATTCCATGTATTTAATTTTAGTTCTACTCAAATGAAGGACTTTAGACTCTAATTTAGACCTCAATAATTCAAGTTTTTCCTGAACTATTCTCTTATCAAATTCACAAAAAAGGATATCATCAGCGAAAACATACAACAAGGTACATCCTCCTGTAAATGTTCAGTAAGAGTATTCATAACTAAAGCAAAAAGATATGTGCTTAAAGTTGATCCCTGATGTAATCCAACTAAAATAGAAAAAAACTTGGCCAATCAACCTTCTGTTCGAACACAAAAACTTACAATAAAGTTCCAAGAGAAGTCATTTGAAGAGTTCAGTATAAGTTATATCAATACCTTTCTTCTTTAGAACTCTTCAAAAGACTTCTCCTGGAACCTCATGGTAAGTTTTTTTCTAAATCAATAAAAAACATATGTAGATTCCCCCAATCTCTTTGTACTTCTTCATCAAACCTCTCAATAAACGTATAGATTCCATAGTAGACCTGCCAGACATAAATTCAAATTGATTATGAGAAACTTTTGTATCACGTCTTAACCTATATTACCCTCTCTCATAATTTTAAAGTATGACACATCAATTTAATTCCTCTATAATTTGCACACTATTGTGAATCCCTTTTATTTTTAATAATAGGACCAAAATACTCTTCCTCCACTCCTCAAACATCCTTTTAGTATTTAAAATAATATTAGAGAGTTTAGTAGGTCAAGAAACTATCTAACCTCCTAAATATTTCCACACTTCATATAATTAGGTCCTATTGATTTTCACCATTGGTTTTCTTTAAAATCTCATCAACTCCTTTTTTAGTATTACAACGATAAAAATAAAATATTTTATTATTATTAATGATATTAGGATCACTAAGGTCGATCATATTTTCGGAAACTTCATTGAAAAATTATCAAAATAGCTCACCCACTAATCTTAAATATATTTTTTTTAAAAAAACTATTTAATTTTCATCTTTAATATTTACTTCGAGTTAATTTATTTATTTTTCTCTTTGTATGATTAGTTTATACAAATATTTTGCATCATTTTTAGTATCTAATCTATTATAAAGATCACTAAAAACAAAACTTTTAACGTCATAAGTTGTTCTCTTATTTCACTACGGGTCACCTCATATTTTTCTCAATTCAGTGAGTTTTTACATTTAAATCAATTTTTATGATACTTCTTATATTTTATCTCTCTTGTATATTATTATTCCACCACCAACTAATTTTATTTATATAAAATTTTGTTTTTGATTCTCCAAGTACATCTTTTGTCACTTTTTTAATAGTGTCTGTTACTTTATCCGACATAGAATTTGTTTCTTTATAAACATTTCAAATCTTGAAATCTAAAAATGTACTCATAAAAATAATTTTATTTGTCTTTTAGGTAACCCCATATAATTATATACCAATGATTCTTATTATTTTCTATTTTACAATTCTTCATCTCAAAATCGAAAACTAATAATCCAACCGACATGTAGTACTTAAATTTTCACTTAGACTGACCTTACAATCATTACATTCTCGGCAATCTCTTAAATTTTCACTTGGAATAACTTTACAATCATTACATTTCAACAATATATTCTTCTCAGAAGAAAATAATCAATATGTGGTTTATTAAATTCATTATTATAATAATAATATGCTCATTTCTTTTCTTAAAAAAATATTAGCTATAACAAAATCATGCGTTAAAGCAAAATCTAATATAGTTCTACCTTTTTAATTAATTACTCCAAAATCATAACCATCTAAATATTTCAAAAATCTTATACCACTCGACCAACATTTCCATTTAAATCTCATCCAATAAAAATTCTTTATTCGAGAGTTATCATTTTATTAATTCTTCTAGGACATTCCATAAATTTTTTTAGAACTTATATTTAAACCTACTTGACGAGTATAATCACTCATAACATTAAAAATATTAGTATCAATAACAATCTAAGGGCATAATTTATCTCAAATTCCATTAATTTTTATAATATTATCTTTCAAACTTTTATCTATAATTAAACTTACACAATTTTTAGCACGACTCTTACCTAAATACCAATATTTAAAACCCAAGTAATCAATCTTATAGCCTTTTCTCCAACCTATTTAGTTTCTTGAATACATAAAATATTTATTTTCTTATAAATCATAAATCAACTAATTTCATTAATTTATCTGTGAGAAGCACCTCCAATAAAAAAAAAATTATTCAAAATGTATCATTTATATTAATTCTTATAGGTCATTCCAATTTTTTTTACAACTTATATTTAAACCTACTTGATGAGCATAATCACTTGTAACATTAAAAATCTTAGTATCAATAACAATCTTAAGGGCTATAATTTTATCTCAATTTTCATTAATTTTTATAACATTATCTTTCAAACTCTTATCTATACCATTTCTAATACAACTCCTACCTGAGTACCAATATTTAAAACCTTAGTAATCAATCTTATAGTCTTTTCTCCAACCTATTTAGTTTCTTGAATACATAAATTATTTATTTTCTTATAAATCATAATATCAACTAATTTCATTAATTTATCTGTAAGAATACATATATCATATTCTAATATTAGTTTGATGAGATAAATACTTTACTTGCATCCGTCCGTAATGTGGGAACCCTTGCTTATTTCACACTACACGCGGGTGCCGATGCAGCAACCCTTCTACACACTTCACTGTACTCAGACCAGACAACGCGTAGCTTCCAAGAGACGCCCTGTAAGTTACACAAGGATTTAACATATTTATATCATGATTTTTCGACAAATTTTGCGCTGGCGGTCGACTACCTAACACAAACTTTCAATTTTGATGTCTTGGGCTTGAGACCCGACAATGCAGTGTTTTGCAGCGTATAGATACGAAGGATCAAATTCTCCTGTGATCTAGATTTGAATTCTTGTGATTGCAGCTGTAGGGAGACGGAAATAATGCGGGAGTTAAAAAATAAGAGTTTCTAAAGAAAATAGATCCTGAGAATTTAAAAGTTTTGGTGGAGCTCATTCAGGGAATTAGCATCTCGACAGAAGCCATCATCTGAGCATGTACTCCGCACAGATGAAGTTAGGTCTCCCTCCTGTGTATCTGAAACTTGATGGTCCCACTACATATATGAGTTGGTAACGTCGGATCGACGGTACTCTAGCAGTGAAGAGACTAGAGGGATATCTGACGAGGGTCGAGCCAAAGAGTGACGGTGTTGAGAGGAATGAATGGAGGACTACATATATCTTGCTTTATGCTCGAGTATTCAACTTGATGGTCCCATCAATTGCCTCATCATTCGAAAGATAAACAACATATAGCGAAGCTGAAGATCTATGCTGGAGCTGAAAACCACATAAGGGTGTTTCAGATTCAGGGTGAGATAGAAACAATAATTCAAGGTGATAAATCGATTTAGGAGTACTACAAAGAGCTTGAGCGACAATGGGCAGATCTTGATCACTTCTCACCGATGTCAAGCTGCGGCGATCCGAAGTGCAAGAAAGAGATCTTTACACAAATGAGAACTATGCAGTTTCTGACCCATCTGAATTCGACATTTGATCAGAGGAGATATATCTTCATAGCTCTTGAGACTACCATTCACTAGATGAGGTCATTGTCGCGATGATATAGGAGGAGAGTCGCATGAAGCTACAGTCTAAGTCGATTGGACTTCCGGGTGCGCGATCAACTTTGATTGCCTTGAGTTCAGGTATGATAGGTGTCCATGGGGAGACTCGCAAGTGTTAAAACTGTGGTGAAGTTGGGCACATGAGCAAGACATGTCATAAGCCACTTGAGGTAAAATAGATCGGTGGATGTGGACAAGATGGAGGTCGTGGTTGTGGTTGTGGTGGTCGAAAAGGTGAAAAATGGGGCCACCGAGTAAATGTGATGGTAGTAGAGGGAGAGAGATGCGGTTTTTACCAATGAGGATCATGAGTGTCTGGAGTTGTTGAAGATGAAGCAACAAACAATAGTAAATTTGCTCACTCTACCAAAGGCACTTGTGATAAACATGCTCTTACCTCTATTTCCACCATGAGTGATGGATAGTAGATTCTGGTACATCTCGACAAATGACAAATACTGCTAGAGAGTTTTCTTCTTAGACCTCCTAATATTACCATAGAGCATCCAGATTGTTAATGGCTATATTTGGTAAGGGTATAGTGAGGGGTATCAATTATATGACTATCTAATACTTCACATACTCATTCTTGTCCAATAAACTTTTTATTCATTAATGTCATTTTCCAACTAAAAATTTGTTGTTTATTTTGATATTCCTAAGATCATCCAAGAGAAAGGAACGGGCCAGACACTTGGACTGGAAAGTAGCATAAAGGACCCTGATACTTGAACCGGGAAGGGATAGACTCAACTTTGACATCCATTGTAGAGAATGTTGCAGTAGAAGAATCTGAAATAAATGTGGAAGATGTGTTACTGCTACATCACAAACGTATGAGATACTCTTATTTTAGTATATTGAGTCGATTGTATCAATCTTTGTATGAAAAAACAAATAAACAAAAGCTAATTTGTGGTGCTTATGATTTTGGTAAAGCTTATTAGGAGCTTTTATATTATTTCTGGGAATAAGAGTTTTGGTGTTTTAGACTTAATGAATTTGAATGTTTAAGGGTTTTGTTCTACAAGTTCTATGAAGGATTGTCGATATTTTGTCATCTTTATTATTTGTTTTTTCTCGTATTACTTGGTTATATTTGATGAAAAATAAGCGTAATATGTTTGTTTAGCTTAAAGATTTTCATAAGATAATCCAGACTCAATATGATGCAGTAGTGAAATTATTGTTGTCTGATAATAGGATAGAATATACCAACAAAGTATTTGAGGAATACGTGTTAGCCCAAGGGCTACAATAACAAACCACATGTCATACACACCGGCACAAAATGAAATACAACAACAAAACCTTAATCTCACTAAGTGGGGTCGGTTACATGAATCCTTTTTCTCAATTGCAGTCTTATTTAGTGTCATATTTTCATTTAATTCTAATAAATTAAGATCATTTTTTAACCTCTGCCTTTATTAACATAAATCAAATCTAACGTATCTACTTAATTGAATCATCAGATAGTCGACGTTTAATGTGATCAAACAAAATGAAATAACAGAGAAAAATAAACACCTTCTACAAGTTGCCCGGAGCATGAAGAACGCAATAAATGTCCTAAAGCAAGCAGTTTTGACATCTGCCTAGTTGATCAACAGGATGTTTGTCAAATGTTGAAAATGGATAATAGCAGGATCCTCCCATTGAAGATATTTGGATGTGTATGTTTTGTGAAGCACAACATGCCATCAGTAAAGAAGCTAGAATCCCAAAGCTGTGAAATATGCCTGTTATTTTGCTACCCATAAGAAGTATGTCTGTTGGAACCCGGTTGAAAAGAGACTATTTATTAGCGTGGATGCCATTTAGAAAATTTGAACTATACTACACCCACGAGGTGATCTTAACATACGGTGACTCGCCAGATACTTGAGATATGAAGCAAGGGGGAGTGAGTAGCAATGATGATAGAGTGATACACGTGGAAGTGATGTCTTGTCCTGTGAGTGGGATGAATCAGTTGAGGAACCGAAAAATGAGAAGAGCAAACCCAGAGATGATGAGATTCAAGGTGAGCTAAGGTGTATACACGTAAACAGAAGTAAAATGAGGGAACAATATTTGCAGTGCAACTTATGTCGACTATTCCCTTATCTCGATTTACCTCGACTCTTAGCATCATCCACCTCCGACTCCAAGGTGATATGATTCCTCCTAACCCCTCAACTTTGAGGAGGACCACTTGCAAAAATGTTGGACATCCTTCTTATTGTTTCGGGTGGGAATATGAATTCTCATATTCTAACATATCACTTTTACATTCAGCATTCATTGCATATTTGGATGCTATCTCTATGCCCAAGTGTTGGCAGGTTGCTAAGGAGGATCCAAAGCGAAAAATGACTATACATGAAGAGCTTGGTCTCGATAAAAATTGAACATGAGGGAAGATGCCACTACCGGCAGCAGTTGGGTGCAATTAGATCATGACAGTGAAGCAAATTCCAAAAAAAAAGGAAGTGGTACAGAGCACGACTGGGCAAAAATGTACGGCCGGACGTATGACAATGACTATGATGATACAATAGTAGCAAAAATGAACACAATGAGGACATTGGTTTCTCTGATAATGAATGGTGGATGGAGGTTACACCAACTTGATGTGAATAATGCATTTCTTCATGGTGAGCTACTGGAGGAGATATATTTGGAGATACCACCAGGATTCGGTACAGTCCAGACATTGGGCGAAACGTGTAGGCTTAAGGAAGTCACTATATAGTTTGAAGCAGTCTCCTCGAGCCTAGTTTAAGAAGACTATGATGAGCATGAAATATCAACAGGTCAATGCAGACCATACGATGTTCTTTCGATAATATAAAGGTCACACTACTATACTTGTTGTGTATGTTGATGACATCATTATCACAAGAGATAATGAGGTGGAGATTGTCTAACTAAAAGTAAGATTGAACAATAAATTAGAGGTTGAGAATCTTGGACAGCTCAAATACTTTCTTGGGATTGAAGTGGCCCGCAAGCTTGAGATGATGGTTTTGTCTCAGAGAAAGTATGTAATAAATCTCCTCACGGAAACAAGCATGTTGAGATGCAAACCTACAATCTCTTCAATTGACTAGAAGACCAAGCCGAGTGCAAAGGCAGAAGAATCGGTTGATCATCAGATATCAGAGATTGGTGGGTCATCCGATCTATCTCTGTCACACTCGACCCGACATCTTTTTTGCAGTGAGCGTGGTGAGCCACTAAATGCATTATCCAAGAAAGAGTCATATGAATACAGTGTATCAAATTTTGAGGTACCTAAAAAGTGCACCTGGAAAGTGGTTAATCTTTAGGAAGAATGGGCATATAGACTTTGAGTGCTATTGCTGACTGGGCAAGTTATGCAGATGACATAAGATCTATCTCAGGATACATGTTCGTAGGGGGTAACTTGGTCTCTTGAAAGAGTAATAAACAATCTGTAGTAGCAAGCTCAACAACAAAGGTAGAGTATAGGCCATGGCCTTAAGAGTTGCCGAGATGATGTGGCTGAGAGCCTTATTGGTCGAGCTCAATGTGGACCAAGGAACTCAAACAATAAGTCAACAATCAACATTCCCAACAACGTGATGCAACACGATAGAACCAAACATGCGGAGATTGATAGATTCTTCAAGGAAAAGCTGGATAACAGGCTACTAGAGCTAAGTCATGTAATCACTGGAGAGCAGGTGACTCACTGCCTCACCAAAGAACTTAATTCATTAAATTTATATAGATTATTTGACAATATGGGCTTAGTGGATGTTTTTTGCCCATCTTGTGGGGAGTGTTGAGAATTGGACCTCATTTAAGGTCCTGTTGGTAAAAAGGAACTAGTAAAGAAATCTAGAGGTTTATTTATAAAATATTGTAATACCCTTTTTAAGCCCATGTATTAATGTACAAAGCAGGTTTTGAATATTTCTTTCATTAGTGTACTAACCAGATTCCTGTTTGCTGGATCTGCAACACTAGCCCTCAGAAGATTTCTCCATTTATCCTGCAAAATCCAAAGAATTTTCCTCATGAGAAAAAAATTATTTAAAAAAAAAACTAGGAAGAATTACACACATAGCACTTAATTCTTATGTATTTACACATCTAAAACCTAAACTTCAATCTTCACATATATGTGACCTTACCTATCCTTGAAAATGTGTATTTCACCCTTTAAAAGTTGAAACTGTGGTATTTTTTTATGTGATAAAGAAAGATTTGGGTGGTATAAATGCAAAAAATAATGTTTAGGTGTTAGATATGTAAATATATATGGATTGGGAGTTGTGTATGCAGCTGCACCAAAAATTTATTATATAAGCTATAGTTTCAGATGCATAAATGCGGGACCTTGAGGTCCACAGCAGTTCTATAAGCAGAGGTTGAGAAGAAGAGTCTCTTTATTTCAGTCCATCTGCCAACTCCATGTTGAGAAACACCATCGACGAGTTTAACAACCTCAGATAGTGTCCACTGCCTGTTATGCTTCCTTGGCTTATTGATTCTTGCGGGAGATTTATCAGATCCGTCGTATGCCTTTTCAGAGACTTGAACACAGGAAAATTTTGAAGATTCTGAAGGCGAAATGTATCCCTTCATATCATTCCCCTGAATATAACTATGATCAGCAATGCAGCTAAATATCACAAGCAGTGCGGAATTGATAAAGATGAACACAAAAAATCCAAAAATCTAAGATAGAAGAACTAAGGGGCTTTTTGGGTTACTTTCGATTTTAGCTTTCATTTTTGCTTTGTTTTCTTTATATTTTAATTTGTAATAAAACATATTTAGCTATTTTTAAAAACACATAAAATAATTTTTATATATTTTTTACTGTTCTTAAAAACAAAATAATTGTTTTTTCAGAACCAAAAAATTGAAAACAAGCAAAATCAGATTCTATGAAGCACCGATACTTCAAAAAAAAATTTCCAACTCTGGCTTCTCCAAGTTTGGGTAATCGTCTACCAACACATAATAGCATTTATATGACGAAATTATCAGTTAAAATAGCACCAAGGTGTACAATAAACCAAGCAGGTATTATTTTGCTATAAACACCAAAAATAGAACTACCAGAAACTCACAACTCAAAACTTAAAGAAATTAGAAGGCATAAAATAAAATAATGACTCACCAATTGTTTGCTGCTATTTCTTCGGCAACCCCTCAAAGAATGCGCCCTACCAGGATAGTCATGATAAAGTAGCTGCACTGCACCACTCCAGCAATTCTTCCCTTCTGTTCTTGCGTAAATAAGCTTTTCTTTGGAGCAGATGATAGACATCTTAAATCTGTCATAGGAGCACCTGGGCTTGATTTCTGATGTTTCCTCGATGTATCGTCTGGTAGGCTTACGTAATCTCTTGCTACTTATAACAGAAACATTTGTTGATCCTGAAAGTTTATGTGCTCCTTGACTAACAGCAGCTTGGCCATTTTCATATGGAAGTTCATTCTTTGCTGCACCAAACACCAAAGCCCCAGAGTGCGGCATACTTACAAAAGAGCTAGAAGTCATTTCATTTTGAGGAATTAATATCATTTCTTCTTCATTTTCGCTGGAGAGAAATGCGCTCTCCATCAGGTCAGAAACGTTATCCAATCCAGTTAATTTCTGCTCCTCAAACAATAATTCATGATTGTGCCATTTTTGGTCTTCTAAAGGGGCATTTCGACAAAATGCACTGTGTAAGGCACCTTGACTTCGAGCTTTTGTAGAATCTGGAGACGTTGTTTGGATAAATGAGGAAACGGTAAATGTTTTGGAAATGTAGTCTGGTTCAGCCTCATCCACACCACTATCCATGCATTGGATCTGACCCGCATATTCCATATTTCCAAACGTTGCCTCACCGTTTGATTGATAATCCAGGGAATTTTCTGCAGAGAAAACCTTTAAATGTCCAAAATAGGAAACATAAACATAAACATAAACATACAAATATAGAGAATAAAGAAGCACAGAAAAGAATTAATTTGCAATATATAATGCTCAGTGAACTGGAGAAAACATACCTAAAAGATAGTCAGAACAGTCACATGAAGGATTGCAAGAAAAATGAAGATTCTCATTTTCTTCAGTTCCTTGCAACATGAACTACAGATATAAAGTGTATCAACTGATTAGTGGAGAAAGAAAATTCCATGTTTGTTGGTGAGCAGCTTTGTGAGTGCATATATGTGCAAATAAATATGCTTTATGCATGATTTTATTTTGGCACATTTTTTAATCATGTAACATCTAATCGGAAAATCAAAGATCATTCCCCTTAAACTTCATCATAAAAATTAGTATAACACCAAAGTTCAAGAAATTTAAAAACAAAAGAATCGAGCATGCATTAAGCATACAAGTAATACTGTAAAAGATGGTCAAATTAGTGAAATAAATAAATGATTATCATAAGCTTTATTTTGTGTGTTGGTATAAATTGAAATGACCATGAAAAAGAAATAAAAGTTCTATAAAAATGGAAAATATAGTGGAGAAGATAAATCCTTTTATTTCATGTTCTTATTCTTTTCATACACAGAAGATATATCTATTTATAGGTTACTTGGTCTCTAGACTCTTTTTCTTTTATTTTAAGTGTATGATGCATTATCTAAAAATCTTCAAATAATTTACTCCTTTGTCAAGTTCATAAAAAATTCTTGATTATCAACTGTCCTAGCATATTCTAGACTACAACAAAAGGGCAACCCTTTCTAATACTACTCGTCACACATTTTGAAAACTTCGATCATGAAATGTAGTTGCTCAAATATTGGTTATGATGGTGCTTTGTTAAGTATGTCTGCTAGCCGGTTTGCAGTGAAAGAGCTTAAATCCCTTTGTTTGCTTTTGCTTCTCTAATGAAGTGATTCATGATGCCTGTGTGTGTACTTTGATTGTGAAATATGAGATTCTTTGTCATTGCTATAACCGGTTTGATGTCACAATAGATTTCCATAACTTCACCTTGCGGCTCTTCTGTATCTAGAACTATTTGGTTAGCCCAATAGGTTGATATGCAATCATTGTTGCAGCTATATATATTTTTAGCTGATGATTACACAACTGTTGCTTTTTTGTTAACGCAAAAGAGAAAATTCCTAAGCCAAGTGTGGATGCATAAAATCATTTGCTTTTCATGTAATCCAATGATCTTGTCCAATCATTGTCAATACACCCAAGGAACCAAGAGTCGGACCTTTATTCATATTGTAGGTTTAGAGAATTGAACAAAATACATTTACTGATATGAAATATTAGCTTAAAAACGTATTACTAGAATGCTAACTGAGGAAAGAAATAACACTGAAATCTCCAAGAATATAAGAATCAAATCAAACAAATTTAAAACAAAAACTCCTATAATTAATCAGAAATAAAAGGAAATACATAAATAGGAAATAATTGGAAATAAATAAGAAATAACAATAAATAAATAAAATTATAAAATAACTTCTAACACTCTCCCTCAAGTTGAACCATAAACGTTAATCATGTTTAACTAGGACTTGAAATCATCAAAAGGAGAGGAGTCTTTGTGAGAATATCGGCAAGTTGACAAGCGGATGAGACAAACTGAACACAAATCTCCCCAGAATCGAGTTTCTCATTGATAAAGTGACGGTCAATTTCCACATGTTTGGTGTGATCATGTTGGATTGGATGATATCAGAGTTAATCCACAACGACAAAAGCAAATTTTATTAAGCAAACAACTAGAGGTACAATCAAGACTCTAACAACAATGAAAACAAAATAATGAAAACAAGACTAGCAAGATCAAGCTATGGCCTAAGAATAATATCCGCAAACGTCGACGGTGAGGTGGGTACGACCCGTGACTGTAAGCGGAAGGAGCGGCAGGTATAGGCGGCCTCTGGAAGGCGAAGGGCAGCGGTGGCTGAGATGTTAGAGGGGGAAGCAAGTGCGGGCGGCTGCCGGAAGGTGCCCTTAGTGGATCTGTATGTTGGCAGGGCTGGAGATGATAGGCAGCCTGTTGAAGGGTGCAGGAAGTTCGATGAATTGTTGGAGAGGTGCGAGGAGTCAGCCACAGCTGGAAGGCGTTGGAGGTAGGTTGGTGGCAGCAGAATGGGTGTCCGGGTGGCTTGCGGGCTGCTAGAAGGTATCCGAAGGAAACAACAATGCTGGCAGTTGCTCGAAAAGGGCTGAAGATGACTGGCGAGAGGGTGAAGAAAAGAGTCGGCGACAATTGAACAGATGCTGGAAGTGGCTAGCAGGTTGCTGAAAGGTGGCCGAAGGAAGTAGCAATGCTAGCAAATGCCCAGAAGAGACTGAAGATGAAAGGCAGCGGGTGCCTGAGGAGTTGGAAGGGGATCAGCGTCCTGTTGGGAGTCACTGGAGGGTCAGCGAATAGTTGAGAGCTGTTTGAGGGTCAGCACCTTGCTAGCATCGATTGGAGGAGGGTCAGCGGTCTGTTGGGGCCAGCCGCTAGGGTTGACTGGTGGCAACATGAAGGCGAAAGAACAGCGGAGATAGTCACCACATCGGAAGAGTTACGACGGAGCACCTTCTCATCAATGGATACAACCACTGGAAGGGGAAAACGTCGAAGGCAGAATTCTGAACTCAAAAAACAATAAAAAACACCCTAAGCTAAGCAAACAACACATATATAAATAATGAGGACTAAAAGATAGAATAGGTAAGTGGTAGAATAAGAAAAAATATAATAGGAAAGGAAGAGAATAGGAAAGACATATAAAAGGAAGGATAATAGAATATGTAGGAATCAAAAAAAGGAAGGGAAAGGGGAGCGTGGTAAGTCCCGCTCCATAGTTTGGGCGGTCGGTCCAGCCTCCCAGTTGAACTAGCTCCCTGTTGAACCGTTCGATTCAACCACCCAAGGAGCCTACGTCAGATTGCCCCACATCACTAGATTATAAACAATGATAATGGTAATTTAATTGTCACAAAAAAGCTTTAAAGAAACTATGACCAACATACGTAACTCGCGGAACATGATGTGCAACCAGAGAGCTTCACACACCAAAAAACAAAGCGAAACTCAGCTTGAGCACTACTACGGAATAAAATGGATTGTTTTTTTACTTTATCAAGTGATAAGGTTCTCCCACACGAATGAGCAATAACTAGAGGTAAATCGTCGATCATGGACAGACCCGTCCTAATTAGCATTAGTATAAACCACAACAAAGCGAGAGGTGCAACGAGTGAACAACAAACCTGAGTCTGGTGTGTCTTTTAGGTAGTGGGGGATCAGATAGACGGCGATGAAATGTTGCTCATATGGATCAAACATAAACCGACTTACGATACTAACAACGTGACAAATGTCCAGGCGTGTATGTGCAAGCTAAATGAGCTTACTCCTGAGGCGTTGGTAGTGTGTTTTGTTCACCGAAACAACACTGAAAACTCCAAATAATTTCTCATTGGGGTCCATCAAAACAACTACCGATTTGCAAAGAAGTAGATTAATCACGGTCAACAAATCCATCACATATTGCATTGGGAAGACAAATGCCTCGAGAGAAATAAGCTACGTCAATGCCTACAAAATACCGAAGAGAACCCAAGTCTTTCTTCTAAAAAAACGTGACGAGAATGGCCTTGAAACACTCCAAGGCTGAGTCGTAAGCAAAATATCATTGACATAAACGATAAGAATGGCAATACGATCACCAGACGAATGATAAAAAACAGCGTATGATCAGATTGAGCCTCTGAGAAATCATAGCTCACCACAACTTCATAAACTAATCAAACCAGGCCTTTGGGGATTATTTAAGTCCATAGAGGGACTTCCGCAATCAACACACTTGTCCAAGGAAGAAGTTGAGTCAAATCTTGATGGGAGAGACATATAAGCCTCCTTAGTGAGATTTTCGTTAGAATAAGCATTCTTGACGTCCAATTGAAGTAAGAGTCCATCCAAATTCACGACTAGAGATAATAGAACCCGAATAATACTTAGTTCAGCAACTAAAGTTAAATTTGTTGCTAAAAATCTACCGGCAGCCAACCGCTTTCTTTCCATGGGAAGATCAAACACATCTCAAGTATGGTTGTATTGAAAGGCATTCATCTCGTCCAAGAAAGGAGCCTTCCAGGACGGGTCAACCAATGCCACCTCAATAGTGGATGGCGAACCACGATCCGTCAAGGATTTGGCAAATGTTTTCTAAGACAGAGATAGGATATGGAACGAGATGTATTTTGTCATGGGATAAAGTGGTTTAGAAGTGCATGATTGTACATGTTTGTAAAATATTGTTTGTAAAATTTTGTCATGGGATAAATATTGTTTCCATGGCATGTTATGCCCTACTTTTTATAGTTATGCCGTGTAATTGTGCCTATGTTGTCTCACCTTAGTACCTCATGCCAATATTTGTGCATGTCAAAACACACCACCAATGAGATTTGCAAATAAGAAGTACTACTAGAACCAATTTGTAAAAAAATACATAAACCCTTCTTGCAAGAAAAAAGGGAGCAAGCAGAAGTTATTTGGAATTCAACACATTCAAATCAGTCTGTGAAGGCCAGTAAAATAAATGGTGGAAAATGCATATGTAAGAAGACATAATGTTCAAGAATAAAGCTTTTTCTCCCAATATACTGAAGTAAACTGCTACTGATGCACCCCTCTCTCGGGACCTTATTAATTCACTTTATATAATTCTGCAGCTTTTGTACATATTGGTTCTAAAGCTGCAGAAACTACGCTAGCACTGCAGAAGATTTATGTCAGCTCTAACATTATGTTGAACTCCATTTTTCCTAAGCTGTTGGTACTATTCATCAAGAACCTACAACATGTCTAAAAGGATGAAAAGAACTAAAGAAGATTAAAATGATCGTCCTGTCTCCATCAATAAGGAGTTCTATTCAATGTCAACAGCAAAGCTTCTAAAGATGAGTTTCTAGAGTAAGACTGAACAGAGATTGCACATAAACTGATCTCAAATAACATTGATAATCGAAGTAATCAAGTATTAGTTATAAATTATTTCCAATATGCACCATCAGCAATTTTGGTTATGTAGAAAGAACACATATTTCTACAGTTCATTGAAGAATCAAGTATTCAAATTCATCATTTAGAATTATGCAAGGTCATTGTTGATGAGGGTTCTTTCAAAATAAACACCATGCATGCATTTTTTATGGATGATTCTTCAGAAATACACAAGTTCCAATACTTAGCGATTATATATTTTTTAAATAATCATCTGCACAGAAACATACTTCATACTTTAATGCCTGCATCCCAGCTTTTTCAGCATCAGCGTCCAAGATGCCTGCATAGAAAAAACAACATGCAAATGTCCTAAATAAGAAGAGAAAGCACAAATAACTACTTTTTCAAATAATGTCTCATCAAAACAGAGATGCATATGTAAAAACCCAGAAGAGTCGAGACAGAAATAAAAAAGAACACAAATCAGTGAAGTGTATGCTATATGTAGCAAATCAATCAAATTCTTATGGACAGTGATGTTGCAACAGCTCGAACTCCTACCCATCGAGGTATTGTTTTGTCCTAATGGCCTTACGTATTTGGTGTGACTTTCAAGAGGTCACCCATCCTGGATGTCCTCCCATACAAGTATGCTTAACCTTGAAAATTCTGATGATGAAATTCCAACAATCTTACCAAAAGACACCTCGATTGAGAAGTTAAACCAATGGGACAAATATAAGGACTTTAGGCGAAGGAGACAATATCCAGATGGATCATGGTTAGGGCCATTACAAACATGAAAACTTCTCGAATATACAAATATACATGTTTAGAGAAAAACTAGAAAGATTTCTATCTATCTACTAATACGAGTTATTACAAATGTTGATTGTCACAAATAAATTCATCAATATTTCAAATACATAAACAATCTTATCTTTAAGGAAGTAGAACTTGTGCAATATTACTCTAGGAAGCTACTCTATCTGATATTCATCATGCAGTAGAAGACAAATCAAGATTTTTTTAAAATTATTATAAAGCAATTGACATAATTGATTTGGAGCAGTAAATGAAATCTAAATTAAACATTCCATGCTGAAGGTGTTAGGTAAAAATAAGCATCTTCAGAGACAAATAAAAAGAGCACGTCAAAATCATCTAAGAAAAGCATACCACAATCATCTCGCTGGTCATAGTACCCAGTACTGCATGGAGTTCCTCCAACATTGAAACAATTTTCTATAGTTTCTGAGTTCAAGTACATGGCATCAACATCTAGTGCTCCAGCATGTGGCTCTTCAAGTAAACAATCAACTTCAATAGCCTCCTGATTTGGGATGGCTACAGAAATGTCACCCCGTTCCGTCTAATAAACAAAAGACAAAAGATAGAATACACAATTACACATCCCACATATTATAACTAATCCATCAGAAAGTAAAAGGATAACTCAATGTAATAATTACCATATAAATGTAGCAAATTTTCTGCCGACTTTGCACTGAAAATTTATTGATGAAAATGAAAAAAATAAACACATAAAAAAAAATTTAATAAAGGCAAAGAAAGTTCATAACAAAATCATGTTGCTTATTTTTTAAAAGTATCATTATACCTAAAATAGTTTAGAAAATAAGTATCTATTGCAATCTAATATACTTACATAACAGAATAAAAAAGCAAGATAAAAGTCATTGTAAAAGACAATATTCTTTTAATAATAGTCCCATTTATAATTTATTCAGTATAGACTTATCAAACAAAACAAGGCATTTTATAACCACGATCAAATAGTATAACAAATGTATGCTGAATTTAAAGCTAATAAAATGTTTTGTTTGAGTTGATAAGCACAATATATGCCATAGCATTAAAATTATAACTAATATTTTGTTGTACCGTCTTACCAGAAATAAAATTGTTAAAATAGTGCATTAATTATAACATGGGTAAAATATTATTTAATCAATTGACTTGCTATCTTACAATCAAATAATAAGTCTGAAAACGAATATAAGATGTTAATCATAATTATACCAATATTGTGCAACATGTCAAGTAGATTGTCACATATCAGTTGCTTTTTCTCAGGTGTCTTCCTCTCAAACAACTGAGAGTAAAAAAAGGTCAAAGGAATTCTCATTGATGTGACGTCTCAATTTGTTAAGCAACCGTCAATCAATTAGTGTCTAAAGAAAAGTGCAAGGGCCATATTTCCTTGAGCCATTTGAGAAAAAATGTTAAAAAATAGGGAAACTTGGCTATATGATGACGTTAAAAAGGTAAATGTGGAAAGGATAATGTTCCCACCGCAACAAGTATTATAAAATATCCATGATTCACCCGGATAAAATAATAATAAATATTAACCCTTCATTTTTTTCCTGTTGTGATTTCACCTAAATAAAGTCTCCAATTTTAATCAAGTCGTTCATACATTTTGGATATAATTTTCTCGTAGAATAACCCAGCACTTCACCCTCCTCATGTGTTATGCGCTTTTATCGCCATTATGATATCTATTGATATGCACGAGATAATATTCAAGTTCATGTTATGATTCAAAGTCTTTGCAATTTTTTCCTAACTTCACGCATAATTTGTTATATTTAATATCAAGCAACTTCCACCAGATTTAATGCCCAGAATGATTTTTAGGGTGTGTAGTATCACTTCAGTTCTTGAAGAGTTGGAGGGTACATCTGTCTTCACACTGCTTTTCAATATTACAATTTGAATTCTCATATTATCCATACACTACAAGATGCAATTTAGCATCGGATTTTATTTCGACACAAAATTAGCTTCGATTTCGGGTCTATTTATCGTCGAGTGTTGTCCGCTACAACAACAACAACAACAACAACAAAGCCTTAATCCCACTAAGTGGGGTCGGCTACATGAATCCTTTTTCTCCATTGCGTCCTATTTAGTGTCAAATTTTCGTTTAATTCTAATAAATTAAGATCATTTTTTATGCAATAAGCCCAAGTTTTCCTAGGTCTGCCTCTCGCCTTTCTTAACATAAGTTGTATTTAAAACATCTACTCTCCTAATCGGATCATCGGGTGGTCGACGTCTAATGTGACCAAACCATCTAAGGCGACTCTCTCTAATTTTATCCGTCAACGGTGCAACTCCAACCCTTTTACGGATATATTCATTTCGCATTTTGTCTCTAAGTGTAAAGCCACTCATCCACCTAATCATTCTCATCTCGGCAACACTTAACTTAACATTATGCTTCTCTTTTAAAGGCCAACTTTCAGCACCATAGAGCATTGAAGGTCTCACCACCATCTTATAAAATTTTCCTTTCAGTCTAAGCGGTACTTTTCTATCACACAATAGGCCGGACGCATTCCTCCACTTCAACCAACCAACCCTGAATTCTACTATTAACATCCCCATCTATATCACCATCGCTTTGAACAATGGACCCGAGATATCTAAATCGTTCACACCTTTTAATAATTTGATCACCCAAAGTTACACTCGCTGTCACTAGACCTACTATTACTAAAATTACATTTCATGTATTCGGTTTTAGTTCTACTCAAACGAAGACCTTTAGACTCCAATGTAGACCTCCATAATTCAAGTTTTTCCTGGACTTTTTCGCTTGTCTTATCCACAAGGAGGATATCATCAGCAAAAAAGCATACACCAAGGTACATCCTCTTGTAAATGCCCGATAAGACCATCCATAAATAAAGCAAAAAGATATGGGCTTAAAGCCGATCCTTGATGTAAACCAACGTAAATAGTAAAATACTTGGTCAATCCTCCTCCGGTTCGAACACATGTAACGACTCTAGCATAAATATCTTTAATGACTTGAATATAAGTCATATCAACACCTTTCTTCTCAAGGACTCTCCAAAGAACATCTCTAGGAACCTTATCGTAAGCTTTTTCTAAATCAATAAAAATCAAATGTAGATCCTCCTTATTATCTCCGTACTTCTCCATCAAACCTCTCAATAAATATATAGCTTCCATGGTAGACCTCGCCCGGCATAAAACCAAATTGATTATGAGAAATCTTCGTAATACGTCTTAACCTATGTTCAATTACCCTCTCCCATAATTTTAAAGTATGACACATCAATTTAATTCCTACTATAATTTGTACACTCTTGTGCATCTCCTTTATTCTTAAAAATGGGGACCAAAATGCTCTTTCTCCACTCCTCGGGCATCATTTTAGTTTTTAAAATAATATTAAAAAGTTTAGTAAGCCAGAAACCCCAAATCACCTAAACATTTCCACACTTCGATTGGGATATCATCGGGTCCTGCGTACTTTCCCATCGGTTTTCTTTAAAGCCTCATCAACTTCTTTTACTTAATGCGACGGTAAAAATGAAAAGTTTTATTATTATTAACGATATTAAGATCACTAAGGTCAATCGTACTTTCGGCATCATCATTAAAAAGTTTATCAAAATAACTCACTTACCTATGTTGAATATCTTTTTCAAGAAAAGCACTTTTGATTTTCATCTTTAATACATTTACTTGAGTTAAATCTTTACATTTCTTTCTCTTCTTTTGCTAGTTTATACATATATTTTTCACCTTCCTTAGTATCTAACGTGTTATAAAGATCACTAAAAGCGAATTTTTAGCGTCACAGATTATTCTTTTACACTTCCTGCAGGCCGTTTTATATATTTCCCAGTTCTCTACGCTTTTACAATTAAACCAATTTTATAACACGACTTCTTATATTTTATCTTTTTATACACTTATTATTCCACTACCATTATTTTTATTTATGAAACTTTTCTTTTGATTCTCGAAGTACATCTTTAGTAGCTACGTTTAATAGTATTAGTTAATTTTTCACACATAATATTCGCGTCTTCATGAACATCCCAAATATTTAAATCTTGAATTTTACTCATAAAAATAATTTTATTTGTGTCTTTTAGGTGCCCTCATCTTATTCTACGATGTTGAATCACTAGTATTCTTTATTTTACAACTCTTAAATCTTAAAATCTAGAGCCTAATAATCGATGTTAGATGCTTAATTGCTTCACTTGGAATAACGCTTACAATCCTTCATAATCTCGACGATCTCTTCTTCTCGTAAGAAAATAATCGATTTGTGTTTTATTAGATCAATTCTTATAAGTAATAAGATCTTCATCTCTTTCTTGAATAAAGTATTAGTAATAATCATATCATACGTTAATAGCAAAATCTAAAATGGCTCTACCTTCTTCATTAATCGCTCATGACCGTAGCCACCATGAATATTTACGAAATCTTCTACCACTCTACCGACATGTCCATTTAAATCTCCTCCGATAAAAATTTTTTCTCGAGGGTATCGAGTGTATTAAGTCTTCAGATCGTTCAGAATTTATCTTTAGAGCCTATATCTAGACCAACTTGAGGAGCATGATGACTTATAATATTAAAAATCTTAGTATCGATAATAATCTTAAGTCTTATAATTACATCTCCAACTCTGATTAATTTTGACGACATTATCTTTCAAACTCTTATACTATAATTACACCTACGCCATTTCTAGTACGACTCTTACTGAATACCGTAGTTTAAAACCTAAGTTATCAATCTCCTTAGCTTTTTCTCCAACCCATTTAGTTTCTTGAATACATAGGATATTTATCTTTCTATGGATCATAATATCAACCAATTCCATTAGTTTACCATTGAGAGTACTATATTCCGGGATCCTATCCTAATACTTAGTATCGTGGACTAACTTCTTTACCCGCATCCGTCCGTAATGTGGGAACCTAGCTACTTGACACTACACCCGAGCGCGGTGTAGCGGCCCTTGCATACTTCCACTTGTATTCGAGCCATACGGCTGCGTCGCTTCCAAGGGACGCCCTAGCTCTTACACAATGATTAAAAGGATTCATGTCATGATTTTTTTTTCGACAAGTTTTACGTTGGTTGTCGACTACCTAACGCAACCCTCCACTTTTCACATCCGGGCTTGGGACCGGCAACGGCAGTGTTGAGTGTTGTCCGCTGTTGCGAAAAAATTGTCGCCATAATATAATGCCAGCCTTAGCATCAGCATTGCGTCGGAATTATCGACACTTTTAATTTATTTAACATCTTCACAATTCCGATGCCAATGCTGACGCTAATGCCCTAATAGGCCGAAGCCATGCGACAGAGCCTCATTTCTTCTCCTTCAGCTTAATGCGCTCCAGCGATTCAGCGCGATCTTCCTCCACCAACCTGGTCTGGCGTTCTGTGGCCTTTTCCTCAGGTGAAATCACGGCTCCAACGACCTACACTCCTCTCCAAACCCAATGTATAGTTTTTTTTCCTTGGTACGTCTTTTTTTCCATGAAATAGTTGATTTTTTCATTTCTAGGTATGTAAAAATTAATAATTCATGTAAGGTATGTAATGCATATAATTAACTTTATTTTGTATGCTGTATTTGAAGTTTAGGTGTCAGATATGTAATTGTGTTGTTCTAGGGTGAAAAATGATGTTAGGTGTTCCAGATATGTACATAGAAGAGTTGGCGTTGCTCCTGTATTTGAAAAGATAAACATATAATTAAATTATGTTTTGCCTGGATGAGAATGCCTAGGATTTCCTAAGTGGCTTTACGCTTAGAGAGAAAATATGAAACGAATATTCCATCAAAAAGGTTGGTGTTGCTCCTGTAGTTGAAAAGATTAGGGAGTCATCATAAATGTTTGGGTCACATTAAATGTCGATTCTCGTATTTGGAATTCCGGGGCTCTAGTCTAAAGTAAAACGTTTGATCTAGTAGGTGGGGATGCTATTGTAGAATTCAAATTGGATGATCGACGTGGATGAAAGCAACACGTCTATTATGTGATTGATAGTCCTGCCAAGATTTAAAAGGAAAATTTGATAAGCTGGAGGCAATTCTTTCAATGCATTATGAGACCGAATGTCGTCTTATAAAAGAAAAAACTAAATTAAGTTTTCCTTAGACGAAAATGTTTATGTGGATGAGTACATCTACACACAAAAAGTAAAACGAATATGTCTGTGAAAGGGCAAAATATTACATACGGACTCCGCACCTATTGCTACGTGCGGAGTCCAATAGCAGCTCACCACGTCGACTAGTCGGCCCCACCTGCGAAAACAGCGACGAAAATGAATTTTACGCTCGGCCCGGCCCAAATCCAACCTGCGACGGTTCGAAAAATAACTTCTGAACCATAATAATATTTGCCGACGTTTCGAAAAAATACGTTCATAATATTTCCGAATTTTCAAACCATCTTCCTCACTGAAACCCATTTAGGGCAAAATTTGCTTCTTCGTTCGGTGAAACCAGCTGAAATCCTACCTACCTAAAGATTTCTTCGGCGCGCAAGGAGAATGACATACATCAGTTCGATAAAATCAAGGTACATTTAGCTTTTCTTTAATAAAATGAATCTCCCTATTCAAATAACCGAAGGTGCTGTCTGCACAAAAAAAAACTCAAAAGATTTATCATTAAGCATGAATAACAAGTAATAACATAGCAATAATACATGAATAACTCATAAATAAGACTCTAATAACACACTAAGAGCACATGAATAACACAAGTAACAGTAGGACAGTAAAAACAGAGGGTTTAGGGTCAAATACATAGGTTCATGACATAAATAATACTATATTCTCCGCACGTAAACTAGAATAATATCTTAGTTGTCTTGAATAACACACATTTAGCTGTATTGAATAACACAAGTAACAGTACAGTAACACTTCAAAAAGACAGTAATAACAGAGCAATAATACATTAATAACACATCAATAAAACTAATAACACACTAACAACACATGAAGAACACATCAATAACACTAATAACACACTACTAACACATGAATAACACAAGAGTAACACCAATAACACGAAATACCATTATTAACCAATCATAACACAACAGTAACCATATAGTTGTAAGTTGTATGTCTACTGCTGTGGTTTTGATGTTCTGGATGTGTTATCTATGTGTTATAGATGTTTTCTTCAAATTATTTGTATTATTTATGAGATTTTTGTGTTATTCATGTGTTATCAATATGTTATTAATGTGTTACTCATGTGTTATTCATGTGTCATTTATGTGTTATTGGGGTATTATTGGTGTTACACTACGTCAATGAAACACAAATAGCTTATGTATGTTGATTTACTACTCAATTTGCAGGATTATGAGCGCAAAGACTTTCAATTGTAGATGTCGTCCATCAGCAATAAAATGCGCTTTGGATACAGACCGAGATCTCATTTCGGAGGAGACAGTTAATAATTTAAAGTAGATGGGGGTGTTTACTTTCTTTGATATGTCGGCATATCCATAGGACAATGTCTTCACATTACAGATTCTGAGATATTGGGATCATCAGAGGAGGCTCTTCCGAATAGGTGGAAAAGATGTTAAATTGCATGCCGACCACATGACTCTAATAGTAGACAGCCCAAACAGAGTAGAGCCCATTACATTGAAGAATGGTCCCTTGTCCAACGTGGATGCCAGAAAATTTGAAGAATCAACTGACTAACTTTTTTGCAGAAGGATCTACAACCCTTCGCTTCGAGCAGTTATCTCTGAAGTTTATACTAACTAATTTATTTTTTCCTTTAAGTAATTTTCATGTGCCTGCAGATCTTGCTGCTTTTGCTCTGAATGCAGAAATTTTTTCCTCATTTAATTGGTCTGTTGCCATATGTGAGATGATCCTCGATCAAAAGAGCACGGCTGCAATAAAATTAAAACAAAATAAGTCAATAGGGTATATTCAAGGATTTGTATTTCTAGTATTTTCTTTGTCATAAAAAGCAATAAAATTAAGACAGAATAAGTTATTCATGGTCACATTTAAACTTATTTCCCCTTGAACCTTTTCTTTTCTTGTATTTACTTTGTCATTCTTGTTTATGTTGTTTGAAATCCTCATATATGGTTTTACGAGCACACGTCTCTGATAGCTCTTGCTGTTCCTGAGGCTAGACCTCGCATTCTGAGGTGACCAACAAAGCATGGGTTGTCTGCTCAACAAATTCACGAAGCCTTTAAGATACTTGATCATGTACAGATAAAAAAAATATTTGATTATGAGAATTCACCTACTGTCATATTCTTTGTATAATATGCCTTACCTATTATTTATTTTTGACATTATATTTTTCATTGTAGGTTCATGACAGTTCCTTAGATTTAAGAGATGACGAGCTCCAACTGCTGTCAAATCCAGATCAAGGACAACCCAGTCCTGTCAGGCCAATCCCCCACCATGAATCTCCAGCCGATCCATCTTCACCAAGATCAAATAGGAGAGGCACAATTGTTTCAAGTGATGTCACTCCAGTGGTTGCTTACACTGGAGGAAACGATGATAGCAAAATGCTAGAGATGCTGAGAGCTCAACAAGAAATAATTGTAAATATACAAAAAATAGCGACAGGATTGAATAAACAAACGTCAATTATAGTAAACACATGGGCTAACCATACGCATATGATTTAGAGGTTAATTGAAAATAAAGCTGACAAAGTGGTTCAGCCAACAGAAACGAGTACCAGCCATTCCCCTCTCCGAAGAGAGAAGTCCAACATCAATGGATTAAAGAGAGTTGCCCCTGTATCCAAGTACCAATTCAAAAGAAGGAAGAGAGTTGGTGATGTTGTCGTTCAACATTCTATAGATGTTATACAGGAACCTCATACATAGGAAAAAGTAGACAATAATGATAGAAATAATGAAGTCGATGACATACACTCTGAAGAAATAATAAGAGATGCACGTGATGAAAACGTAGTCGGGGATGAGACAATGAATGAAGATCCCGAGGAAGTCGAACGAGCAATCAAAGGTGTTCTTGAGTCTGTCCCATTCGGTGAGTATGAAATTCTATTTTGTAGACTATTATATAATTTTGTATTATGTCTCATTATAATATTTCTTTTTATAGATGCGTCTTCCAACATCCACTGTACATACTGATGCACAAGAAGGCGAGACCCAAGAGGCCCAACAAGCAGATGAAAATGTAGATCTCGAATTAAGTTTAGATGAAGAAATAACGGAGCCAGGTGATACAGAAATAATATCTAGTCGGAGCCATAGCGATAATGGAGACGAATATGCTATAGTTGTACTAATAAAAAATGATCTCCCTAATTTGAACCATGTTTTTTAATATCCTCACTGTGGTTAACACGTATTGTTTTATTTTGTAGGTTCGTACTGCGGATTCATTTCTTGATTTTCCTGGTAGATCACTGATACCAGTAGAAATGCAGGTTGAAATTGATCGCTGCATTGTTAAATACACTGGATCGTAAGTAAATGTTCACCACCCTTTAAATGTTATGCAGCAGTTTTTGTTTTCAATTAACATAAACTCTCCTCCTGAACGATGCAGAAGTGATATTATAGTTAGCATGCTCGGGGTTCTGATTGACCGTATTAGCTTTGAGGATTATTATTAAAAAAGAGGTTTGGAAACGAGCACGTTGACACGCTTGCTTCTTTACTTCGCCAAAGAACATTAATGAGATCTGATTTATACCGGTCTTATCTATATGTTTCGCCACAATATGGGGTAATTAATCAACTTAAATATGCTCGCACATTTTATAGTCATATATTAATTGCACACTCATCCTAATGTTATAATCTTTTGCAGATACTTAAGAAATATAATAGAGAACCCTTTCTGGAATATATTACGAAGGAAGTTGTTCAAAATGCAGAAATGATATTATTTCCTATCATTCAGAATCAACATTGGATTTTGTTGGTGCAAGATTTGAAGTTAAGAAAATGGAGAATATATGACTCTCTATCAAACCCAATTCATAAGCACTATGCTAAAGAAGTTGTGAGTGCCTAAACACCACATCAATCCCCCTTTAATAACACAATAGTAACATTAATAACACCACATTACACTTAAATAATCCAACAATTACACAGCATTACTCCACAACAATGCTTGCATAACAATTCAATAACACCACATTACTTCACCAATTATGTAGGTCAACCTATTTGCTAAAGATGTCGCCAAGGTATTCAGGGCTAAAATACTAAAATAGAGACTAGGAATAGTTAGGAATGTGTCAACACAAAGCAATAGTGTCGATTGTGGCATGTTTGTTTGCAAGTACATGGAAACACTAGTGGAGGCCAAAGAGGTGGACTGGAGTTAGCATAAAAACTGGCAAGCCGATATGGAATGTTTTAGAGTTGAATTTGCATATGACAGTTGTATGTTGACAAGGCAACAACATTAATTTGTATATTTATATATTGTAATACTTACATTTGTTCGGTGGGTTTTATTTTATTGTATAGTTGTACAGTTAATTCTACAATGCTTCAATTTTTAATCTCTCTTTTGGCTTTGCTTTTTTGTACAGTTAGTTCTGATGGATGATCTCTCTTTTGGCTTGCTTTTTTGTACATATACAAATTTGATTTGTACATGTAATTATCTGCTGTCGATGCAAATCTTTTGTAAGTCATGTGGCAAATTCTGCTTTTATTATGCTGTGTCTGCGAAGCAAAGTCGAAAACTTCATACTATTTGTGCAGGTTTATTGATTCTGTAATTTATACATGTTCTGTCGTGAGGTTGCTGCTCTAAGTTTATGCACGTGGTTTGATTAAGTTCATCTGTGCAAATCTTTTGTAAGTCATACTAGTTCCTTTTTTTTCAAAGTGGAAAGTGTTTTCTTCACCAAACACGTGAATAACATGGGGAATAACACGTAAACATACCGCAATAACGTGGAATAACACGCATAATAACACGTTCCATCAGCCAAATAACACTGAATAACACATCGTAACACGTAATAACGTGGAATACCACAGAATAACACGTTCCATCAGTCGAATAACACCGAATAACACAGAATAATACATAATAACGCAGAATAACACGGGCTTTGGTGATTAATTGGTGGAACAACACGGGTTTTAGCGATTAATCGGGCCAGCATCGCGCGGTAACGTAGTAACACAGGAAATATTCCCTGAATAATGCATGTGTACATCACAAAGTAACGCAGGGAATATTCCCTTACATAGTAACGCGGTAACGCAGTACCACGGGTAATATTCCCTTGGAGTAACGCACGATAATGCAGTAACACAGGGAATATTCGCTTAGTACTACGTGAAGAACGTGTTATCCATTTATGTTAGTGTGTTACTTGCATGTTATTCAGTTGTTCTGGACGTGTTATTCAGTTGTTCTGGACGTGTTATTCTTGTTTTTAATTATATTCACATATCCTTAAAGTTTAGGCATAAAAATTTAGAGAAATAATCCAGTATAGGCACTAATTTAAATTGTTATTAAAAAAAATTAGTAGAACATATAACAATAATAGCTGTTAAACGTGTTATCAGTGTTGCTTGTTATTCATGAGTTATTGGCGTATTACTCGCGTGTTATTCACGCGTTATTCAGCTTTTCTATACGTGGTATTCGGGTTTATCATTATATTGACATATTATTAAAGTTTACGCTCTAAAATTTAGAGAAATAACCCAGTATAGACACCAATTTTAATTTGTGTGTTATTCACGTGTTATTTGCGTGTTATTCTCGTGTTTTCAGGCGTTATTAATGTTAGCTATGCTAAATACATGTGTTATCCAGGCATTATCAATGTTAGATATGCTAAATACTAATAATTGAAATTTTTATAAAATTTCCTACAGTCAAGTCAATTGCATTACAATTACTATAGTATAACCACCATTACAATATTACAGTGAAAACAATGTATTCATATCTCATCTATAGTGTCCATCAACAATCCAGTATATGTGTGAGTTATCTGTGTTGCATTTTATTTCTGTCATAGGGAAAGAGTACCAAGTGTTAAAATAGTAAATTATTTTACATAAATAGCAGCATACCTGGGTCAGACAGTCAGTCAAAATTTCATCGAATGGATTAACATCATTGCTAGTTGATACTTGTTTTTTTCCTAAATGTAATGGTTAAAGTAAGGAATAGGCATTATACACCGAATTTCATGGCTAGTTGACAAGGTTAATGTAAAGGTTAACTGAATCAACAAATATTTTACTTTTGGCTTTCATTTTTTCTCTCAAAAACCTTTCAACCTGGATGTCGATATACCTTTCGGCCTCATCTTTGCAGGGTCGTTCACATTGCACTCTAAATTTGAAAGTTTGCTCTTCTTGGTTGTCTTCTTAACTTGGGGCACTCTCCCGTGCGCTTTATTAATGAGTTAATATGCAAATTTCTAAGAGCATGAAATAAATATAAGGTCACTTGAATAAACATTATTCACACTGGAGTTCTTTACATCTCTACTTCCAAACTTGTTATAGATGTCCTTTTTAGCGTGCATGGACCACCACAATAAGAAATACTTTTCCGGAATCAACTTCATTTTGGCTACGTTGAGAACAAATATTGCATGGGAGCACAAGAGTCCCATCATTTCATTTTTTTTTGCAAGAACATGTGACCTCACAATTAACCTTGTCAACTAGCACAGTTCAGGGCTGCCGAGTCCCCTCATCGTCCAGGCGCATTACATAATATTTATCCTGACTCCCTAAAGCTAATTCAATTGTAAGCCCACATAAGCTATTCAATAGCTCTTGTTCAAACATTGAGTAAAGCTTCTTTGTATATAATATGGCAACTTGCCTCAGCACTGGATTGATTTTAACCATGGGTGTTGTGACGAACTGACCGCATTTGAAATATTCGTCTTTCTCGTTTTGGCGCCACGTTTTCATTATGTTTTTAATGCCGATAAAACAATCTGTTAGTGAACTTGTGGGTTTTGCAACACCGTGACAGACATTATTGGTGCACTCACTCCTCTACGTTGATAAGATTCACGTTCCAAATATATCTTTATTAAATGTTGTTGACCATTTGTGTCGTATACAGTATATTTCGTCTAACCAGACATTGCTTTGTAGTTCTCCTACCTCTATCATTAAAGAACATGTTTCATCAAACCTCAGAATCACACTGAGTCATGCATTTATAGAAAAGACCACATACACTCTTAGTATGAACGCCACAATGCACTTTTGAAGATAGTTTCTTATAGATATCCCATTGGCAAATCTGTGACGTGTCTGTGGGAGGCATTCTGCAATGGCTTTTGCCATCGCTTAATCCTGGTCGGTGAAAATTGTTATTGGATGTTTGTCTCAAATTATTCAAATGAACGATTTGAATAGCCATATGAATGACTCAGTAGTCTCATCGGACAAAAAACCAACTCCGAAGAGGACGTTCTGTTAGTGGTGGTTAACCCCCACCAAAAGGAGCACAACATAAGTTATATTTATTTAATCTGTAACTTGTATAAAAAATGATTACATCACCGAAACAATCATAATCCAGCTCGGATAACTCATCACTCCAGAAAATGCTTGTTAACCTACCAGACTCATTTATTTAGAAATCTCATGCAAACATGATATCCCCAGTTTGTCTCTACATGAACAATTGTATTAGAGCATTAATATCTCCCTGTTCAATCATTTCTCTTCTTTCTTCTTAAATGAAATTAAATGCATCCCTCTTAGTGCATTGCAAATTCTCCACACCTCCAACCTCCGTAGCAATAAATTGGTATGCATCTCTTGCTCTGATCTCTGATCCTGTCATCGATCTTAAAACATTTGCATTTAACTCACTTATCCTTCTGCTTGAACGAAAAAGATGCTTATCACCATTCTCAGCCAAAGGATGATTGTGATTTTCAATGAATTTCATTACTTTCCAATTGCCTTCATGATCAACAGCATATGGAATCATAGCCTTAAAACCAGTCCTCGTGTCTAATTATTTGAACTTCACTATATGCATGCTGTTAGACTCTTTCTTGTAGCCAGCTTACTCCGAAGAGGACGTTCTGTTAGTGGTGGTTAACCCCCACCAAAAGGAGCACAACATAAGTTATATTTATTTAATCTGTAACTTTTATAAAAAATGATTACATCACCGAAACAATCATAATCCAGCTCGGATAACTCATCACTCCAGAAAATGCTTGTTAACCTACCAGACTCATTTATTTAGAAATCTCGTGCAAACATGATATCCCCAGCTTGTCTCTACATGAACAATTGTATTAGAGCATTAATATCTCCCTGTTCAATCCTTTCTCTTCTTTCTTCTTAAATGAAATTAAATGCATCCCTCTTAGTGCATTGCAAATTCTCCACACCTCCAACCTCTGTAGCAATAAATTGGTATGCATCTCTTGCTCTGATCTCTGATCCTGTCATCGATCTTAAAACATCTGCATTTAACTCACTTATCCTTCTGCTTGAACGAAAAAGATGCTTATCACCATTTTCGACCAAAGGATGATTGTGATTTTCAATGAATTTCATTACTTTCCAATTGCCTTCATGATCAACAGCATATGGAATCATAGCCTTAAAACCAGTCCTCGTGTCTAATTATTTGAACTTCACTGTATGCATGCTGATAGATTCTTTCTTGTAGCCGCACTTTTCCGCAAACATAATCTTTGCTCTTCAATTTCCTAGAGTTCGGCCAGTAGCTACTATGATCCTTCCGAACAGTGAATCCTACATGATATGCATATGCACGATGGCTTTCATATGTTTCTTACTCATTGTGGGCGTATGCTGCTCAAAAATTCTCCGCAATTGGTTCGTAACAAACATCAGTAGGCTCACAAGACTGAAAATTTGAACAAAATTAACACAAAGTTAGAAAAGGCAAAAGCTCTGAACAACACCCCATTAATTATACAACCTAAACACACACAGTAATATCATCATAATATCATGATAACACCAACATAACACTAGCATCACACAATGATGACACATCAATAACACCATAATAATACCTACATAATACAATTGCACAACATCTAATGTCCTAAAGCCCTGAACCAACATTAACATCAGACAGAGTCAACTATTACATCACACTAAAAGAACTATATCAAAGGTAGAAACCAACATAACATCAGAGTAACAATAACTACACCAGAAAAATCACAATTTAGCTAAAATAACACTAGAGTAATACCAAGATAACACAAGCTTAACACCATAGTAACATTGGTAAAACACCAAAAATTATACAATAACATCAAAAGGAATTCTGCCTAACAAAAAGTACACCTGTAAACAAAATTTTAATATCAGCAAAACACCTTGATAACAAATCCATAACACCATAATAACACCGGGATAACACCCCTGTACAATACCCAGTGACACTACATCAACATGAACCTTTACATCAGACTAAGGCATAAACCAAGATAACATCCGAGTACCACCAAAATAACAACAAAAAAACACAAATCTTAGTGGAATAACACTAAAGTAACACAGAACTAACACAAGTTTGACACAATAATAACACATTGCAGCACTAAAACACGAAAAATTACACCAAAATAACAGAGAAATTGTTGTCTTGCAAGAACTACGCCAGTACAATATGATGATAACACACCAAACAAAATGATAGCACAAAAAACATGACAACCCTAACCTAACATAAAAATACACTCACTTGATCTTCAAAGTTCAGGGAGAACGACGGCTGAAGATCCTCCAGCATTTCAGCATCATTCAACGAGGTCTTCATCGATGCCCTATACAGAAACCCTAGCTGCAAGCGGAAGTGTCGATGATTTCTTCAGCTGCGAGGAATAAAACAGTGATTGAGGTGCCAAGCATTTTTATTGTAACACTAGCGGGAAACGGGAAATACCGTCGCGAGTTGGATTCGGATCGGGCCGCGCGTAAAATTCATTTTTGTCGCAGTTTTCGCGGGTAGGGTCGGCGAGTCGACGTGGCGAGCTGCTATTGGACTCCGCACATAGAAATAAGTGCGGAGTCCGGATGTAATATTTTGCCCTGTGAAAGCATTGATGTGACTTCAATGGCAAACAATATTAGAGAGAGTCGCCCTAGATAGATTTGTCACCTTAAACGTCGATCATCTGATTGCCCTATTAAAAGAGCAAATGATTGTGTTTTTTATGTATATAATACATAAGAATTATGTGGTTTGAATGTTTAATTTGAAATTTAGGTGTTATATATGTAATACAAAGGAATTGTTTGTGATTTCTATGTAAAAATTGATGTTTGGGTGTTAGATATCTCAGATATATGAAATACATGTATGACTAATATCTAATTGCATCAATCTATCAAGCTACATGTATGTTACACATGGATATTCGAAACTTGATATCATGGATGTACAACAGATTGCATCAAAGGAAAAAAAAACTCACTGATGAGTTCATGAATAGTGTTAAGAATTTGTGCAAGTGGCATCATAGTTGCCCGCTTACCTTTCAGAAGGCAATTTTCGATGCCCCTATGTCAACCAATAAGAATCAAAGATACTTGACCCTGACAAAGTAAAGTTGGATCTATAACACGAGGGATTTAAACTCAATTATTGATATCGAACTTCACATGATTAGTTTAAATCAGATGTTCAGTACGGCCATACTGACGCCTCATCAAGTTATGCCCCTCTAACGGAACACGATTCTAGTATGCGGAAATGATAGCTCAACAAGGCTCATTTGTTCAGAGTGTACCTAATGATGATTAAGAACCAAACAGCGAACCATAACAATTCTATAATTTATTAAATGTTGCACAACAACATTTGTGAGAATGATATATTACACATACGAAGTTATCGACTGCATTGAGAATGTTGAGTATCAAATTTGATTTGAACATGTCCAGATAATGCTTCAATCAGATAACAACATTATTAAAAGAGACGAACCTTAAAGAGATTTTAGTCCTCAATGACTTGTAATATATCCTTCCGAACAGCGAAGCACATGTCGACCGTTGAATTAAGTAAAAGTTTTTTTGGAAAATTATGAAATGGCAGTTTTATAAAATAGGGTTTTAATTTAATTTAATATATATATTGATTTTTGACAATAATATTTTAAATTTGAAAAATGTGAATGGATGAATCTCATTCATTTAGCAGTTTAAATAAACGAGCACCATATCACAAGCAAACCATCCATCCCGATGAATAGACACGCTACTTGATGATATGACTCGATAAAATAAAGTACAGAATTGATGACATCTGTCCTGGTCATCGAACATTTTATTTTGATTGATAAATTACCCTACCTAATATTAAAAATTAGATAGGGTTTATAATATCAGGGTTCTTAAAGATCTCTATAGAGGCAAGACCCTATAATCAATTACCTCTCAAATGACAGAAGTCACCTGAGAGAACTTTCAATGATGATCAAAGGTGTCTATCTTCATAAATTCAAAGATTAGCGTTTTCAAAGTAGTGTGTAGGAAAGTCAAATGGGAAAGGCACAAAGTAGAACATTTATTTCTGGAATCAAAGGAAAGAAAAGTAGGGAATGTCACAGATCTCGAGAAGAATCTTGATGACTTCCCAGACTATCCTATTGTTGGGCTTTAAATTTTGGAAACGAATTTATTTGAATTTCAATCTTCATGAATTCAAAGGTTAGGGTTTTTAAAGTGGTGTTTAGAAAAGTCAAGGGGGAAAGACACAAAGTGGAACATTTATTTCTGGAATCATAAGAAAGGAAAGTACGGGTTGTCACAGATCTTGAGGAAGACCTCGATGACTTCCCAGACTATCCTATTGTTGGGCTTTAAGTTTTGGAAACGAATTTATTTGAATTTCAATCCTGTCAATTATTAATTATAGGAATTACATTTGCATGGTATCTGATTATGCAAATAACCTAGAATATATGAGGATATACGTTGTATCGAACGACCTCGGAACCTAAAGCGAGTTAGGGCTTATATTGCACAATATGGTTGTGCAAATACCTCAAAGATAATATGAAGATTTATGTCGCACTAGGCGGACTAACTCGAAATCCTATGGTTTCTTATTTAAACTAAAGAAAGGTTTTTCTAGGCAGACTCGTTCTGTTGTTGTAGATTGTCCTTCTCCGTCTACTGCATCCTCGTCGCGCTGCCCTCAAAATTTTGCTCTGTACTCCAAGTTGTAGCAGTATTGAATTTTAAGTTTTAAGGTGGATATGCAATTGTTAAGTCATTGTTTTATTTTTGGACACGCCCTATGAAACCATATTACTGGCCTCCTACTCTAAAATGTATAGTGCACATAAATAGAAGAAACAGTAGAAAGTGCAATAAAGGAAAAAATAGTAGTAGAGAATATGCTGTAAATGTGCAGTAAAGGAAAGCAGTAACATGTACAATAAGGAAAAGCAGTAGTAGAGTAAGTGCAGTAAATGTGCAGTTAAGAAAAACAGTAGTATGGGCAAGAAAGTAAACTGCTGTCAAACATAAAAGGAGTCTGTACGTCTGACGAGTCTGCTATCTCCTGCGAATAGGAACAAAATCATAAGTACAAGCAAACAAGTATAGTAATGGGTTTAGCAAACGTGCATCCACATACAAGAAAAGAAAGCTCGAGGAAAGTCGATAAAAATCGTGAGAAACACAGAAAGTCTGAAGAAAGCCCATAAATGTCCCGTGAAAACTTAAAGAAAATTGTATGGAACACACGGAAAACCCGAAAAGAACCATAAGCATGATGGTGGGGAGGACTCAAAATCAAGACCCTGTGTCAAATCAAGACTTTAGGGCCCTAACGAATTACCATGCATGTGTGATCCAACACTGTAGTAAAGGTTCGTCTCCAATCGATTCTGAAAAGAGAAACTCCTAACCTGGTTCATACAACTAGCCCGTGAATTTTCTTTTTATAAAATGTCTAGTAAAGATTTCATTTCATTTTTTTTAAAGAAATTTTGATTTATCATTCATTTAAAAGAATTTTTTGATATCTTAAAAATGAATGGATCAATCATATTAGCAGTCGGGAACTTCCAACTACCTGTAGAGGCGAGGGGTGCCCCTTTACTAAGTGTTAGAGATGTGATATTGCTGATCACTCATCCCCGTAAGGTTACTGAGTCAGCATCGTACTAGGAACTCTCACACATGCCTAGGTGGTTCTTTCATCACTTGTGCCCAAACCCCGAACCATCCTACTTACAGCCTTGATTGATGGCCCACATATAGAAAAAAGCTATACGTGCACACTTATGTATCGCACATAAGTGCAAAAACCCAGCCAATAAGCAAGAAGTGAGGAAACGACCCACCTAAAAGAACGGCGAAAAGAAGGTGAGTCGATCCTCAAAACCGCAGAAAACAAATGATCCCGAACCCCAACGACTCAAACTGACAGACTCAACTAAAACCTATCAGAGGGAAAATCTCTGACGACCCTCGCAAAACCTAAGACCTAAAGACTCCACACACCCCGGAAAGACATGCTAAACCTCCCAAGAGAAACACCTCTTCCCTCCTGAAATGACAAACCCAGTCTCCCCGACAAATCCCAAAAAGCACGACTCAAGTGGCTACTCATAACTCAATAGGAAACTCTCACATGATATATCATACGGTATCAAAAAACCCAAAAAGAGTACGACTAAGAACTTCTAACCTAACAGCCCGAGGCTGCCCGACACCCAGAGCCACCCCTGTTCAAGATCAGGATATATCAACTTAAAGCCAGACCACTAATATGCTCACGGCCGAGCCTCACAACATGCCCAAAACAAGAACCCAATAAATCCAAACCCAAGTCCCGACAAGATCAAAACCGAGCCATATCAAGTGCCAAAACAGAGGCTGCAAGTGTCAAAACTGAGCCATACAAGGCTAAAACCGAGCCATATCAAGTGCCAAAACAGGGGCTAGCACAAGTGCCAAAACCGAGCCATACAAGGCTAAAGCCGAGCCATATCAAGTGTCAAAACAGGGGCTGCGGCAAGTCTCAAAACCGAGCCACATCAAAGCTGCAGCCAAACCACATATCATGCTAGAAATAGGGTCAGCCAAGCCAAGACCGAGCCACCTATCACGCCAAGAAAACAGGGCCAAGCAAAGCTGAAACCGAGCCACTTAACAAACCAAAAAAACAAAGTCATGTAAAAGCCAAAAACCGAGCCATACACGGGCTGAAAACAGGGTCACCACAAAGCCACAACAGAGCCTTCAATAGGCCGAAACCGAGCCCAACGAGTGACCAAAACCGCAGCCCAATTAAAGCACAAGGGGTCTCAAATCATGCCAAACTTTCTCAATCCTTCCCCACCTTTATATTTTCCAACAAGTAAAAGTTCTTTCACATATGCAATGATGTAACAAAAGAATAGCATAAGAACGAACCACAAAAAATGTTTTAGGAATAATCCTCCTAACACAAAACCTCATCCCTCAAAGTCTCCCCCAATTTATCCCAAAAACAGGGTTAAGAAGCAGCCCTACAACTTGCCCCCAATGCCGAGCCAAACCGAGCCACAACAATGCTACAACCGAGCCATCCAACAAGCCAAAACAAAGCAGCATATTATGCTAGAAACAGGGCCACCTCAAGGCCAAAAACAATGAGCCACATTACATCCAAAGACTGAGCCAACATGAGGCAAAACCGAGCCCCCACAAGACACAACGGGACCCCAACTCATGTTAAACTCTCCCAATGTCTAGCCACTTTTCAACATTCATCCAAACCGCAAGTTGGAGTGCAAAAATGGAGCTAAAAGAGCTCCAAAATAACATCTAAAACATGTAACAATAGAGCTTACAGCATGCATAAATGTATACGAGCAAGATGATAAGGTAAAGAGCAAGTGAAAAGGGTGTAAGCCACCACAAAACTTCCAAAAACTACAAGCCACTTTAGATTTCAACAAAACCGCAAGCTAGGGAGTAAATATGGAGTGAAAAGAACTCCAAAGCGACATATAAACCATGCCAACAATAAAGTTTAAAGCAACCCAAAATATGCTCAACATACCCCGACTTGAAATAGTAAGAATAGAGAACAACTAAATAGCCATGGAGTTTCAAAGTGCCCTTTAGCTGTGCTAGCATGAGACTTCTCCACTCAACCCTTTGCTTCCTTTTCTCTCTTTTTTCCTCTTTCCTTTTCTCTTCTTCTTTTTTTTGAAAACAAGATGAGCCAACTTAATGTTCCAAATAAAATAGTAGATCACACCTCAACATGCATAAACCTGTGTTGTAGAACTAGGAAAAAATGCAACACGACACACATGTATGCACGCTTCATAAAGATGCAAACCACCAAATTCCCCCAAGTGCAACATATCAAGCTCAAAGAAGTTCTAGCAGAGGGAGTAAAGCATGTCATTTAGAATCTCCACCTAGAACTTAAAAGTTAAAGCCACATTTATTTAATGCCATTTCCAACAAAATGAGAGATTTTAGAGTTTGCAATAAGAGGAGAAGAAAAAGAAGCTAGCTAGCTAAACACTGCTACCAAAAAACTTTCTCAAAAGCATCACATACCAGGCTACGAAGCAAAGGGATTTATACCTCAGTGATGAAACAAGCAACCAAGCAAGAGAATCGAGCAAACAGGGAAACTGAACAAGCCACAAGAATTTGGCAGCACCTCCTCACTCCAAGATCTTTCGGCCCCCATTAAAGAACTCCCCAAATGGGGATTTTATAGCAAGAGGAGGGGGGGGTGGGGGGGAGCTCAGCCAACACACCCAAGACTCACCCAAAACTCACCCAGGAGCCCACCGAACGCAAAGAGACGGGCCAAAGATCGCAACAGGGGCAACAGAAAGGGAGAGGCTCGAGAAGGGGGCGAAGAAGGCATCCGGAAGGAGAGAAGCCTTTCCCTGCTAGTGTCAAGAGACAAGTTAGACAGACGTCTAAGCTCGAAGAGGAAATTCCACGGCATTGAGAAGGAGGAGCTCGAGCAGAGTGCCTCGCGGGGCCACTTCTCGTGTGGGGAAGACGCCTTGCGAGGAGACGGGGCCAAGGTACGCTCAGGACGGGACAAAACGAGGGAGAGGAGACTCGCCCAAACTAGATAGAGGAGCTAGGACACGCCCAATTCCGCAGGAGATGAGAAGAAATGATGCGGGAGAGGCGTGAGTTTAGGGATTTAGGGTTTAATAATAATAAAATATATATTAAATTAATTTAATTTACTTAAACGTGTCGAATTCTTGGTGATGTATTCATGTTTATAACCCTGGCAAATTGCATATCATTCCTAAGTAAATTCGACGTTCCGGACGCTCCGGCGCAGTCCATTTTGCCATCCGGAGCCGTTCGGGCAATCTCGTCGACTATTGGATCAAAAGAACGTGTTGAATTCGATTTTTCTCCTGAAATCCTGGCTTGATGTCAACCCTCCTGACAATTTGGCTTCAGCTCCGGTCAGTTGCAGAGTAATTGAAGGCGTCGAGACCGTGAATCGAGAAATTTGTGTGCGTGGCGGTGCAAAATGTGAGCGAGGCAATCTTAGGGCTTAAAGGTACTATGGGGGACTCCTCATGTTAATTTCAACATTTTATGTGCTAGAGGTACAAAATTACATGCAGGACTCCAAAAAAAGAGTAACGAAGTGGTTTCAAAAACCTAAAACAATGCGGGTCCCATTGCTAAGGGTCTAAGATAGTCGTAGGAAGAATCATAAGGCTATACCCTAAATCCTAGGAGGAAAACTAGACCTCGACAAAAGTGAGGTCAATAGCGCAACAATTATATAATTTATTAAATACTGCACAACAACCTTTGTGGGAAGGATACATTACACATACAAAGTTATCGACTGCATTGAGAATATTGAGTATTAAATATGATTTCAACATCTCCAAATAATGCTTCAATCGTGAATTTAGTCCCCAATGACTTGTATAAAACTAAAAAGTTAGTGTCGAAGTCGGGGCTACTATCTGAAAAAATAGATTGTTGTGTTAACGATTGTGTGGTATATTACAAGGCTGATGCAGTAAAGATGAAATGCAGATTTTGTGGTGCTATAGGTTCAAATACATGGGTTAAAAGAGTAAAAATCAGAAGAAAAAAAAACATAAAAGCATCTCTTCTATTTTTCGCTCATTTCACGACTTCATCGACTAGTCCTTGTATGCGCACAACTCCTCTCATGACATGGCATAATACCAGATCCGTCGATACTAATTCTATGGGTTATCATCAGCTAGTGAAGCATGGAAACATTTTTATCGTAGTTATCCCGACTTTGCAGCTGAACCACGCAACATTAAGTTTGGCTTATGCGCAAATGAGTTCACAACCTGCAGCCATGCGACCACACACTATTCATGTTGGTCAATGATTATCACGTCATATATTTCTCTCCTAATATGTGCATGGTCATTTTTAATTCTCATGTTAATCATACCAGATCCACATAGCCCTAAGAATAAAATTGACGTCTACATTCAGTCTCTGATAAGCTTCAACTATTATGGGAAACAAACATGTTGACTTATGATATCGGTATGAAACAAAATTTCTATCTTAAAGGCGCTCTTATGTGAACGATTAGTGATTTCCCAGCTTATAGGATGATATCTAGTTGGAACACAATCAAGAAATTGGTTTATCCATAATGCATGAATATGTCCAAAGCATTCACTTTGAGGTATGGAAGAAAAAATTTATGGTTCAATAGTCATTGAAGACTCTTAGCCCGCGATCACCCATTCTAAAGGAATAGAAATGCATTTTTCAAAAAAAGACTTGAAAGACTAAATCCACCCCAAAGAATAGCTCGAGTCATTTTCTTGCAGATGATCAATGAAATATCAATGATTACTGAGAGACTAGAACTAATCTCAAATCGTCTTCCAGATTTCGGTGTTACACATAACTAAACAATGCTGTGTATTTTATGAGATCTTCCATACAGGAGGATCAATCTGATTAGGCATAATCTCAACGTTATGCATATTTAGAAGAATTTTTTTTTATAATATCTTCAATACTGTGCTGCATATTAAAAGCAAAACAAATGATAACGTCAAAGCAAGATTGAACCTGAAGTTGTATTGCAGGAGGGGTTAGAATTTTAAGAGACAAATGCAAGTAAAATAATAAAGCTCAAAGCCATATACTGTCTCACACTAGATCAACGAAGAGAAATCTTTAAGTGGATGCATTCTCTGAAGTTTGCAATGGTTGTGCTTAAAATATAAATCAATGCGTTGAATTGAGAACGGAGAAAATTATTGACATGAAGAGTCATGACTGCCACATTTTTTGCAGTATTTACTACCAATTGCATTCAATGCTTTGTCAAAGCCGATGAATGATCCATTTATCGAAATAAGTGCATTCTTCATAAAGTTGTGCTTAATGAATTTGAATATTGATTCATTGAAGAATCTTGATGCAAATATTCATTTATTACAATGCAAGCTTGAATGGATATTTTCTCCAGTTTTCTTTCTCCATGGAGCATCTACCAATAAATCTGTTATGAAGCTATATCGAGGGGTCTAGTGCGGTACAGATGAATGTATCCCTTTGAGATATATGACTTCTCAATGTGTAGTTATGTCTTGCATTTTATTTTAGAGTAATCTATTACCATATTTATTCAAAAATTATTTTATCATGCAGATTTTAAATAAAATCAAAAAGATAGTTAAGGATAAAGCACATTCGGAGGGATTGATATGCAAGACATACCTCTTATAGGAGATAATTACTTTTGTTCCTACTATTTCGAGCAAAGACAACAAATGCATGAAATTGTTGTTGACATGCATTCACAAGCAGAATTATTTGTATTTCAGACATCATGTTAACCATTTAGTAGGCATCATACATGCTACCTCAACGATAAAAAGCTTCGAGCAGCTACATTATATGTTCTACTGAACTGCGATGAAGTGCAACCATTATAGAGTAAGACTAATATTAATCAGAAATTTCTTTAATTAATATTTGGAATAATATGCTAATTAAATCGAACATACAAATATCAATGATTTGAACATGTCATTTACTGAGAGTTTGAACATAGTGAATGACAATCTAATAAGCAAAAAATATCAAAGAAAAATATCAAACATAGCTCAAACTAAACTTACGTTGAAGTAACTCTTCAATTCATCAATACATCATATAATTCTCATGTTCAAAGTAAATTATTTATATTTTAGAACTTCTTCTAGGTTCATAATATAAGCAATGGAATCATGGACCAGAGCTTATTCGGGGGCCTAATTGTAATGTTAAGGCATGACAAATAATTTACGTGAACGGTTATATATTTAATAAGAGTTCTTGGTGTTAAAAGAAGAATGCTTATAATTGCGATACTTGTGTTAGAGGAAACACACACGCAGAGATAGTGAGATCAGCTATTACGACATACTCGAAGAAGTAATTGAGTTGCAATATCTGGGTTATGTTAAACGCAATGTTTACATGTTCAACTGTGAGTAGTTTGATCATATTCTAAATCGAGGAACACAAACACTTAGCTCGTATGATATTACTGAAGTTAAAATGAATAGAAAATATGCGAAGTACGGTCCATTTATTCTAAAACGTTAGGCTAGTCAAGTTTATTACCTTTGATACTCTGGTTAATTAAGGGATAAACTTGATTAAGTCGTTGTCACGAAGAATAAACTAAAAACTATTGATATGTAAACTATTATTGAACTCATTCAGCAAGGGCCAGATATTTCAGATTTTCATATCCAGCTTTATTCAAATGAAAAAGTGTTTGCCCTAGAGGATCTCATGAGGATTCATGAAGAAGTTCCAAAATATGGATGACAATGATGATGACAATGATGAAAAATTTTAAGTTCATCATCGACTGACTCGTCTAATGAAACAGACTAAAAAATGATATATATATATATATATATATATATATATATATATGATTAGTTTTATTTATTGTTCCAGGGCTTTACTATTTTTAGATGCAGTTATTGTATACTTCTTGTTTTGTTTTTGCACATTCCTACGTTTACTTTTGCTTCTTACACTATACTTCGCTTCTTCCGTTGATTTTAGACATAGTCACGGCATGTTTCATGTTTTGATTCTAAAGTCTTGTTTTTACTTGTATTGCTTATATTATATATTGTTGTTGCTTTTTTTTTGTTAGTACTAATTTCCGTAATGTTTATTTTCTTGTTACAAATGGCATTAGGCAATGAGCGTCCAGAGCGACCTCGTGTTCGAAGTACTTTAGGGAACACGTAAAAAGTTTGTGAGCTACTCTGACAAGACAGCACTCCTACAACTGATTAGTCATCTTGGTGCTCCTTTTGCACTTGCTCACTGATTTTTCATCCATATCCCTCCTTCGATGAGTCGAGCCCTTCAACTCTCGCCCCTCCAATGGATGAGGCCTTCGGCAAGGTATATACTATGCAGGAGGGAGACTCGTAATTTATTAAACTCTAATATTAGAATAAGTTTGAAATTCGTCTCGATATTTTTTTGTAACTAGTATTTCTATTTTAGGTTTTTTCCTTCCAAAACGCCCGTGACACACATCACATAGATCATCCGGAGTAGGTACGACTAGGCTTATCTCCCTTGAAAATAGATCCCAATTGCTACTTGGGACATGTGACTTCGGGAATTTAGGATCACTTAATTTGAGTTTAAAGGCTAAATTCTAGTTATTTTGTTATAACAATCAACATTGCATAGTTTTTTATTTACAGAGGTCCTTTTATTGATTGTTGGAGCATCATCAATAAATTTGATACACTTTTGAGGTTCGTGTCAGGTATCAATTGGGCGACATGTTCACCACAGCCCCCATGAAGGGAGAAAGACCCATCTGGGTGTGTGAGGATGTCTGGCTGATTTGACCAAGTCTAGGCCTCTCCAGATTATCAGAAGAGGCAGACAAACCAACAGAACAGGTCGATAGATAGAGCTTGGAGGGGGCCGCACTCTACACTGAAGATTTAACCCCTCACACAGAGCGCCACCAGAGACCGGTAAGATTATCTAAAAATTCTGAAATTTAAAGAATTGTGTAGTTATGTGATAGTATTATCTCATGTAAACAGGTCAAGCAACTTGACTGAAAGTCCTCCACTACAAAGTTGCATGTCCTGACGCATCAGCACCCGGGCACGCAACAGTTGATCTTCGACCATTCTCGCTTGGTCAATGAAAGTAAAAATAATATTTTTTTTGTGACTATTAGTAATTAAAAAGACAATTAATCCTTGATTTTAATTATGTAAGTGAAGTACGAACAGCTCCGGGAGAGGCGGAGGGAGATGGCGAGCTAGACCTCGACACCTGCCAGTAACAGTGCTAGCCAGTCTTAACACTGCTCAATCCGATTTTGAGCTATGGACGCGGGCGGCAGAGAAGAAGAAAGTGAGAGTATACAGCCTAAGGCAAAGAGCATTGCATTTGAGGTCAAATACTTTCGTGCTTGACCTAGCTCGTTAGGCGGGTCAACGCCATGAATGAAAAGCTTCGTCAGCTGCGTGAAAGCCAATAAACGGTTGCAGATAGGCTAGAACGCCTGATAGAGAGTTTTGATCGTTGGGACAAATGACAGATGAGTGCTATGAACGAGGAGCAGGATTAGGAGTTTCATTAGATTTTTGATGTTCCCCTGCCATAAGGGTTTATATTTTCCCTTTCATTTTGGATTATGTGAACATTAATTCTATATAGTTTTGAAAGTTCATTCGTTTAGATCCATATTTTTTAATTATGTTTGCTATCATTATTTGTACTTCTTGGAGATGTTTTTGAGTTATGATCAAAGATAAATTAGTCAATATGCTACTCGTATTTGTTAAGTGCAAGTTTGTGAAAATTTAATGATTCTTTTGCTTTTTTTTTTTTTGCTTGTCACAGGTTTGCGTCGGAATAGAGTCGAAAAGTCGGACACTATTCGTAGGATCTGAACCGATGTAGTTCGATATTTGTCGATGGTATTCCGACGCAAATTTACATTGGACATAGGTCGAAGCAAATGTACATCGGACATAGAAAAAAGCAAAAACCGTGCTAATCTTGTGTCAGTCAATGATCCGAAGAAATCGGTCAACAACGATATTTACGCACGTTAAGTTCGATGCAAACATTTTTTGCGTTGAACAATTGCGATGCAAATAATATTACCGACCCCATTTTAACAGCAAAATTTTTCTAACGCTAATCCCATTTAGAGTCAGATTTGTAATCTGACGCTAATTAACAAAAATCTTGTAATGATATATATATATATATATATATATATATATATATATATATATATATATATATATATATATATATAGAGAGAGAGAGAGAGAAAGAGGCGTAACGAGCCAAGCATGAGCAAGCCCAATGTTTGTCCATGTTCGACTCAACCGAAAGTTTTTTGGCTCAAAATAAGCTCATGTTCGAAAGAACTCATGAATAATGTGTTTGTGTTCGTCTCAATTCGATATCACATGTTCATTTCAGCTCATGTTCGACTTGAAATAATAAATTTTAAAATTTTAATAAAAGAAAATAACATTATCAAATATTGGTAATTAATATTTATTTTAAAATGCTACCAACACAATCACATGCAATTGTATTGTTTGTGATGTGTGCTTTGTTTTTCTATTTAAACAACATTCATAAACATTTTTTTCCTGATGAGGACCTAAGCAAGATTCTATGGGGAAAATTCTATGAGGATTTACATACATACCACCCAATCTTTATCTATTACATATCTAACACCTAAATAAAGGGGCAGCCATTACTAGTTGCCTTAAATACATACCACCTAATTCTTATGTATTTAAATATCTAGGAATTAAGCGAGAGGCGGGATTTGAAAAAATTCTAGGAGTATTTACAAACAGACCACCATTCTTCTGTATTTACATATCTAACATTTACATTTTGTGTTTTATATTTATACAAACTAAAATTTTGATATCATAACAAAGATATCAATATTTTAACTTCTACATATTATTTATTTATTATTAAACTAATTCGAGCCAAAACAAGTTGAACACAATCAAACAGTAGTTTATTCGTGTTCAACTTGTTTATAAATCGAGCTCAAGAAAATATATTTGTTTCAGGTTGTTTACTTAACAAACGAGTTGAACATGAAATACTTAACAAATTGTGAATGAGAATCTTTTTTTATAACCCTATACGTGTGTACATGTTTGTATGTATGTATGTATATATGCACTTTTATTTATTCAAATTTGTTTGACAAATACTCAAATTTAAAGTATCTTATCTGATAAGAACTAATGAACTAATCCATTTGAAACTGTGTTAATATATATGCACTTTTAATTATTAAAATTTGTTTGACATGTATATGCAAATTAAGAGTATAAACATTTATTCAAATCAACCAAGACCTAATATACATCATTGGTCTATGGAACTATGTCAGCAAAGGAGAGATGCCTTCTTTTTTTCTTTTTTTTTTTTTTAGGATCACATGTCCATACCCAACATAAAGAGGATTTAAGCTTATATGATTCATGTGAGGCTTCATTGCATAGTGTGTCAGCACGTCTATGCAGGAAATCATGAATGATCTCTACTATATTTTAAAAGATCACCGAAACCTCTTCAACTCAAAGATGAACCAGCCAATCAAAAAAATTCTAAAACCAACCGACACACTTCAAGTTGATAACAAATTTTGATGCACCAATTGTTACCAAAAACTTTAAATGAAAGAAATCAGCCCATGCAGCCCCCAAGTTTGGGCTAATCAAATAGATGTATGGCAAGACTATTATTCGAATCTCTTGACTGAATCAATTCCCAAAAACTAAATTAAGCCCCTAAAACTTAAGGTAATTTAGTTGCTTTATCGTAAATTGAATTGTGAAAATTAGTTCCAAAACAATGCCAAAAATTTAAGACTAGGTGCTTGATTCTACAGATAATGACTATTTGAAGATTTTTATCCATTTTAAAGAAGGTTTGACGTTAACTTGGTTCAACAAATAGAAATTTTGAAATCTATTTAGCACGTGAGCGCCCTGCTCCCGATGTGAAAGTCCTGCAAATGAAGCAATGACCCAGCTGTTGAATATGGACCGAACCGGTCCAAATTTTGTCCCTTTTGAGGAGTCGACCAATTCCTCTTGGGCAACTCCAAGTGGCGGGATCGAGAGCTTCCCGCACATTTCTGCAACCCCTGCTAGCCACAGCCTGAACCAGTGCAAGAGGGCCGGTCGCCCTTCCTTCATGTAGATTTCATTTCTATTTGGAGTGGGGTCCACTCTTCTTTAATCTAAGTCTATAAATATGTTATTTTCAAGTATTAGGATAGCTTTTTATTCAGTTTTCTGTCAGGAAACCCTACGGCATCTAGGTTTTCCCTTCAAGGGTTGTATCTGATGGTGAGAAGGTACTTCGGTTGTAACTTGTCCGAGGTGGTGATTATCCTCGACCTGCCTTTCCTCCGCATCCTCTCCCTTTGCTGCCATCAACGTCGTCCTTCTTGCTGACCATCGAAAAGCAATTTTGTAGTTGTTTTTACCCTGCAAACCACCACCCTGACTCCACCTCCAGCCACCAGTCCCGCTCTACTGCAGCTACCAAACAACAGATCTGCTGTTTCCTTGCAACTAACCCTCCTTCCACCTTACCATACCCCTGCAGTCACCACTCCTACATGCCTTTGTCGCAAGTCACAGAGCCACCTTCCCTCTTGCAACTTTTGTCCCCAACCAGCTGCTCCATCGCCCCTCTTACAACCAACCACCACCCCGAGAAATGCAATTTTAGTTGCATTGTCATTATTTCCCTTTGAAAGTATCACCTGTAACCGCATATTGGTTTTTTAATAATAACATTTATTTTTCCTATTGTGATTTGCATTAAATTCGATAGTATTTAGTAACAGAGCTAACCTAAACCTAACCTTGCCCTATGATTTCTAGCATCCGCCATACCCAAACCTATCTCCACCCCTTCTGAATAAATATCAACTAGCATTTCAAGTAATTTGGACTGTTGAGTTTATAAGAGTTTTGTATATTTTACAGTTTGGCGGGAGGAAGATGGGTTTTTGGTGCTCCTTCATCAGATTGAAGAAAAAGTCATGTTTCAGTAATCTCAGACATCGCATATTGATGAAAAAATAATAGCTGCAAAGGCTGTCGCAACATAAAGAATAAAGAAAAGGAATTTCTGCAATGACAACTAACAATAAATTGGCAATGGAGGCCTGAAAAAAAAAATCCCAGAGGTATGAAACCCTAGGTCTCTGAAACAATGACAAAAAATATGCAATGAAATTCAGAATTATTTTGCAGCAAGCACACTAACTAATACATATACATGGTATAATGAATATATATAGAAACAAAAAAAGAAATAAGAAAGCTGAATTATTCTATATCTAAATTAAATCCACATATCAAGGGAGTTATTCTATCCATAAATTAAAAATTTCCTAAATTAATCGTCAGCTTTCCAGCAGTTATCTTATTAGCGCATATTGGGTTGGTATCGTCCAAATTAAGAATCCAAACACACCACTAGAGTAGTTGAACTCATCCAATTAAATTATATCCTTCAGTAAGTACCTTCTCAAGCCGCCAATTTACAAATATAGAGTTCAATTGCAATTGTTGTCCTCTCCACATGAAAAAAGAATAACAGTGAAATTATTCATTGATTTAAGTAAATCTTTCCAACAAATATTTGGCTTGACATTCGTCTGCTTTCTAGTTTTATTCTATGATTCAATATTATATCTCTAAAGCATTTTCCTTCCCGCATAACTGTGAACCCTAGCCTAATTGCGTTGGGCCCTCATTCCTGACCCTTGAAAAAGATCCACTTGATAGGAATAACCAAAGAAAAATTTACTTGGGTAATTATATTAGGAACTTCATCCTTAAACCTCAATTAGTGGCAAGTGTCACGCCATATGACACTACAACACCTAAGAAAATCATTTCAAACCACTTGAAAAGACTTCCAATAACAATGCCAATGAAGGAGCACTGGATTGGTAGGGGTGAGGCATTAAAGTAAAAGGAGAGAGGCAACAAAATTGGCATGCCGCATGGGGGCTACCATTGATAGCAATAAAGAAAATAACTAATTGCGGTTACATTTGAATTTAAGGGCATTTACATACATACAAACTAAATCCTATGTATTTATATATCTAACACTTAAGCTTTGCTTTTTACATTTATACCACCCAAATCTTTTATATCACAACAAAAATATTTTAGTTTCTACAAAGTGAAATGCACCTTTTGTTGAGAATTGTATATAATTTAGGATACTACTAATAAATAGGAAAAATAGAAGATGTCTAAGAGATTAATTGTAAAGAAAGTTGTAAAGCTTTATATAAGCCCAAGTCATTCATGATGGAAGAGTTTTTTTTTTAAGTCAGTTTTTTCAATTTGGTATCAGAGCCCTAGCCATGGAACTGCGAAGGGAAGAACAGATAACAAGAGGCCTCGACTTTGAACGCAGGGATGAGGGAGTTGCTTCTAAAAATCTTTGTATAAACGATCCCGACATTGTATTTCCTGAACGTAGAAGGAGCAGAAGAAGAGAGTTTCAGAAGGCTTTGAGCTATGCTATCCCGTCGTTGCTTTCCAACAAGCGCAACAATCCCATCATTGCCTTCCAACGACCACAACGACCCGTCGCTGCTTTTCTTGAACAAAGAAGAGGTAAAAGAAGTGAGTTTTGAAGATCCTGTGATCCCGTATTTGCCAATAATACCATGTGAATGAGATGAGAATGTGTTCCTGCGGCTCCTGTTTTGACACATAGAGAAGAAAAGAAATTAGGAGTTTCGAAGGTCTTCATACACAGTGATCCCCTTGTTTGTTGCGAAGCAGATGGGAAGTGCTGACTCCTGCGTACGTAGGAACAAAGAGAGGGCAAAGCATTTAGTTGTCGGGGCGCGACCGAGAAATAGAAGAAAGTTCCGACTTCTCTGTGTCGCACGAGGGACATAACAGGGGGTTTCGCGTTGAATAAAAACCGGCGAGGGCTTCAGAACGAACATACAAAATTAAAGAAGAGTTAAATTGAGATTGAACTTGATGATGAGATAGATCAAGATCACGTCTTAAAGAGGAAGGAAGTAGTGTATGATCTAGACTTGGATCCATGTGATTAAGGATGTCAGAAGACGAAAATGATGCGGGAAGTAAAGGGTGGAGCTTCTCGGGAAGATAGATCCCGAAGTTCTGAAGATCTTGGTCGAGCTCATACAGTGAGCTAACGTCTCGACGGGAGCCACTACCTCAGCACATGCTCGGACTCAGGTGAAGCTAAATCTCCCTACTGTGGATCTGAAGCTTGATGGACTGATCGTGTATCTGAGTTGGTCGCATTGTATCAGGCTGCTCTAGTAGAGAAGACCAGAGAGATAAATGCGGGAGTCAAGGATGAGCCGAAGGGTGACGGTGAAGGACTACAAACGCCGCCTTACTTTACACCTGACTTCTCAACTCGATGGTTCTATCGATTGCCTCGTCGGTAGATTGCATTCGAAAGGTAAAAAGCATCTGGGCAAAGTTGAAGAAGACCTATGCTGAGACTGAGAACCACATGAGGGCGTTCCAAATTCAGAGTGACATAGACGCAGTGGTACAAATTGATAGATCGATTCAAGAGTGCACTATAGAGTCGGGGCGGCTGTGGAAAGATTTTGATCAATTCTAACTTATGTCAAGTTGTGGTGATCCGGGGGAGCAAGAATGAGGAGATTTGCACAAATAAGGACTATGCAGTTTCTGGCTCGTCTGAACCTGGCCTTCACTCAGAGGAAATCGGTCATCCTAGCACAGGAAACAATTTCATCAATGGATAAGCCATCGCCCCGATGATACAAGAGGTGAGTTGCATGAGGCTACACTCTAGAGCCAAGTGGACTTCCATGCATGCGATCAACTTTGGAGTTACAACATCAAACATATACATACACGTCAGCACAAAACAGAGTAGCAAAGAGAAAGAATTGACACTTAGATGTAATCTAAAGCATGATGATCTCGATTAATGTTTGAAAGCACTTGTGGGGGTAAGATTATTGATAGCCGCTCAATTAATCAACAAAATGCCCTCAAAAAATTTAGAGTGGCAATCTCCTTATGAGTTATTGAAAGAAGATAATGGTGGGATTCTCCCATTGAAGCATTTGGTCGTGTATGTTTTGTGAAGGATAATAGACCATCAATAAGGAAGTTGTATCCTAGAGCTGTGAAGTGTATTTTCAAGGGTTATTCTGCCACTCATAAGGGGTGTGTTTGTTGGAGCTCCATAGAGAAGAGATTGTTTGTGAGTATGAATGTGACTTTTAGAAAATTCGAACCTGACCTCAACCTTTGGTGACTTGCCCATTATTAAAGATATGAGGCGAGGGGAGGAGAGTAGAGATGGTGAGAGATTGATGAATGCGGAACATGTCTTGTCCTGTTATATGGGAAGGATCAACTGAGGAAGAGTTAAAAAATGAAAAAAATGAGCCCGAAGGTGATGAGATTCAAGCTCAAGGGGAGTTGAGGATGTATACAAGGAGGGGGCAAAATAAGGGGAAAATGTGTCTTGCCACTTGTGCTAAAAAGTCCCTTATTCTAGTCTTCCCGACTCATGAGACAACTACATTATCCACCTCGAAATTGGATTATATAGGTGATATGATTCTTCTTCCTTCTCCCACTCCCATGACTTTAAGGAGAACCTCTCACAGTAGTGTGGGTCATCCTTCTGGTCATTGTTCTTCTAATCATTTTGGTTTCTTACATGATATTTCCCAATTTGTCTCATACTCCAACATATCACATTTATACGGAACATTCATTCGAGTGTTGGCACGTAGCTAAGGAGGATCCAAAGTGAAAGTCTGTCATGCTGAAAGAACTTGGTGCTCTTATTAAGAATAGTACATGGGAGCTCGCGTTGCTACCACAGGTAGAAAAGTAATTGATTGTAACTAGGTCTTCACAGAGAAACAGAACTTAGAAGGAAAAAATGATCGTTATAAAGCACGATTGGTGGCAAAAGAGTATATTCAGACATATGATATGGACTATGATAAGACATTTGCACCAGTGACAAAGATGAGCACAGTCAGAACACTCGTCTCTGTGGCTGTGAATAGTGGATGAAGGTTGCATCAACTGGATATGAAAAATATGTTCCTTCATAGGGATTTGCTAGAGGAGGTGTACATGGAATGCCCCCAAGCTTCGACACACACCAAATAGTGGGCAAGATATGTAAGTTGAAGTAGTCACTGTACTATTTGAAACAATCTCCTCGAGATTGGTTTGACAAGTGCAGATGAGCAATTGCAGGCATGGGCTATCAACAATCGATGTTGAGCATGCGGTGTTCTTTCGACGACATAGTTGTCATATTACTATTCTTATTGTGTACGTCGATGATATGATTGTCACTGGTGATTATGAGGGAGAGATTGCTCAGATGAATGCAAGTTTGAGCAAAGAGTTTGAGGAGAAGAACCTGAGGCAACTTGGATACTTCTTTGGCATTGAGGAGCTCGTGGAGTAGAGGGGATTGTTCTATCTAAGAGGAAGTATGTGTTAGACTTGCTCACTAAGACATGCACGATGGAATGTAAGCCTGCAGTTTAACCAATTGATCAGCAGGGAAAGTTGAGCGCAGAGGCAAGAGAGCTAGTTGATCATGAGAGGCATAAGAGGTTGGTAGGTCGTCTCATTTATTTGAGTCACTCATCCCGATATATCATTTGCAATAAACGTGGTGAGTTGCTATAGGCATGAACAGAGAAGGGGCCCAATGGATGCAATGTATCAGATTCTGAGGTACCTGAAGAGTGCTCCCAAAAAAGGGTCGATCTTCAGAAAATGAACATTTAGGCAATGAGAGCTACTGTGACTCTGGTTGAGCCAGTTGTGCTGAAAATAGGTCCACATCATAATACTGCATGCTCGTTTGGGGGGAGGGGGCAATTTGGTCTCTTGGAAAAGCAAGAAGCAATTGGTAGTTGTGAGGTCAACGACAGAGGAAGAGTGTAGAGACATAGCATTAGGAGTTGTTGAGAGGCCGAGAGCTCTATTGGTAGAGCTCGAGATGGACTAAGGACCTAAATAAAGTTGAGGTGCGATGACAAGTCAGCAATCAGAATCATCAACAACCCGGCACAGCACGACAGAACCAAGAATGTGGAGATTGATAGGTTCTTCTTCAAGGAGAAGTTGAATAGTGGACTACTGGAGATAAGTCATGTAGCTACTAGAGAACAAGTAGCTGACTGCCATGTAGCTACTAGAGAACAAGTAGCTGACTGCCTCACCAAGAGACTTAAGCTCTATCTAGGTTTTGCGACAATATGGGCTTAGTGGATATCTTTGCCCGTCTTGAGGGGAGTGTTGAGAATTGCAAATAGTTTAGGGTTCTATTTGTAAACAGAAAATACAGAAGATGTCTAGGAGTTTATTTGTAAAAAAAGTTGTAAGGCTTTATATAAGCCCAAGCCTTTAATGAATGAAGGAGTTTTTTTTTTTAGTTATTATTTCAATTCTTTTCATTACATTGGTAGATTAATACGTATGTAAAAAATTAAATTTTTTGTTATATCTATAAATACATAGGTATTGAGTCGAATGTATTTAAATTTTCCTTAAATTCATTAAAGTGATAAAAAAGAAAAAAACTCTGGAGTTCATTGGTGATATCTAAAAAAGAATAAAAGATGTTGTGATACCATTGTAGTATACTCAAGCAATTGTTCCACATGAAATGGTTGTGGTATAGTAGCAGTTGTCCTCCATAGGCAAAAGGCATATGAGAGTATGAAGGTTGATCTTGGTTGTTTTTCACATTTTGGTGACTTGGTTTCAAGATTTGTACATTTTACAGAGCTAATAAAAGATAAAATACTGATTAATCAATGGCCAATACTAAAAATTAAACTCAAAATGAAGGACTAATCTTAAATTAATGAAGAGTAATTACTGCCATGACCTTTAAGTTACAAGCCTATTTTCAGAAATGAAAGAAATTGTTATATGCAGGGGAGAGAAAAAAAGGATAAAAAGTCATTCTTAACATCCATGCATTACATCACAGAATTTTAGCTGCAAGTTGTGATGTGACTGCTTAAATAAAGCTAGCACGTGTTCAATAACTATCATAATTGGGAAGGAATTTTAAAAAAAGGCATTTATAATATTTACTTAGGGCTTATGGCATTGTTAGAAGAAAGGGCATGTTGTATCTTTCTAAGAAAACGTAAAACCCAAATGAACAAAAGTGTAACAATATGGTGCATACATGCATAATAAAAGAACCAAACTGCAAGTGCCTTTTTTTGGCCGTTTGCTTAACGACTCAAATCTGAAAAAGCAAATCAGAAAGCTAGTAACACTATAAAAATAACAAAATAACTCGTATAATACTCTTGATCAACAAAAATTTACAGTTGCATCATTTCTAATCATTCTTTCAGCGCATTGCTGATTGATCATCTTTCCATATTTTTTTCTAAAGAATGGAATGCAAGAAATAGTAAGTTCACCCAAAAAAAAAAACAAATGCTTCTTAAGGTAAGATTTATCTCATTTGTCCCCTAAATTGGCACTTGCCTGAATAAGATTGCACAATAAATGGTTCACTTCCTTAATTGGATTCACCCAATTGTCTTCCAAAAGAGACTCAAGTGATGAGTCTTTGCTCTCAGCAACGTCAATTTCCAACATTTCCCCAATAGAACGCCACACTAGAAAAAGAATGATCACCAGAGGTAAGGCACGAATAAACACACGCTAAAAAAATAACCCAATATGTTCAGCCATTTCCAATCATAAATAGAAAAAGAAAAGCATCAAAAAGTACACTAGAAAGCAGAGAATGAGCTAATATTGCACAGCATTGCCATGGTTAATCTAGAACTCCATCTTCCAAGATTTTCCCAATTTAAAATCCAAATAAACTGGGATATAATTCTTGATAGCCATACCAAAAAAAAAAATCATTCCAAAAAATAATAAATAAATAAATAACGTATCTAACGAGTCGAAATCAAAATTCTTTCCGCAGAACGAAACATTAACATCAATCAAATCCGCAATGACAGCATCGCTCACACGAATTTCAAAACAAATGCAAAATTACTAAACCACACTACAAATCCATACCGTGATCTCAATCAAACTTCTGCATTCATCTTCCTTCAAACTGAACAGATGAACAGCTGTAATAAGATTAAAATAGTGAATGAATATCAATAGCACATGAAAGAACAATATAACTTCAACAAATCAAAACAGAAGAACAAGAAGAAGAAGAAGTAGAGAGACGAAGAGAGTGACAATGGTTTCTACTTCCGCACATTACTCAAAAAATCAAACAAACAAATCCCGATATCCCATTCAAATAACATCGTCAGCATTCAACAAGAAACCAATGAGCAGCCAGAAGAAGAAAAGCAAGACGAACCTTAAGCCGCAAAAGAACTCCGGCGAGCTAGCTAGCAAAATCCGGCGAACAGAACAATGTAGAAGGAATAAACTCACAAGTGCGCGGAAGCGGACGCGAGGTAAAGTTAGGAAACTAGATTGGAATTTATGGTTTCGCGTCCGAATCAGCGTTCTGAGTGGAAGAACGCGGACAGCATCGCTTTCTCGAAGACAGCGTGGCGGGAACGCCGTCACGATGCCGGTAGCGGCCCGTGTTCCGCCGGATTAGGTTAAGAATGCAAGGTGCTGTGATATGGCGGGAGAGAGAATGGCTTGTCTGGAGTATTGGTTGGGTAGTGCCGCGGGTGAGAGGAAGCGGTTTGGCGGGTTTGTGTTGATAGTGATTGGGTGAGCCAATCATGTTTCAAAGGGGCTTTGGTCGGACTCAATTTTAATTTATTTTAATTTTAGCTCGAAAAACTAACTGGCCGTTTAAATTTATTTTTTCTCAATTTGTATATTTTAAATTGAAATTTATTTTGAGTTTGTTCTATTTATATTTTTATTACATGTTGTTTTAGAAACTGACTCCTTACTTTTACGGAGATGTTGTGTT
>CM040425.1:88245952-88262348 GCA_022702705.1 Papilionanthe hookeriana x Papilionanthe teres
TATATATATATATATATATCATTACATGATTTTTGTTAATTAGCGTTAGATTACAAATCTGACTCTAAATGGGATTAGCGTTAGAAAAATTTTGCTGTTGAAATGGGGTCGGTAATATTATTAGCGTCGCAATTGTTCAACGCAAAAATGTTTGCATTGAACTTAACGTGCGTAAATATAGTTATTGACCGGTTTCTTCGGATCAATGACTGACACAAGATTAGCACGATTTTTGCTTTTTTCTATGTCCGATGTACATTTGCTTCGACCTATGTCCGATGTAAATTTGCGTCGGAATACCATCGACAAATATCGAACTACATCGGTTCAGATCCTATGAATAGTGTCTGACTTTTTGACTCTATTCCGACGCAAACCTGTAACAAGAAAAAAAAATGCAAAAGAATGATTAAATTTCCACAAACTTGCACATAACAAATACGAGTAGCATATTGACTAATTTATCTTTGATCATAACTCAAAAACATCTCAAACAAGTACAAATAATGATAACAAACATAATTTAAAAAATATGGATCTAAACGTATGAACTTTCAGAACTATACAAAATTAATGTTCACATAATCCAGAATGAAAAGGAAAATATAAACCCTTATGGCAGGGGAACATCATAAAAAATCTAATGAAACTCCTAATCCTGCTCCTTGTTCACAGTACTCATCTGTCATTTGCCCCAACGATCAAAACTCTATCAGGCGTTCTAGACTATTTGCAACCGTTTGTTGGCTTTCACGCACGACGAAGCTTTTCATTCATGGCGTTGACCCACCTGACAAGCTCGTCATGTTGAGCGTGTAACGAGCTAGGTCAGCACGAAAGCGCTTGACCTTAAATGCAATGCTCTTTGCCTTAGGCTGTATACTCTCACTTTCTTCTTCCCTGCCGCCCGCGTCCATAGCTCAAAATTGGATTGAGCAGTGTTAAGACTGACCACCACTGCTACTGGCGGGTGTCGTGGTCTAGCTCACCATCTCCCTCTGCCTCTCCCGGAGCTATTCGTACTTCACCTACATAATTAAAATCAAGGATTAATTGTCTTTTTAAATACAAATAGTCACAAAAAAAAATTTAAAAAATATTATTTTTTACTTTCATTGACCCAGCGAGAATGGTCGAAGATCAACTGTTGCGTGCTCGGGTGCTGATGCGTCAGGACATGCAACTTTGTAGTGGAGGACTTTCAGTTAAGTTGCTTGACCTGTTTACATGAGATAATCTTATCACATAACTACACAATTCTTTAAATTTCAGAATTTTTAGATAATCTTACCGGTATCTGGTGGCGCTCTGTGTGAGGGATTAAACCTTAAGTGTAGAGTGCGGCCCCCTCCAAGCTCTCTCTATCGACCTGTTCTGTTGGTTTGTCTGTCTCTTCTAATAATCTGGAGAGGCCTATACTCTGGTCAAATCAGCCAGACATGCTCACACACCCAGATGGGTCTTTCTCTCTTCATGCGGGCTGTGGTGAACATGTCGCCCAATCGATACCTGACACGAACCTCAAAAGTGTGTCAAATTTATTGATGATGCTCCAACAATCAATAAAAGGACCTTTGTAAATTAAAAACTATGCAATGTTGATTGTTATAACAAAATAACTAGAATTTAGCCTTTAAACTCAAATTAAGTGATCCTAAACTCCCGGAGTCACATGTCCCAAGTAGCAATTGGGATCTATTTTCAAGGGAGATAAGCCTAGTCATACCTACTCCGGATGATTTATGTGATGTGTGTCACGGGCGGTTTGGAAGGAAAGAACCTGAAATAGAAATACTAGTTACAAAAATATATCGTGAAGAACTTCAAACTTATTCTAATATTAGAGATAAATTACGAGTCTCCGTCCTACATAATATATACTCTGTCGAAGGCCTCATCCATTGGAGGGGCGGGAGTTGAGGGGCCCAACTCATCGAAGGAGGGATATGGATGAAAAATCAATGAGCAGGTGCAAAAGGAGCAGCAAGATGACTAATCAGTTGTAGGAGTGCTGTCTTGTCAGAGCGGCTCACAAACTTCTTCAGTCTCTTGTACGTGTTCCCTAAAGTACCTCGAATACGAGGTCGCTCTGGAGGCTGATTGCCTAATGCCATTTATAACAAGAATCCTCCTCTTCTGCTGTATCCAATCTTGATGATCAAATACGAGACTATTGTATGAGATCCAGAATTGCATATGAAATACAGAGGAGATTACCAAGACGACGTTCTTATCATAGAAAGCTCGAAAGCCAGCTGGACCCAGAACAACAACTACAACTCTCTCAGAGAAAGCGGGTCAGCTTGGTACCTGCTGAAACTTTATGAAGATGGCTGGACTGCCACCAGACATCGAGTGTATCAACACTATTCTGAAGAATTTGTATTAGTTACAGATAATACTCAGGTGAATTTGCCTTTTATTAGGCAACAGTCATATCAAAGATTAATTAATGAAGGGATTCAACATATACATCTGGGTTTAATTATGATACGAATCCATTCTTTGCATAAACGTGATGCAGGAACAACTGCTCTTGTTGTTCTACATGATACTAGATTGAGAGCTGACGTCTCTATAATTGGTACCATTGAAGTTGATCTTTCTCAAGGTACACAATTAGTTTATATTACTCCGGATATGCTTCTTTCTATACATGATTTCATGCATCACATTGAATTGGTAGTACTAACTCATGGATACCATGATTAGCAAGGCGGTGAGTCAAATCTCTTGATCACCAGAGCCTTGGTTCTCGGCTAACTAATGTAAATGGGTATTGCTGATTATCTTGCATCTCATGGCATAGTAGCTCTACCAGGCCAAAAACACTCTGTGGCCCAATTGCAGGGGTTAGATTGGAATTTAAAGCCTTCCGATAATATTGGCTTACAAGTTCCACGTTCTTTATCCACACTTCAAAGGATTGACGGTACTATACGTCTTTCATTTTCTGAATATTTTTCTATTATGTCTCCTCCTGTTCCACACATTAATTCTCAAGATACTGAAGGTCTTGAGGAAACAACTTTTATGGCATATGAAGATGGTCCTATCTTCGATCTTTCTGATAAGGAAAATAAGCTTGATAAAACTGGAGATGAGCTAATAAATGATTATTATGATACTGATTTCGCTCTCTTCCTCTATTTCAATTAATTAAATAATGACACTGAGTCATTACTGGAAGGTGGTGGGATAGCACTCAAAATAACTTCTCCAGAACTAAAACTTTCTTAACCCTTTGTTCCTCTCCTCGAATCTGACAAATATTTTGATTCTGGTAAACCTTTCCCTAAAACATTCCCTGAATTACCTGAATCATGTAAACCTCTCCAGAAATATTGGAACAACCTGATTATTGTGACCTGGCTGATTATTCACCAATGAAACCATTTGCTTTAAGATGCAATAAGGCATGGAATTTATCATCTTAAAGAGTCCCTCATGCCTTATTGCATCGTTCCTTGAATTCTTGTCTGGATTTGTTGTTGACACTCCACTGAATATTGGCTTTGTCACCGATCTCAGAGAATTCTTCAGCGATCTCCTTTCCTTTGTGCTTTTAGGTCCAATAGGCACCCATTGTAAGACTGTGTCAGGAGCATTGAGTTTCTTCTTTCCTTTATCACGTCCATGTTCCATTCCTGTAAATTAGAGAAAATACAAGAAACTTCTTCCTTCCCTGCAATTAAAACAAAGGTTAGTCGAGAAAGAGAGTCAGCGAGCAAATTATTTTTCCCGTCTATATGTTCGAAATGCACAGTGATCCCCAAGTCATTGATGAAATCGGAGAAAGATAACCAGCGAACTCGGGAAGGCTTGTTTTGGGCAGTTTTGTTGGCTTGACAGTCAGTTCTCAGAATGATTTCTGACTTATCAAAATAATGAATTTTTAAAGAGTTTAAGGTTTCCTTACTTACATGGATTTCAGCATCTATGGTTGATTTAATAGTAGAGAATTTTCCACTTGCATAGGCACAAACTCTTTCGGTTGCCCTGGGATCATTCTTTGCAAGCTTCCATTTGCAATTTCCTCCCCAACCTTTCATGCAGCCATCAGTTTCAAGTATTATATAAGCGTTAGGAGGAGGAATTTCTAAATCTGACAATTTTTGAACCAAATCCTTTATTTTTTTATCACTTCCAGTCATGTTCTTTTAATCTTTTATCTCCATGAGGAGATGTCTTCTGATATAAGGGTCCGAGTAGAACCCCTAAATTTGGAATATAGCTCCTTGCATAATTAAGAGTTCCTAACCATGAGCGCATGCCCTGTTTTTCTTTAAGCTTTTCTTCTGGGAAATCAACAATTTTCTTGATGATATGTGGTTGTAATTTTATTTTCCTTTTCCCGATAACAGCTCCAAGGAATTCAATTGCAGACACAACAATCTTCATCTTAGTTGAAGAAAGGACTAGTCCTTCAGCTTCTACTATTGCAAGAAATTTCTCCAGATGAATTTTGTGCTGTTCTTCATTTTTGCTGAAAATGATTATATCATCTATGTAGACAGCCAAGAAGTCAGTACAGCTTTTGAAACAAAAATCCGTCTTACGTTGAAATATAGCGGGAGCGTTTTTAAGTCCGAATGCCATTACCAACCATTCATACAAACCCATAGCGACAGAGAAGGCTGTCCATTCAATAGATTCAGGGTGCATAACAACCTAATGAAATTCACTCTTCAGGTCAAACTTTGAATAGATTTGGCTGTTGCCAATTCTTTTTAACAGTGTATTTATACTAGGAAGAGAATATTGGTCTTTATGGGTATTATTATTTAAAGACCTGTAGTTGAATACAAGCCTTTCTTTGCCGCGAATTTCTTTCTTTGTAATAGGATCTACTGAAGTACCAGATTGAACAATTATAGCCATGGTTCTATGTCTGCTGGTACTAGGACGAATTACCTTTAAAGCTAACAAGGTGTCAATGTGGCGCTGGAACTGATCTTGCATGGCAGGTGTCACATGCTTGAGAGGTTTATCCTGAATTGTAATGTCAGGATTGATAATTTCAATTTTGCATATTAACTTGTTTTTAACCCAATGTTGTTGTGGGTTTTCTCCGATATAGCCATTATCCAACAGTCTTTGAAAAATGGATCTGAATTTTCTAATAAAAGAATTTTCATCAAAAATCACATTAGAAAATATTTTCTCTGGGGGCTGTAATTCCAGGTAAAAATCAAAATCAATTTCCATCTCCTGCAATTACCTAGCTTGAGCTTCAACATCAATTGCAGTAGAGATATTATTGATTTCTTTATAGAAGGTTACAGTTGTACCTTCTACCCTCATTCTGCCGCGTAAGCTCCGAATGAAATTACATCCAATGAACATTTGAATTTCATCTACAATATCAATTTCCATACAATAGATTAATGGGATTCAAAAATAATGCTCACCAATGTACATCTTGCCATCTTTCAGCTTCTGGCAAGATTTTGTAGTAGAATTAACTCCACTAAAATTTACTTGATAATTCAATATCTCCAAAGCCTTGAAGGGAATACTTGAGATATCCGCACAACATGTTGAAGCACCAGTATCGATAATAGCTTTGAGATGAAATCGTTCAACTTCAGGAATTTCAAAAGCGATTGTAACATTATATAATTTATTTACAACACGCTTAGGAACCTTTTCTGCTTGTTCCTTCACATATTCATTGAAAATTTTGTTGCATTCTCCAGTAGCACATTCTTCTGTGATGTACTGGCTTATTTCTTCCTCGTCTTCTTCTTCAATTTGCACAAGCTTCTTTTGTTTGTCATAAAGTGATAATAACTCCATGTCACTTGTCAGTTGTGTTTCAAGATCTTGTTGCACATTTTCTTTTAATCTTTTATTTTCTTCAAGAAGGTGCTCCGTATATTTGATCAATTCTTGAATAAGGTTATCTTTTGATTGAAATTGCAGCAACGAAAGTTCCTTCTGCACAGTTATAGATAAATAGAAGTTTGCAAATAAAGGGCAAGCAGTTAACTTACATAAAGGGCAGTGAATTCTCATTTTAATATTTGTCGTCAAGGAGCAGTAAGAACAGCGAGAATGATGCCCAGTGATTGGTTTATTGTGCTCCCATTGATGAGAGCAATTTTCTTGCTTATCTTCAAGTTTAACTTTATATCTCCATCCAAGGTTTTCTTTCATCATAAAACCGTATTCATCGACTGGACAGTTTTCCAGTGCTGTTTTGATGTGGTGCAGAGTGTTGGCTCCTTCTTCTTCAGAGATGGAACATATCGCATCTGATGAGGCTTCATCAAGATCAACAGAGAGCACATCATAGTCTTCAGGAAGGTCCAAATTATTTAATATGGCCGCCCTCGCCATATTACCTTGCTTACTTTTGCATTCTCTAGCGAAGTGCCCTTCATCTCCACAAATGTAGCATCTACATTTTGAAGATTTAGGTTTGTTTTTGTTTTTAACCACACGTATGTGAGAATCGTGTGGTTTGCCTTTGTAGTTCTTGGACTTTCGTAGACCTTATTTCTTATGATTATTATAAAATCCAAGAACATAAATCTTTTTGCATATTGAGAGGTCCTTGATACCTCTCTGGACAGCATCACGCTTGCACAAATCTGCAAAATATTGATAAGTAAATCTTATGCGGGGCATAACACCTATGGTGTTACCTGGATATCATTGTTTGAAGGCTTCTTCAATTTCATTGCCAATGATAGGAGGCATCTTCCGGAAGAACTGTGTTGATAATTCATCATCTATGTACATCCGCCTTTATAGTCATTCATATATTCAAACATATTTTTAATTTCGAGGCACACAAGCCTCTCAAGATCAAGATAAGCTCTGTTTTGCTCATCAGTAGACCCTTGATAAGGATCTTCGAGCAAAATAATTCTTCTGATTTGAGACAACACATTTTGCGGATCATCTGTCATATTAATAAGTTGCTCATATTCAGTTTCAAACGCCATACGCCACTGAATCCAAATTTTCTTCTCGGTTTCACCAAGAAGATTTTCAATAAATAAAACTTTTGCCTTGTTGTCAACGAATTGTTTATCATTGACAAAATTCAGTGTTATTGACTCCCATCGAGAAATAACATCATCATAAAGCGAGAAATCATCAGGAAGAACCAATAGAACTTCTTGAGTACTTTCCGCAGGAGGCAAAGTCCACTTATTTTGAGAATATGTTCTTTTGAAATCAGAAGCTTTTGCTCTTAAATTTGAAAATGAATTAGAATTAGAGGAAGAGGGATCGGCTCGTGAACCAGAGGTTGCAGGTGGATACATTATTGGACCCATGATTGGTTCATTTGGTGGTAAGTAGGAAGAGGAAACTGAAGCATAGGCACGGCTTGCCTTGTCAGCAAGTTTCTTGTGTTTTGGGTACTCAAGTTCAGCCAACTGACTTTCTATGTTTGGACACATAATCTCCGGGTCAAAGTTAGACATTGGTTCTTTATTCTTGTGGAGCTGACTCAAGGTTTCAGAATCATACAAGGTTTCAGAAGCAAATGGTTTCATTGGTGAATAATCAGGCGGGTCATAATAATCTGGTTGTTCCAATATTTCATAATCAAAATATTTGTCAGCTTCGAGGAGAGGAACAAAGGGTTCAGAAAGTTTTAGTTCTGGAGAAGTTATTTTGAGTGCTATCCCACCATCTTCCAGTAATGACTTAGTGTCATTATTTAATTGATTGAAATAGAGGATGAGAGCAAAATCAGTATCATCATCATCATTTATCAGCTCATCTCCAATTTCATCAAGCTCATTTTCCTTATCAGAAAGATCGAAGATAGGACCATCTTCATATGCCATAAAAGCTGTTTCCTCAAGACCTCCAGTATCTTGAGAATTAATGTGTGAAACAGGAGGAGGCATAATAGAAGAATATTCAGAAAATGAAAGACGTATAGTACCGTCAATCCTTTGAAGTGTAGATAAAGAACGTGGAACTTGTAAGCCAATATTATCGGAAGGCTTTAAATTCCAATCTAACCCCTGTAATTGGGCCACAGAGTGCTTTTGGCTTGGTAGAGCTACTATGCCATGAGATGCAAGATAATCTTCCCAAAACAAGCCGTCCCGAGTTCGCTGGTTATCTTTACGCGGGTTGGATTCGGGCCGGGCCGCGCTTAAAATTCATTTCCGTCGTTGTTTTCGCGGGTGGGGCTGGCGAGTCAACGTGGCGAGCTGCTATTGGACTCCGCACGTAGAAATAGGTGCGGAGCCGGATGTATATTTTGCCCTTTCACAGACATATTCGTTTTACATTTTGTCTCTAAGTGTAGAGGTACTCATCCACATAAACATTCTCATCTAAGGAAAACTTAATTTAATTTTTTCTTTTATAGGACGACATTCGCTCTCATAATGCATTGAAAGAATTGCCTCCAGCTTATCAAATTTTCCTTTTAAATCTTGGCAGGACTATCAATCACATAATAGACGTGTTGCTTTCATCCACGTCGATCATCCAATTTGAATTCTACAATAACATCCCCACCTACTAGATCAAACATTTTACTTTGGACTAGAGACCCGGAATTCCAAATACGAGAATCGACATTTAATGTGACCCAAACATTTAGGATGACTCTCTAATCTTTTCAACTACAGGAGCAACACCAACCTTTTTGATGGAATATTCGTTTCATACTTTCTCTCTAAGCGTAAAGCCACTTAGGAAATCTTAAGCATTCTCATCCAGGCAAGACATAATTTAATTATATGTTTATCTTTCAACTACAGGAGCAACACCAACTCTTCTATGTACATATCTGGAACACCTAAACATCATTTTTCACCCTAGGACAACACAATTACATATCTGACACCTAAACTCCAAATACAACATACAAAATAAAGTTAATTATATGCATTACATACCTAACATGAAATATCAATTTTTACATACCTAGAAATGAAAAAAATCAAATAGTTCATGAAAAAAAGACGTACAAAGAAAAAAAACTATACATTGGGTTTGGAGAGGAGTGTAGGTCGTTGGAGCCGCGATTTCACCGGAGGAAAAGGCCACACAACGCCAGACCAGGTTGGTGGAGGAAGATCGCGCGGAATCGCTGGAGCGCATTAAGCTGAAGGAGAAGAAATGAGGCTCTGTCGCGTGGCTTCGGCCTATTAGGGCATTAGCGTCGGCCTTGGCATCGGAATTGTGAAGCTATTAAATAAATTAAAAGTGTCGATTATTCCAACGCAAAGCTGATGCTAAGGCCGACATTATATTATGGCGACAATTTTTTCGCAACAGCGGACAATGCTCGACGATAAATAGACCGAAATCAAAGCTAATTCTGTGTCGAAATAAAATCCGATGCTAAATTGCATGTTTCTTGTAGTGTATGGATAATATGAGAATTCAAATTGTAATATTGAAAAGCAGTGTGAAGACAGATGTACCCTCCAACTCAAGAACTGAAGTGATTCTACACACCCTAAAAATCATTATGGGCATTAAATCTGGTGGAAGTTACTTGATATTAAATATAACAAATTATGCGTGAAGTTAGGAAAAAATTGCAAAGACTTTGAATCATAACATGAACTTGAATATTATCTCGTGCATATCAATAGATATTATAATGGCGATAGAAGCGCATAACACATAAGGAAGGTGAAGTGCTTGGTTATTCTACGAGAAAATTATATCCAAAATGTATGAACGACTTGATTAAAATTGGAGACTTTATTTAGGTGAAATCACAACAGGAAAAAATGAAGGGTTAATATTTTATTATTATTTTATTCGGGTGAATCATGGATATTTTATAATACTTGTTGCGGTGGGAACATTATCCTTTCCACATTTACCTTTTTAACGTCATCATATACCAACGTTTCCCTATTTTTTAACATTTTTTCTCATATGGCTCAAGGAAATATGGCCCTTGCACTTTTCTTTAGACAATAATTGATTGATGGTTGCTTAACAAATTGAGACGTCACATCAATGAGAATTCCTTTGACCTTTTTTGATTCTCAGTTGTTTGAGAGGAAGACACCTGAGAAAAAGCAACTGATATGTGACACTCTACTTGACATGTTGCACAATATTGGTACAATTATGATTAACATCTTATATTCGTTTTCAGACTTATTATTTGATTGTAAGATAGCAAGTCAATTGATTAAATAATATTTTACCCATGTTATAATTAATGCACTATTTTAACAATTTTATTTCTGGTAAGACGGTACAACAAAAGATTAGTTATAATTTTAATGCTAGGGCATATATTGTGCTTATCAACTCAAACAAAACATTTTATTAGGTTTAAATTCAGCATACATTTGTTATACTACTTGATCGTGGTTATAAAATGCCTTGTTTTGTTTGATAAGTCTTTACTGAATAAATTATAAATGGGACTATTATTAAAAGAATATTGTATTTTACAATCACTTCTATCTTGCTTTATGTATGTATATTAGATTGCAATAGATACTTATTTTCTAAACTATTTTAGGTATAATGATACTTTTAAAAAATAAGCAACATGATTTTGTTATGAACTTTCTTTGCCTTTATTAATTTTTTTTTATGTGTTTATTTTTTTCAATTTCATCAATAAATTTTCAGTGCAAAGTCGGCAGAAAATTTGCTACATTTATATGGTAATTATTACATTGAGTTATCCTTTTACTTTCTGATGGATTAGTTATAATATGTGGCAAATGTGTAATTGTGTATTCTATCTTTTGTCTTTTGTTTATTAGACGGAACGGGGTGACATTTCTGTAGCCATCCCAAATCAGGAGGCTATTGAAGTTGATTGTTTACTTGAAGAGCCACATGCTGGAGCACTAGATGTTGATTCCATGTACTTGAACTCAGAAACTATAGAAAACTGTTTAAATGTTGGAGGAACTCCATGCAGTACTGGGTACTATGACCAGCGAGATGATTGTGGTATGCTTTTCTTAGATGATTTTGACGTGCTTTTTTTATTTCTCTCTGAAGATGCTTATTTTTACCTAACACCTTCAGCATGGAATGTTTAATTTAGATTTTATTTACTGCTCCAAATCAATTATGCCAATTCCTTGATAATAATTTTAAAAAAATCTTGATTTGTCTTCTACTGCATGATGAATATCAGATAGAGCAGCTTCCTAGAGTAATATTGCCCAAGTTCTACTTCCTTAAAGATAAGATTGTTTATGTATTTGAAATATTGATGAATTTATTTGTGACAATCAACATATGTAATAACTCATATTAGTAGATAGATAGAAATCTTTCTAGTTTTTCTCTAAACATGTATATTTGTATATTTGAGAAGTTTTCATGTTTGTAATGGCCCTAACCATGATCCATCTGGATATTGTCTGCTTCGCCTAATGTCCTTACATTTGTCCCATTGGTTTAACTTCTCAATCGAGGTGTCTTTTGGTAAGATGGTTGGAATTTCATCATCAGAATTTTCAAGGTTAAGCGTACTTGTATGTGTCGGCCGCTGAAGTTTCGTTTTTGGAAATTGGAAATTGTTTTGGGATTTAAGATTTAATTTAATATATATATACTAGTTTTGAAAGTAAAATTTTAAATTTTGAAAAATGAGAATGGACAAATCTCATTCATTTAAGACGGTTGAATAAGCAAGCATCATATCGCAAGCTAACGCATCTACTGAGGAATGAGCACACACTACTTGATGATACGGACTCGATCGAATAAGCTACGGAATTCATGACATCAGTTCCAGTTTATGAACCTTTATGTTGACCGACAAATTCCCCTACCTAATACAATAAAATTAAATAGGTTTTATATTACCAGGGTCTTTAAAGCTCACTATAGAAGTGACACTATAGTCGATTACCTCTCGAATGACCGAAGTCACTCGAGAGAACTCTCGATTTAGATCAGGTGTTTCTATCTTCATGAACTCAAGGGTAGGGTTTTCAACGAAGTGTGGTGATAGGAAATCCAATAGGTAAATGACGCAATGTGGAACAGTCTTTGATAGGAATCCAAAGGAAAGAAAGGTAGGGGATGCCACAGATCTCAAGGAGGATCTCGATGACTTCCCAGACTATCCTAATCTTGGGCTTTAAATTTTGGGAGTGAATTTATTTAAGTTTCAATCCAATTAATTATAGGAATTACATTTACATAATCACCTGATTATGTAAACGACCTGAAAGGTAGGAGGATTTACGCCGTATCGGACGACGATCTCGGAATCCTAAAACGAACTAGGGCTTATATTGCACAACAATGTTGTGCAAAGGCCTAAAAGAACAGATGAGGATTTATGTCGCACTAGGCGTATTACCTCGAAGTATTATGGCTTGTTATTTAAACTAAGTAATGTTTTGCTGATGTAGACGCAAGTTTTGTTGTTGACGATGGTCGTGCTGCTCTCGAAGTCATGCTCCGGACTCCACGTCGTAGCAAGGTTGCAGTTTGATGTTTAAATTATTGAAAATGGACATGCAAATTGTTATGTCGGTGTTTTATTTCATTATGATTATTTTCCTTTTTATTATTATTTTATTACAAATGTGAGTGTGTGCTACAGTAACAGGAGCAGTAGTAAAAGAAAGCACGAAAATAGATATATGCTACGCTAAGCAGTAAATATGCTACACTAAGCAAGAGTACATGCTACAGGAAATAAAACATATTATACTAGCAAAAATATGTGTTGTAAAAGTAAAACATGCTATACTAACAGGTATGTGTGTTGTAGAAAGTAAAGCATGTAACGCTAAGTAAAGAAAAAAGAATAATAGGTCTACTGAAGTGTACAAGTAGGCTGCAGTTACCTATTTATTATTTTCATTTTATTTCCTGCAAGAAAGGGATTAACACAAAAAAAGGCCAAAGTAGACATGGTAAGGAAAACTTGAGTAAGGGTGCTACTGTACGTGCAGGAAAAGCGAAGTGGGTGCTACTGTACGTGCAGGAAAAGCGAAGTGTGAAATCCCGGAGTAAATCCAAATGAAAAGCGAAAGGAAGGAAAACTCAAAAGAAAGATGAAAGAAAACAAAGAAAATCGAGAAAGAAAGCAAAGAACTCTCGTGGAAAACCTCGAAGAAAATCATGAACAAGCACGAAAGTCGTAACAAAACCACAAAAACACTAGAAGAAGAAACTCACAGATGTCCCGCTAAACTTACGAAGAACCGTAAGAAAGTCGTGCGGGCACACGAAAAGGACCAGTAGCATGGTGCGTAGCGAAGGACTCGCAGTCGGGCCATGTGCGTCCCGATCTTGGACGAGAAGCTACTGGGACCGACACCCTACAGAGGGCAGTCCTAACCTCGACTCGAATAGTCAGCCGTGAACCTTTACTAATTTTCATTCACTTTTGTTTGCATGCATATAAAATTCATGGGTAAGAAGCAATTTTGTTGTAGAGGAGATTTACTTCAAGAACATTTATTTTTTTTTATAAAGTAGTACAGTCCACAGGCTAACCACCCTAATCGAACCAGGACTACTAACAACTTAAGGGTATGGTGGCAACAGTCTCACCAAGAATTGACGAATAGTATCGTCGGTCCCAAGCCTCGACTCCAGTGAAGATTTTACGCAATGACAAGGGGATACTATTCTAATCCCTCCTTTTTAAGCACACATAAGCATTATCGTCGTCGTCCGACCCTAACCACCCTACTTACAGCCTTGCTTGATGGCCCCACATATAGCCTAAGGGGCTATATGTGCACACTTACACGTCCCTGTAGGTGCGGACATTGAACCAAGAAGCAAAGAGAAACTCAAAGGACGGGAGATCAATGAAAAGAGGGAGGAGAAAACAATCCACCTAACACAGAATCGTAAAATGAGGTGAATTGGTTCTCAAAATCAATCAACTTAAGTCAATCACCCCGGACTCTCAACAGTCCTCACTCGTCCTAAAGAAATGACCTAAACGTGTTGCGCTCATGGAGTGAACTAGACACCTAAGCAGTGCAGAACCCATCCCATGACACTCAAATAATGGCAAAGAAAAGAGAAACATAAAACAAAGCTACGGGGAAGACCCCTAAACCTTAGACCTCTACTCGAGGCCCCTTGAACCCCAACAAAAACAAAACATCTTTACTTTCAGATTTTTTTTTGAAAAAGAAAAACCCTTTTGATTCCAAGCTCTTAAAATAAGGCCCCTGGCACCTCCAATTTTATAAAACAAAAGCCCGAACATCACATGCATTTCAGATTTTTGAAATATGAAGGCCAACGCATCTCAAATATTCACGGACCTAATGAAGAGGAAAGACAACATACTAATATTCATGAGTCTACATATAGAGCTCAAACCCTCCAACAAACAAACATGTTTCCCCCTCCTCCCTCACACTAAACATCACTGCAAACCTTCAATATTAGAGAAAGTGCACATAGAGAGTTCAAGGCTAGTTAGAAGAGCCATCCGCATAGTAAAAAAAAAAAAACTTCACAATAACCTTCAAGACATGCTAATTCATAGGTACCAAACATGCATAGCCTTCCAATCCAAATGAAGCATCTCAACATACAAGCATGATAGAGAAAGAGTATGAAGCATGCCACATGAAATCCCTATCAAGTTTCAGATTTGGAAAATAAGCATCTTAATGTTTCAGATTTTGAAAATAAACACCCACTCATCTCATATTTTCGAAAATGAGGCTCCAAGCTTTCAGGTTTTATAGAGAAAAACATTATTCATCCTCAGATTTTGCATACAAGCCATCCAAAATACTCAGGTTTTACATAAAAGCCAAAAAAAGTTCTCAGATTTTTCACAAAAACCCCCACAGGTTCCATATTTTGTAAAATAAAAACTCAAGCATTGCAAACCTTGAAGAATAAAAGCCCTCTCACTTCAAGCATACATGTGACATAGGTGAAGGAGAAGCAAGAATACTTATAATCATGCATATGAGGTTCAAACCCTCCAAATCATTCAAGTGAAATATACTAGGCCTAGAGAAGTTCTAGTAATACAAGATGAAGCATGCCACTTAAAACCCCTCAACTCATCATTTAATTCCAAAGCGACTTGCACATGGTGTTATATATTTTCCATAGCAAAAGAATGCCAAAAGACTTATTAAACATCAATGTGAATCATCTTTAAGAAGGATAAAAGGAATCCCATAAGCCTTTAGCATGGATTAGGCTTAGTGTGCATGAAACACCTCCCTACCAAAGCCTAAAACCGCAGAATAAAGAGAAGGGAGGGGGGGGGGGATGTATACCTTAGTGGTGTTGCAAGCGAACACCAAAAATCAGGCGACCAGCAAAGAGGCAGCAAAGAGAACGGCCCCAAAACCAAGCAACAAGGGCTCGGGTAAGTCCAAGAACAAGGACGAGCAACACTCTTCCACACACACACACACGTTACAATTTAAACCGTGAGTAGAGGAGGAAGAAGAAAAGAGAGGGGAGAAAAGAAAATAACAACACCTCCTTGCCAACAGAAATTCGGCCAAACCCAGAGAGCTCCCCAAGTGGGGTTTTTTATAGCCGAGGAGGAGGAGTTACCTTCACTTACCTGGGCGGTGAGTCGAGCCAAAAGAGACGGGTGAGAATGGCGACAAGCTGCGCATGGGGGAAGTGGAGACAGGGCAACAGAGAGCGCAGGGAGTAGGTGGCAGCCTTACCAGAGCACGGGAGAGGGGACCTCGGGCCGATCCTTCGCGAAAGGAAGAGATGGGGGAGAGGCTCGGTTAGGGCTTCGCCCTAGCCGATCTCGCGAAAGAGAAGGGCTTGAGCGCTGCTTGGGTGCGTGAGTTAGATTTAGGGATTTAGGGCTTTTTAAATAAAAGGAAATCTTAATTTATTAATTTATTTTATTAAACGTGCCGAATTTCGTGTCGTTTACGCGCGCTCGGAAATATAGCAAATTACATGTCCTTCCCTAGCAAATTACATCAGCGTAGTTCGTTTCGCGATCCGAGGTCGTTCGGACAACCTCGTCGTCGGTCGGGCCGAAAGTACGTCAATTCTTATCCTTTTGAAATTCTGACTTTGATGTCGATCGTCCTGGCATCCTGACTTCGGTCTTGATCCGTCGAGGAGAACTCGAAGCCGTCGAGCGCGCGAATCGAGGAATTTGTGTGCGGTGGCAGCGAAACGTGCACGAGCGTCGTCCTAGGCGTCCGGTGATCACATGGGGACTCGATTGAATTCCTTACGTCGATTCCAACCTGCTATAAGCTAGAGGTACGGAATCTCGCGCGGGACTTCAAAAGAGTAAAGAGGTGGCTTCGAACGTTCTAAAACGAGGTGGGCCCATTGTTAGGAATCGAAGATCGTCGGGGAAACTCCTAAAGCTAGAACCCTAAATCCTAGGAGGAAAACTAAACCTCGACAAAAGTGAGGTCAACAGTGTGGGAGGACATCCAAGATGGGTGACTTCTTGAAAGTCACACCAAATACGTAAGGA